>JACAXG010000028.1:2093785-2514019 GCA_018881555.1 Amblyornis subalaris
CCCTTCCCTTCCCTTCCCTTCCCTTCCCTTCCCTTCCCTTTTCCACTTTCCACTTCCCTTCCCTTCCCTTCCCTTTTCCACTTTCCCCTTCCCTTCCCTTCCCTTCCCTTCCCTTCCCTTCCCTTCCCTTCCCTTCCCTTTTCCACTTTCCACTTTCCACCTTTCCCTTCCCCTTCCCTTCCCCTTCCCTTCCCCTTTCCCTTTCCCCTTTCCCCTTTCCCCTTTCCCCTTTCCCCTTTCCCCTTTCCCCTTTCCCCTTTCCCCTTTCCCCTTTCCCCTTTCCTCTGTCGAAAGCCAGACAAAAGCTTTGACTGAAACCTGGTAACAACTTCACTCTAAATTCCTTGGAATTTCACCAGTGCCATAACTTTTGCAGCCTGATTATTTTTAGGCATCAAAACAGCAGCGAAATATTCCGGCCGCTTGGAGCAAAACCCAGCCCCCTYCGCCGTTCCGTCGGCCCCGAAAGTTTGTCCATCCCTTTTCCTTCAATCCCCTCTAATTCCATGCTCGTTTGCCTCCCCAGCAGCGTGGGGGGGTGTGTGTGTGTTTGTGTTGTGCCTGCTCCTTCCCGATGCCTCGCCATCCATCCGTGGGAAGGTGGGAGAGGCTGTTCCACGAGGCAGACGGAATAATCCAGCCCAGCCATCCACATCCCTGTTTTATCCTTATTATTCCCCGGAGGGCGGTAATAACGTTAGGGAAATTGCAGAGCCGGTTTGGGCTTTATGGCAGTCGCAGTCTCCGCCGGGTGATTGGGCCATTCCCGTTCCTTTAATATTAAAAAAAAAAAGAAAAAACACCAACAAACAGCTCTTTCAGAGGCAGCAGCCGTGTTAATTTTATAATGACAGCTATCGCCCCGATCAACCTTCTGATTAAACCCAGCCTGCCCAAAACACCCTACAGAGCTGCGGCCGTGCCAGCTCCGAGAAGAAAACCCRGAGTTCACTCAGAGATACCTCAGGGATCAGGAATCCTGGATCGCCTCCCAGTCCCTTGTTTTTTCGGGAYAAAGTCCTGCTCGCGGTGCCTGGAGAGCTCCATCCCTTTATCTCAGTTAGGAGCTGGTGACAGAGAGTGGCAGGAGATGAATGTGAGCAGTTCCCTGCAGGTGGGGCCGGGTCGGGTTGCTCTGCCCTTCGTCCTCCCTGCCTGGAGCACCAAAAATCCGCTCTTGGCGGCGTTTCCGAGGCTCGGATCTGTTGGGATGGATCCCAGCAGGGAGAGCTGGGATGCTGTCGGGTTTAGGAGCCTTTGTGCTGTTTTTATTTCACTTGTTACCCCCTCAGCCCCCTTGGAGAGCTTGAGAGCACCTCCAGCAGCCCCTGGAGCTGCCAGTGGTGGTGGATGGGATCAGGCTTTTCCTTTGGGACGCTGAAAGCTGAAATTCRGGAAGTTGCCGTTGGGAAGTGCCTGCAAAGGGGAAGGTTTGGGGAGCCTCCCCTCTCCCTGGAGCACTGACAGCCCTCCATGCCCRGGAAACCTTTGGGAAGCAGCTCCTCCCGTGGCTTGTCCTTGCCCCAGAGTCCCAAACCTCCAACGGGAAGGGAAATGCCCTCCAAACTCCCCAGATCCCAAACCAGCCCAGCCCTGCAGATCACCCCGGGGCGGCCAAATTCCAGACGAGYGGAGAAACCGCCGCTTTCCACACGGGAATTTCTGCTCCTTCCCCACACACAGAACTTCCTGGGCCCACTAGAGCAGAGCTCTGGGAGGGGATCAGGGCGCGGGAAGCCACGGGAAGGTCGATTTTCCTCCGGCCGCCCTCCCGTGCTCGTGTTGAAAATGTGATGGAGCGACTGAATCCACGACCTCGACTTGCCTGACCCTTGTTCTGCTTTCTCCCTGTGTAGGTAGGGAACCTTGGCCTACTTTTTATGCTCCTGTTTTTTATCTATGCTGCCCTGGGAGTGGAATTGTTTGGCAAGCTCGGTGAGTAATGGGCCCGACAGCGCTCGTTCCATCCGGTTGGTGTTTATTTGGTATCTGCCTGTTTCCTTTTTTCTCTCTCTCTCTCTCTCTCTCTCATTCTTGGGCCTCCCTCAGCTTCACACTCGTGTTCTGGAGATTAAAGTTTTCCCTTGATCCCGGGGTCAGGGCTGACAGGCGGGGATGGAACCCAGAACCTGTCTGACACACACACACACACATTGAGGGATTTGTCCAACGCCACCCCGGGCTGGAGAGGAACCATTTGCTGTTTAAATATCCTCGCCCAGCACGGATTTGTCCTCAAAGATGGAAGTTTGCTCCTGGAGGCAGGGCTGGACTGGGGTCAGAGCCCTGCTGGAGAGGTGCCACCGTAAACACATCCCTCCTCGGAGCTTCCGCCACACTCCATCAGTTCTCTGCTGACGCTGCTCCTCCAGCTGCCCGGGGAGCCGTCCCTTCTTCTCAGCATCACCTTCCCCTGTCCCCATCCATCAGGAGCCTCCCAGCGCTTCCTGCTTGTCCAGCCTCCRTTATCCCTCCAATGTGAGGATGCTGAGTGTGCCCATCACTGAAATCAGAGCAAACGCCCAGCCCTGCCTCGCCAAAGCTGTCCCTGCCTCAGAGCTGCTGCTGGGAGGAGCCGTGTGTGCATCCTCGACATTTCCATCCCAATTAGGGCTTCAGGAGCACCACAAGGGCCCTTCCCGAGCGGAGTTTATGGCTGTCATTAATCCCCTTTATGAGCCCTGCCCTCTGCTCGGATTACAAGTGCCTGAAAGCAGAATAGTTCTGTCAAGCAAAACCAAATTATTTTTCAGTCTCCGACAAGTTCTGGGGGGGCGGAAAAAAATTGGTTCTGCATCCAGCCCGGGTGAAATGGTGTGGGTTGGTGTGACACTCAGGGGTGGATGGATTTGTTCAGTCAGCAAGGCGAAAAATGGCTGTTCCTGGCACCTGGGCAATGCCAGCCCCGGGGCAGGACTCTGCTTCCCAGCCCGGTTTAACCGGGAATTGCTCCACTCCTTTTTCCTGATCCCTGCCAGTCCACGCCAGCCACAACAACCATCAGCCCTCGCTCCCCCAGGACTGGTCATTTGTGGGTTTTTCTTTGAATTTTTTTTTGTTTGTTTGTTTGTTTGTTTTTCCTCCCAATTTACCTCCAAATGATTACTTCGGAGTGAAATGCCCAAACAAGAGACAGTGCCGCCTGTCCTGATGAATATTTAACGAGCCTGTGTTTTATGGGAAGATGGATATTTCATGTGTTCAATTTGCATTCATTAGGACGTTAATTCTCGGGGGGGGAATGTCAAATTGCTCTGCTTTATCTCGGTGAAAATATCCCTCGTGGTAGATGTGCCCTGTGAAAAATCATCAGGGCGACAGCAACATCAAGAGGAAAACAGACAAAGGATGCTGTGGAGCAGGAGTAAGGAAAATCCCAGAAATCATAAAATCAGGGAATGGTGTGGTTTGGAAAAGACCTTAAAGCTCGTCTCATTCCACCCCCTGCCATGGGCAGGGACAMCTCCCACTATCCCAGGCTGCTCCAAGCCCTGCCCTTGGACRCTTCCAGGGATGAACCTTCYAGCAGTGACATTTCCCTTCCTCCTGGCCACCTGTCCCAGGGTTCTCCAGGTGAAAACAACTTTTCCTGTTCCTCCTGAGCAGGAGAGATCACCTCTCCCTGCTTCCACAAATCCATGGGACGTAGCTCAGGGTGCCACCCCCAGCTTTGGGGGCTGCTCCGGGTGATCCAGGGGGGTTTGGCTGACGTGCTGCTCCTTGCCTGTGCCGCAGATTGCAGCGAGGACAATCCCTGCGAGGGCCTGAGCCGCCACGCCACCTTCACCAACTTCGGCATGGCCTTCCTCACCCTCTTCAGGGTGTCCACGGGGGACAACTGGAACGGGATCATGAAGGTGTGTGCAAGCTCTGTCTGGATACTTCCTTCCAGTTTTCCGGATCTATCCATAGATACAGATGTAGGTGTTAGGCAACTCTGCTAATGTTTGCCCTTAAAACATCAAAATTGAACTTTCTGATTTAAAAGCTGACTGTGTTTTCAAGCAGTGATTTGTCCCAAGCCTCACCCAGCCTGAAACTTCATTCCTGTTTGTAATAACTTCAGGAAAATGTTGCCAGTTTTTTGACTGACGGGGCTAACCCTGTGCTCTCCGTCCTGTGCCTTGGGGATGTATCTTAGAATCAGGGAATGGTTTGGGTGGGAAGGGACCTTAAAGCTCATCTCATTCCATCCCCCCTGCCACGGGCAGGGACACCTCCCGCTATCCCAGGCTGCTCGGACACTTCCAGGGATGGGGAATCCACAACTGCTGGGCAACACATTCCCCTCTTTTTAGGTGTATAATTCACAGTCTCCATGATTCCTTTTATCCATTTCGGTTGTTCCCACACGCGGAGGCCGAGCAGAGCCTCCCTGACACCTTCCCTGTCCCCCCCCGGTGCAGGACACGCTGCGGGAATGCACGCGGGAGGACAAGCACTGCCTCAGCTACCTGCCCGTCATCTCCCCSGTCTACTTCGTCACCTTCGTCCTCATCGCCCAGTTCGTCCTGGTCAACGTGGTGGTGGCCGTGCTCATGAAGCACCTGGAGGAGAGCAACAAGGAGGCCAAGGAGGACGCCGAGATGGACGCCGAGATCGAGCTGGAGATGTCCCGGGGCGGCGGCGGGGCTGGCGCCGCGGCCCCGCCGAGCCGGGCGCTCCGCGGGGATCGGGAGCGCGCCAAGCCCGCGGCGCAGGGCAAGCGCCAGGCCCTGGTGAGAGCCCACGCGTGGGGTGGGGAGGGGAGGGATCCCACCGGTGGGACCGGCGGGTTCCACACAGTCGCATCCCACACGGAGGCAAAGGGGTGGGAGATGAGGAGCCGTCCCGGTGTCCCTGTGGTGGACACGGCACCGCCATCCCCCATCCTGAGTGAGCTCCGGAGGGATCCCGGAGCTGCTGGAAATGCTGTCCTGGCCGATATTCCAGGGGAGGGTTGAAGGTCCATGTCTCCAGTTCATTCCCAGGGCGTGGATTTTAAGGTCAGAGCCGTAACAGCCACAGGTCCCTGTCCTTGGCATTGAGCACGGGCAGCAGGGCCGGGGAGCAATCCCATAAAGCCTGGGAATGCTGGCACCGGGAGCCCGGGCACCTACAGCACGGGATGGGATAAACTCCCTTCACATGGACACTGCTGGGGYTCTTTTTAACCCCATTTTGGGATTTCCAGAGGATCCTCAAGGAAATCAGTGCAGCTCAGGAGCTGCTGGGGTGAACCTGCAGCTCCCCCCCGGCTCTGCTTGGGACAGGGATGACTCGGGAATTATCCGAGCCCCTCAGCAAGAAGCTGGAGCTCCCTGGGTTGATTTTCCAGACACTGCCTGCTGTCTGATTCCCATCAGTCCTCCAGGAAAACAATCAGGAGCGCAGGGGGAAGGAGGGCGTGAGATAATTGCCTCATCCCGTGTCAGCAGCCTCTGATTAAGAGCGAACACGGAATTGCTTTGTCACCCTGATCGCAAATAAATCTACCGCGAAGTCAGGGGGGGATTTCAGATTAAATTACATTAAATTAGATTTTTGCGAGATCTATCCCACTCTATTAAAGCAAGGAAAGAGAAATTTGGTTACACAGCAATGGGGAATTCGCTGTTTGGATGCTGTCCCTGACAGACGTTCCTGCAGGGAAATACAGAGGTTGTTTTTCCAGATAGGGGGAGAGAGGGCACATCCTTTCATATGGGCTGGGATTGCAAACCGAGCCCGTTCTCCTTGGGTTCTCCTCACCTTCCGACACCTCCCAAGGACATCAGGAGCCGTGCAGAGCCTCCTCTTAACCCTGGGAGCTCTGCAGGGAGCAGGGAGCTGGCCACACGTTTGCCCTTGCAAGATGAGATTGTGGGAATTCGGGTGAGGGTTTGGGAGCCAGGGCTCCTTTCCCAGCACAGCAGCGAGGTGAGGCAGAGGTGCTGCAGTGGGGCTCTGGGGATTCCCTCACTCCCATCCCTGCCCCTGGATCCCTGGAGGTGTCCAAGGCTGGACGGGGCTTGGAGCACCCTGGGATAGTGGAAGGTGTCCCTGCCCATGGCAGGGGGTGGAATGGGATGGTTTTGACGTCCCTTCCAACCCCAACCATTCTGGAATTCTGGGATGCCCAGAATAACCAACCCAGACACGCTGGAGGGGGCAGAGAAAACACTGACAAATTTGATTTTATTACTGTATTTGTAAGAACTTGTTTATGATCCTGAGGGAACAGAGGCAGGAGGGATCAACACCTCAGGTCCCAGCAACCCCCAGAGCTGTGGATTCAGGAGGCGCTCCAGGGAGATTCCCAGCAGGCCAGAAGGGCTGGAGCCCTCTCCGCTCAGTCCTCCCGATCACCCCACAGCTCCCACCCCGATTTCCAGGGTGTGGGATCGGGCTCTGGAGCGCCTCAGGTGTTTCCCAGGAAGGAGGAGCAGCAGTGGGGGTGTGTCTGCCAACCATCCTCACTGTCCGGAGCCGCTCTCCAGGTGGGAGCCAGCAATTTTCCTGTCCACATTTCACATTTCAAGGACTTTTTTCATTTGCAATTTGCCCACRTCCCTAATTCAATCAGCTCTCCACAGCTGAAACCTTAAAAACTGAAGTGGTTGATGTCAAGAAGGGCTTTCTGTTCATTTGCTCCAGCCGTAGGAGATCCTGCAAAGACAAACTGAGCTCTGAACTGTGATCCTTCTGTTCAAATACAGAAATACAAGGGGAAAAAAAAAAACAGATTTAACCAGATCCTCGGTGAGCTCCAAACCTCAGGGATGTCGGGGCCAGGTTTTGCTGGCAGAGAGGGAAAACAGCCCGGCAAGAGCAAAGCAAAATATATTTAATTTAAGACATGCAGCTGGGAAAATGTTTTCAATCAGTCACCAGGAGGCTGACGTTAAAGGAGCAGCAGAGCAATCGCTCGTGCTCGGGATAAAAGGGTGATTTGGGAGGGGAACGTGTCCAGGACCAGAACTGGGGGCAGGGAGCCAGGTCCTGCTCCGGGGGCTCTCCCAGAGCTTGGCCAAGCTGTGGCATCACCTCTCATCCCCACCCCAGGGATGTCGTTTGCCAGGAGCTGCCCCAGAGGGGTCACATTTAGGGTTTGTGGTGTGCCCTGTGTGGGCACTTCCAACCGGAGCCGTTCCACGGCCACAGCAAACAAGGAAAATCCCTTTTCTGCCCCCAACCGGGCTCCACACCCCCATCCTCGTTCCCACAGCGGCCTCTCCTTCCCTCTGCCTCCTTCCTGCCCTTGGTTCGGCCCCTCCCAAACAGGGGACATCCCCCCCAGGCATCCCAAAAGCATCTCCCGGGAATACCAGACCAGGACAATGCGAGCAGTGCTGGGTTTCTAGTGTGTTTAAGGGATGGGCTCCCTTTCCCTGGATTTCCTTTCTCACCGTGGTGTCCCAGAGCTGCCCTGTGGCGGGTCACGGACGCCTCCCTTTATTCCAGCCACACCCTCGGTGTAACTCCGGTGTCCCACGGAGCCGCCGGGCTCTGGGGGAGATCCCAGTGGGAACGCAAGGTTTGGAAGCAAAAAGGGACGGAGTCGGCTGTGAATCCCCCCCCGGAGGTGACCCCATCTCTCCTCGCCCTGCAGGGCAGTGCAGCCTCCCTGAGGCCCCAGGACTCCCAGAACCTGCTGAGCGTCCGGAAGATCTCCGTGTCCCGCATGCATTCCCTGCCCAACGACAGCTACATGTTCCGGCCCGTCGCTCCGGCCACAGCCCCCTGCCCCCTGCACGAGGCGGACATGGAAACCTATCCCTGCAAAGCCCAAAGAGGTACMACCCCCGGACAGTTCCCTTCTCCCAGGCAAAGTTCCGCGCCCCTCACGGCAGGAAGGGCACGGAGGGGCCGGAGCGCGTCCAGGGAAGGGGCTGGAGCCCCAGGAGCGGGTGAGGGAGGTGGGAAAGGGGCTCTGCCTGGAGAAAAGGAGGCTCCAGGGGGAATTTCTGGCTCTGCACAACTCCTGACAGGAGGGGGCAGCCGGGGGGGGGGGTCGGGCTCTGGGAACAGGGAACAGGGACAGGAGGAGAGGGAACGGCCTCAGGCTGTGCCAGGGGAGGTTTAGACTGGATATGAGGGAAAATTTCTTCACTGGAAGGGTGTTCAAACATTGGAACAGGCTCCAAGGGCAGTGCTGGAGTCACCATCCCTGGAAATGTCCAAAAAATGTGTGGATGTGACTCTTGGGGACGTGGGTCAGTGGTGGCCTTGGCAGTGCGGGGTTGATGGTTGGACTCCATGGTCTTTTCCAACCTTTATGATTCCATAGTTCAATGGGGAGCAACCAACCCAAACGAGGCCTGAGCAGGGCTTGCTCCGATTTGATTCCATCAGCACAACAGTGGTTTCCCGCACGCTGCAGAATTCCGTGTTTCCGCCACATCCCCGTACTTTCCCAGGAAAAAGCCGGTGGCTCAGATGCTGGGGGAGAAGCGTTGCTCCCGAGCAGTGCCAGAGGCACAGAGCACAGGTTGTCAGCTGAGGAAAAGGGAGAGAGCCGTGCACTCCCTCTGAATCCTGCCTGCGGATCAATGACATCCACGGGAATAAAAGCCGGAGCCGGGATTGCTTCCGGGCACAGCTCCTCGCTGTTCCAGGCAGGCTGCAGCCCCAGGGCAGTGTCTTTAGCACCACACATCGAGCTCAGAGYTGCAGGGGCTTCTTGGGGAGCACAAAGATTAGAAACCACTCCCCGGCTCTTCCCTAGCCTGGCCTTGTAGTGAATRTCATGGAGAGATCCCAAAATCCAGGAATCCCGAGCCGCACGGAGCCTTTGAGGGCGCACTCCCCCCACCGCATCCAAGCACATTTCCCTGGAAACGCCTTTCTGCCTCTTTTGTCGAGCTGGTTTGAAGGGGAAATCGATACGAAACACAATCCCTGCCTCCCTAAAAGCACACGTGCTCCCGGAGCGGCTCCCGAGAAGTTTTTTCCAGCCTGTTTTCCTTTGATCCGGTGCGGTTGGAAACGCGAGAGCTGCTCGGGCGGATCGGGCTGGGTTTGCAAAGCCTCTCTGCGCCCTCTCAGGCTCTGTGTTTGCTCAGACTCTCGGGGACCAGGCCGTGCTCTCTGCTCACTGTTTATTATTATTATTTCACCTGCACATTCCTTGCAGAGGAAAGAAAGCAGAGCTTGGATTTCACGGCCGAGCTCCTGGGGCTGCTTTTCATCCCTGGAGTGGGTGCAAAGCAGGATTTATGCTCCTATAAAACCGCTGGGAGGCTGCCAGGGGTGGGTAGAACTGACCAAGAATCCTCTGRTTTCTCTCCAAGAGCTCTGGAGGGATGGATACGGCAGGGATGCGATGGATATGACTTTTTACCTGGTGGTAAAACCAGCGCCACCCCGAGCYGTGCTGCTCCTGAGCTGCCCAAACTCTGCCTCAAGCCACAGTTCCGTGAGTTATATCCAAACAAAACCGAGCCCATGGAGACTCCCGTCAGTGTTTGTGCTTCCATGGGCTTCCAAATGTCAGCCCAGGATGTCTGATCTTCTCCCAATGCTCCGCTGACCACACAGTGAAATCATTGTGGGATGACCAGATCGTGGGATATTTCGGATTTAGATGCAGTTTCCTGATTTCCTAGAAAAACAAGAGAAAAAAATATCCAGCTCCAGAGATCTTCAGTGTTCCTGAGCATCCAGATTAGACGGGGTTTGGGTTTCCTAACTAAGAGCTCGATGGAAAGTTTCCACCAGGAGGAAATTCCAGCTGAGGACAGRGAGTAGAGCACAGGGTCTGGATTTTATGACGGTGTTTGTGACAGATTTTATGACAGAGTTTTTTCTGCATCATAAAAAGCCTTTTATAAAGCCTGGAACAGCACATTAACAGCACAGGCTCGGCCTGAAACTCTGGGTTTGGCAGARCCCAAAAAAAAACCCGGGGAGAAGCGGGGGGTGGGAATTCCGCTGCCTCCGCTCCTTCTGTGGCGCTCCGGAGAAAAGCTCCCGAGGACAAATTATTAAACACTCACTTCTCTTTCTCCCCCACCGACAAACCTGCCTGTGAAGTGCGACTGCAGAGTGTCTGGATGGCTTTTGTCAGAGGTTCAGGTTCCTCGACCCCTGGGCGAGATCTCTCGGGGTGATGGATTTCGGCGTTCGCGGCACGGAGCGGGGACAGACGTTGGGTCTCGGGCTAATGAGGACCATAAATCCTGCAGCCGCACAAACAGGAGAGCAGGAGATCTTTCAAACAACTCCCGAGTGCAGTAAAGCAGCCCCACGGAGGGGCTGGGGAGGGGGGATTGCCGTCACACCCAGCCTGGGAGGCTTCGGGGAGAGAGAGATTCCAGCCTGCGGAATCTCGGGGCTGTCAGAGCTCTTGGTGGGATCGTGTCGGGCCAAAGCTGTGCCTCGTGGACAGCCTGTGGTGGTGGCTGGGCTGTGGGCAATGGGAAAGCTGCCCTGGGCCTGCCAGCAGGGTCTGCTCATGGAGAAGTTGTGGAATCCTAGGATATCCTGAGCTGGAAGGGATGCACAAGGATCAGAGCCCAGTGCCTGGCCCTGCACAGACACCCCAACAATCCCAGCCTGTGCATCCCTGGGAGCGTTGTCCAAGCGCTCCTGGAGCTCTGGCAGCCTTGGGAATGTGCCCATACCCTGGGGAGCCTGTTCAGTGCCCACCACCCTCTGGGGGAAGAACCTTTCCCTGATATCCAACCCGACCCTCCCTGGCACAGCTCCAGCTGTTTTTGCTGCCGTGTGGTCCTGGTGGGCACCATCCACCCTGAGCCTCAGCATCTGCAGGAGAAAATTCCTGTTCGCTGGCACAGAAAATGTGAGTGCACRGTTTGTAACAAGGGATATTCCAGAGCAGGCAGAGCCACCTGGAATGCTGCTGAGCGGCAGGGACTCCATCTGTAACCTCCCTGCCATCCCTGAGGTTTGGCCAAGTTTTCAAGGCAGGAGATGGGACAAGGGAAAAGGGACAAGGGACAAGGTTTTTAATCCCGGCACTGCCCAAGGTTTGGGATTTCAGCCAGGCCCAAGTGGCTTTTCCTTTTCCCTCCTTCCCCCCTCTGGAAGCTTCTGCCTCAAACCTTGAGATCCCCCACGCCGATCAACGCCTTCTCTCTCTGTCCTGCCCTAGGATCCATCACGTCCATCCGCTCCCAGCCCGTGGGCACGTGCTCCTCCCTGCGGGTGCCCGCGGAGCCGCTCCCGCTGGCCGCGCGCTCCCCCGGCCACGAGGGCCGGCACCGCTGGAGGGTCCCTGCCCCCCAGGCCGCCCCTCGCTCCCCCGTGCTCAGCAAGCTGCTCTGCAGACAGGTGAGAGGCCAGCAGCCCCCACGGGTAACTCCTGCGGGCTCGCCTGGGTCCTGCCCTTCTCGCCCAGTCCTCTCTCGGGTTTCTTTGCTTGGAGCTATGAGTAGAATTCCAGGTTTAGAATGAAACATGCCATAAATTTTAATATACTCCAGTCTCAGCAAGTGACATGCGGCAAGGCCCTTTTTCCCTGCTTGCATCTCCGTGGCTGGGCTATTCCAGGAAATAAGAGCTAAAGCGTGGAGAGAAGGTGCCCAGTTCCGTTTAACCAGTGCTGGGAGCAGCCTCCAGGGAGCCCTACACTGGGATGGGTGGTGCTGGCTCAGGATTTGGGGCTGGAGCAAGACCAAGGCCCAGCAGAYGCCAGCCCTGGCCATGAAGGCTCCTGGCAGCAAAGGTTTATCCTCTTGTATGGGAGGGCCTGATGGGACTGGGATGATAGGGCAGGAATGGGGTGGGGTGTGTTACATCCATCAACCCTTCTACCACATGCCATGGGCTCCCCATCCCTGCGAGTGTCCAAGGCCAGGTTGGATGGGGCTTGGAGCAACGTGGGATAGTGGAAGGTGTCCCTGCCCATGGCACGGAGTGGGACTGGATGAGCTTYAGGGTCCCTTCCAACCCCATATGGCTCTATGACTGTGTGTTCCACCACTGGCAGTGCTGCTGCCCAGCACATTCCCAGGCTCTCACCTCTCTCTCCTCCTGTTCCAGGAGGCCGTTCGGACGGACTCCGTGGATGGGCAGACCCCGCAGCGCAAGGACAGCCTGCAAGCAGAGCCTGGAGACTCCCAACCATCAGCCAAGCAGCCCCAGAGCACCCTCACCCCCAGCCCTCTCCATTCCCCCGTCCCGGCCACCCCTCCGCGCTCGCCGCCGTCGTCCCCGCACCATTCCCACGGCACCCTGGCTCGGAAGCACACGTGTGGCCAGCACGGCGCTGCCAGCCGGCCCCCCAGCCCCGCCGGCCCCCAGGGCTGCCCGGCCGAGCCCTCGGACCTGGCGGACGAGGAGGTTCGGCACATCAACAGCTCGGCCAAAGACTGGGTGGAGGAGCGCTCGGACCCCAGCAGCCGCTCCGCCTCGCCCTTCGCCTCGCCGGCCCCGTCGCCCGCAGCGCCGCGCGACTGCGGCACGAGCAGCCTCTCCCGCAAGGAGAAGGACTTGAAGAAGTTCTACAGCACCGACAGCAAGGGCTTCCTGGGCAAGCCGGGCTGGGCCGACGAGCAGCGGCGCCATTCCATCGAGATCTGCCCCTCGGGCGGCGCCGCGGCCTGCGGCTTCCAGGAGCCCGCCGAGGACAAGCAGCGGCCCCCCGGCCACGTGCAGCCGGAGTCCGACTACGTCCACGGCGCCCGGAGGAAGAAGAAGATGAGCCCGCCCTGCATTTCTATAGATCCTCCCGTGGAGGACGACGGCGGGGCGGCCCCGCGCGCCAAGGCCTCCGAGAACACCCTGCTGCGGAGACGGACCCCGTCCTGCGAGTTCCCGGCCTACCGAGAATCCCTGGAGCCGGCCGAGAGCCAGCCCTGCCGCGGGGAGCACCTGGCCGTCCCCAGCTTCTCCTTCGAGCAGTTGGACGGCGGCTCCTTGAGCAGCCTCTCGGAGCTGCTGGACAGCGGCGGGCAGTCCGCGCCGGCCTCCGCGGACTCGCGGCCGGAGGCCGAACTGAGGCAGCCGGAGCACTTAAAAACTCCTTGGAGCAACGGCGAGAGGAGCAAGGAGCCGCCGGGCGCCGCCGCCGAGGACTTGGTCCCCGTGACCGTTGGCACAGAGGAAGGCGCGGACGGCCCGGTATAGCTGCCGGGAGGGGGGAGCGGGGGGTCTCAAGGGCTTGACACCGGCGTGGGGGTCCCGAGCGGGGTCAGGAGCGGCCGTCACCGGCCCCTTCCCGCCCTCGTTGGGAAGCGCTGTGGGAGGTTGCAAAAAAAAGAACCATACACACACACACACACACACACACACAAAAAAATGAAAAAGAAACCAAACAAACGGCTGGACGAAACCGGGGATGGGATTTTTGGGAATAGGGAGAGGATTTGCCGAGAGGTTTCGGGGTTTCTTTTCTAAAGGGAAGGCGGAGTCGCCGCGGGGGTTCCTCCCACCGCCCTCCGTGGCCTCGATCACATTGATTCGGGTCCGAGGTGGTGGCGGTTGGGGTTTGGGGGGATTCTCTTGGGGTTTTGTTGTTTTGTTGGGTTGGTTTGTTTGTTTTTTTTAAAGAAGATGCTCAGCTTTTCCCGAGGCGCCTTTTAGAGCTGTCACGTTAGGCTGGAGCGCCCGGGAGCCGGGAGCTGGACTTTGTCTGTATATCAGCAGTTATATATAAATAGAAATTCTGTATTTGTGAGATATAAAACGAGGAAACGAAAAAAAAAACCCTGARAAAAAAAAAAATAGACCCACAAAAACTCTCTCTTCATAATGCACATATTTTTATAGAGAAACAGAGATGCTGGTTTTTTGCATTACATGTGACTCCGCTACTGGGTGGTGTTTCCTTGGGTTTTCTGTGGAATTAATTATTCCTGCCATTGATTTTCCAAGTGTTTCTCCTCTTTCCTCGCTTCCCTGCCTTCCCTTCCCTCCACCGTCACCCCACAGCTTCTCCTCACAGCTGATGCTTTGGACGTCTCGCTCGGTTTTCTTTTGTACTTTAGAGGTTGTCCTAATTACAGGCAAAAAAACCAAATCACTACTGAATTGTAGCCAGTGCAATAATAAGTTATTCATTCTCCTTGTCTGTCCCACTCTGTCCTGTTGCTTTTTCCCCCCCCCCTTTTTTTTTTAACTGAAATTCAGGTTAAATGTCGCAATAATCTGAACGAACGTGCACAAACAAGGTTTCTTGTGTTACAAAGGAAAAAAAACTAATGAAAAAAAGGAAAAAAAAACATTTACGGAGAGATTAAAAAAAAAAAAAGGCGAAACAAATAAATAGTAAGTTATTTAAGAAATGTATTTTGTTTACTGCAGTTCAAAGTAAATTATTGCTACCGTGTGTAAAGGTGTAAAGAGCTGTCTTAGGTGATGTCCTTTGTGAGCATTTCAGGTGATGATTTGTCCTCCTYGGGGCACTTTGCACTCCCTGCCCTTCCCTCCTCATCCCTGCACCCACCCCTGGACACGTTCCCCTCCCAAGGCCCTTCCAGCACCCACTGAGGAGCCTCTAGAGGAATCCAGGCCACCTGCTAACACCACGTTGGGGTTTTTTTGGCAGATTTGGGGGTCGATTTTTCTCTTTTTAGCCGTCCCTGTCCCCTCCTCACCCCTCCCCCAGGCCGTGCCCCCAGCCCGAGCTCAGACATCCGGGGGGGAATCGATCCATGCGGTCGTTCCCATTTGGTTCCTTCCGTGCCGCCTCATATTTATGCATTCACATATATCTTCTGTTATTTATGCATCCATTACTCCGAAGGAAATGTATCTTGTTTCACACGTATTAAACTGTATAAACTGGAAGCGTGGCCTCGCTTTGTGCCGCAGCGGGGGGAGCCCGGGCGTCCGCCCCCCGCTCCCGGAGCTCGGCATTTCCTCGGAAAACCTCTTTGCTCCCCCAGGTCTGAACCATCCCCGCTGGAGTCTGAGGCTTCTCCCACCTCCCCCTGAGCTCAGAGAATCCCTCACCTCGCACGAGAGCCTCCATATGTTGATCCGGCTCCGTGCCGGCTGCTTCCGAGCACCTGCGCCGCTGTAATTAAGAGTCATTTAGCAGAATTGTAAATAATGGTTCTGTCTCGGCGGGATGGCGAGGAGTTCCAGAAAAGAGCCATAAAACCCATTATTAACAGGGCTTTGGGGAGGGTGGCAAACTCCTTTGGCTGCAGTTTGACGAGCAGGCTGGAAGGAGGGGAGGTGGATCCCTCTGTGCSGGGATGCATCCCGCCTGGAGGGCGTGGGATGCTCCGGGGTGTCCCTCAGCGTAAGGGAATGCTCAGGGTGTCATTTGCTGCTGGGATTATTTAACTCTGCTGGGAAAGGCCTGAATTCCCTGCTGGCCCTGTGCCTGAATTCCCTTCRGGGGAAAAAGCCTCTCTCCATGGGGTCGGTGGCTGACGGTGGTGACGGAGAGGAGGGTGTAGAACAATTTGGGAGGGCCTGAGGCCATGGCAGTGTCGGGAATGAGTTGGGATATTCGCTCCTGGTTCTGGCCCTGCCCAAGGTCCAACCCTCTGACAAAGCCACACGTTCCCAAACCCCCCCAAAGCTCATCAGGACCCGAACCAACCCCATCCATGAACCCGCAGGAACATCCTGGCAGCGTGGGGAGGATAAAACTCCGACTGAATTTTCCAAGAGCTGATAGTGGCCATGAATTCCTCCCTGATGCCTCTTCTGGGGACACTCACCTGGACCTGCAGGTGCAAAACCCCCCGGAGCTGCATCCCCAAACCTGGCCATGGCCAGAGGAGCCATTTAACATCAGCCAGCATTAATTGTGTTGATTAAATCTCTGCAGCATTAAGCAGTTTCCCCCCGGGCCGTCTGCAAGCCTCGCTTAAGATCGGAAGCGAAAAGCACCGGGTAAATGCAAGTCATGATTTTTTAATTGGATCGATCCCTATTTTGCATTTTTAATGACCATTCGGGCCTGTCCATTTATCAGCCAGACTCTGCCCCACCACTCTCCATCCCAGCAAAGCCACAGCCCACAGGGACGGGCGCTGCGTCCATCCGGGCTGGCCCAGAGCCACCTTGGCAGCCTGCGAGGAGCAGGGATCGAGCAGGGATTAAAAACCACCAGGCTGAGGGAGGAAACCATCACAGGGGCTCTGCTCCAAGGGTAAATCTCAGAGGGCATCGATCTGAAGTTCTCTTTGTCGTGCTGGGGAGGGAAAATAGCTTTAAAAACCACCAGCAACCAAATCTGACGCCATCCTGGGTGCAATTAGCCCCAACCTTAATCTGTCAGAGCTGTGAGATCATACAGGTTGCATGAATGCTAATAAGCATTTTGATATTTGTACAAGCTTTCTTGGGATGAATAATTCAATTGGCTTCATCCATTAAACTTCCCCTATTAAGTTTTCAATCCGTGGCTGGGTTTTAATGGCTGGGGCCACCTCATCTCCCAGATGAGGGGGCTTAATTAGGAATTTTAGCACAGCCTGACAGAGGCACAGCAGGGCTGAAATCTCTGTGACTCTTCGGTGTTCGAGCAGCTCGTGTCTCCCTGCTGGAACCTCCTGTGCCCCYGGGATAACTCCAGCTCACACCACGTGGGTGCTCCGTGCTCTTCCAGCGATGTGGTGTTGCCATAGGCAGCAGCACTGGGGTTTTAGCCCTTTCCACGGGGTCAGCCCCGGTGTGGAGGGTGGGAAGGTGCCGAGGGGCCGCTCCGGGATGAGGGATGTGCAGCGGCACCGGTGCACCCCGTGGTCTCGGCACCACTCCGTGATCCTTGTGGGTCCCTTCCAATTCAGGATATTCTCTAATTCCGTGATTCCCTGGTGTGCAGAGATGTCACCAGGAGCGTTTCACACCCAGCCTGGGCTGCTCCTCGTGCCAGGACCCTTCGCTCGTGTCCCTCACTCGTAGGTCAGCGTGGGGTTGGTTTTTTCCAGCTGTGCACGTTGGACTAGGCAGTGAAAAATAAATCCGTTCACAATGGAARGGAGAAAATGCCAACAACCCTCATTAAGTCACACCACGGGGAAGAAACCAGACGAAGGATTTGAATATTTGATTGAAATCCCCTGGAGCAGCCTATTGTTGATTCTGCTTTGCCCCACGTGGAGGCACAAGCTGCCGAGGGCCCGTGGCCACGTCTCCGGGGTCTGTTGGATGCATGGAGAGCAGCTCTCCCACCCGAGTTATTCCCAAAAAATGCCATCACCGCTGGACAACCAGCAGGAGGGCTCCACGCTTGGCAGGAGAAGGAGCTTTTTTACCCTCCCCTCTTCTCCCTGCTCCCTGCTCTTATTCCTTACGTCCTTATCAAATCCAATTGTCCCGCTGGGCACCGCCGGGTCCTCCTCTCCCTCTCCCCTTCCCTGCTCCCATGTCAGTTTATTCTGACAGGCTCAGACAGGGGCACTAATTAATTTTGCTCATTAACCAAAAGAAATCTCACCAATGATAACAAGTTCCAATAGAAATTAATTCTTCACGGAAGACCAGGCACTTCACAGCTCCTTGGCAACGACAGCGGCCATACCCAGCAGGGCCCCTGGCGGGGGGCTGGCAGCCACATGGACACAGGGATCATCCCTGGAACTGTCCAAGGCCGGGTTGGATGGGGTTTGGAGCAACCTGGGATAGTGGAAGGTGTCCCTGCCCATGGCAGGGGGTGGAATGGGATGAGCTTTAAGGTCCTTTCCAACCCAAACCGTTCCAGGATTTACACATAAATCCCACCTGTCTTCACCCAGGTACCTCCCACCCAACTCTATCTCCAGGTAAATAAATTCAGCAAAACTGACAGCAGGAACATCCCCCTCTGCTCTGCCGTGCGCTGTTGTGAGATCCCACTGCTTCCCTGTTTGATTGGAGCCGCAGGAGGGAATTGTTCCGAGAGCAGGAGCAAGAGGCAGGGAAGACAAAGGGCAGGGAAGCTCCCCGCAGCCTCCTCGCAGGCAGGGATGAGTCAACGTTGTGCAAACAAGTCTAAAAATACGAACGGTTTATTGCAGATTAATGGCACCATAAAACGTATTTCACTGGCCATTTACCAGGTGTTGATCGTCGATAYCTGGGATTCAAAACAAACTTTTTGTGCTGTGCCGTTTGTGTCTCTCCCACCTTCCCGAAGCGCCTGGCAGCGACGGATCGGCCCCGGGGCCGCTGCAATCAGGCTTGGACAGGTCASGGAGACAAAGGAGCTGCTTCCTGCTCTCCCCCTGCAGCACAGGGTGTCTGTCCACTCGCTTTTCCAGGGATCCGCTGCTGCTACTGCAGTTACACCGAAGGAGCCCAGGGTTGGGGTGATGGGCAGGGGATACATCCCACAGGTATCCCCCGCTGGCACCGCTGCCTGGCAGCTTCTCCCAGGAGGAGAGCCTCACCTGCTCCCACACTCCCCAGGGCTCACCCAGGGGCAATCCTTAGGGAAACAGAGGGAAAAGGCACGTGGATCCTCCAGGAGAATCACCATTCTCCAGCCTCCCTGGGAGCCCCTGGACCCGGAGCCCATGGAGGTCACGGTGCCTTGGTTTGACTCAGGAGCTCTCAGTGTTGGAGCTCCRAGCAGTTTGGATTTTTCCAGCCCCTGGCTCTTTCTGGGAATGGAGCAAACATAATTCCCTCAGCTGTCTGACATGCCTTCAGCACTGAGGTCACTGCTTAAGGGACACTGGGAATCGTTCTCCGGGAGCTGGGATCCAGCCTGGAAGGGATGACAAGTCAGTGACCAGCAGCAGCGTGTCCTTCCTCCCTGCGAGGATGAGTGTGGCCCCAAACACCCCAGGGAGGCTTCCAGCGAGTCCCATCACAAATCCCAGGACGGGGACAAGTCCAGGAGAAGAGGAGAATGTTTTAGACGGCCAAGAGAAACAGCAGCATCGTTAAATAACACCCAGGGSGTCGCCACCATCCACAAACCTTCACCATGCTTGGAAGTCAAACTCTCTGATGGATCGTTAATTAACTTTTCCAGCAGGATAAAAACACTTCCTTGCTTGGGATTTCGCTCTGCTCGCAAAGATTAAAAATACAGCTAATTAGAACAAGGCTGGCATGCAAAGGAGGAAAGAATAAAAGGTCTTGTTATGGCTGGGAGGGGACAGAGTCCTTCCAGAGGCAGGTACGGATGACTCACGGCTGCTGAATAACCCTCCTGCTGTCTCTGTGCCATGGGGAAGGTCTCCTAGTGCCGAGAGAACTCCTCCAGCAGCTGTACATCACCTGCCAGGCAACAAACACTTCCTTAAATTGGCTCCAAGGTAGCTGGTAGCCAAGTGCAGTGTTAATTAAACAGCCTCATAGCTGCTCCAGACAGCTGCTCCAGAACTGCTTTTCTTCCCTCCCCCCCCCCGATAATTTTTTAGTTCAAATAAATTATTTTCTCTGAAGCATTTCCAAAGGGCTGCGGAGAAAGGATAAAATGTCAGGCATTCCCTCCCATCCCTCTCGCTTTCCTCTCCCATTCTTCTCCTGGCCAAATTTGTTTGGCCTGACAAATCGAGTTGAAATAGGTATTGACAGAGAACACATCTATTGAGACAAGGAAGGTGCTGTTCAGCATGAAGTGCAATGGCAGTTTACTTTCAGTCTGGCACAGAATCCCAGAACGGTTTGGGATGGAAAGGCTTCCTTCATCCCTCCCATCCTTCCCCAGAAGGTCTGGCAGCCATCGACCACCCCCCAGATTCCTCACGGAGAGGGGAACACGGCCTGGGATGCAGACAGGAGGCGGAGGGAGGAACCACAGCAGATGGTGGCCGAGCTGGGGAGTCTCTGTGGCTCCGACATGTGCGTGGGCAGCAAAGATTCCTGGTCCTGATGGGCCAGCACTGGGCCAGCACCATCCTGTCACCTGTCCAGCACCATCCTGTCACCTGTCCAGCACCATCCTGTCACCTGTCCAGCAGTGTCACATCACCAGGCCAGCCTCATCCTGTCACCACTCCAGGTCTCTGTAGGGAAACAAGTCGCCATCAGCACATTTCAGCGGTCCCAGCTCTGCAAAGCCTCACCACATTTCACCCACCCTGTTCACACACCAAACTCACCCCTTCCTTTTAATTAGGGCGGGCTAATTAGAAATAATTAAACCAGCACCGTCCCGTTTCCTCTCCTTCCCACGCACACCCAGCCCCCCGCCGTATGGAGTCACTAATCCCGGTATCCATAAGGAATATCGGCCGTGCTGCGGGCACTGAGAGCCCCTCTCCTCATCACGGGGGGTGACCCTCCGGAGGGCACAAAATCCACCATTTCCCTGGGTTTTCCTGGAAACACCTCCTGGCCCTGGCCCTTGCCCGGCAGCCGGAGCGGCTTGGGCYGGGCCGGCAGCATCATCTAGTGGCCATGGCCTCCACCTCACGGAATCGCGGGATCCTGCACTATCCTGACAGCGATCCCACAAGGACCAGAGCCCAAGCCCCGGTCCTGCACAGACACCCCAAGGAGCGTTGTCCTTGAGCTCCGGCAGCCTTGGGGCCGTGACCGTTCCCCGGGCAGGCCCAGTCCGCGGGCTGGGGTTGATCGAGGCCGATATTAAACAATAAATGAAGTTGTGGGTACGCGCGGTGCGAGGATAACGAGGCAGCGCCCGGCGGGCTCRGCGGCTGAGGGGAGCGGTCGGGCCGGGCTGAGGAGAGCGGGCAGGCCCCGCCCGGGGACACGGGGCCGTCCCGGGGGTGCCGGCGGTGGAGCGGCCGCGTTTTGGGGCGATTTAGGGCAGCGGGAGCCCCGCGGAGCGCAGGGAGGCGAAGCGCGGCGCCGGGGAAGTGTGTCCGCTCCGCCGCCCCGTCCGTCGCCACGGCAACCGGCGCGCCCGCCATGGCGGCGCCYAGCGTGTTCCTGCTGGCCGTGAGCGGCGAGATCGAGAGCGGGGAGGTGCGTGACAGCCGGGACACCCCGGGAACACCGCGGGAGACACACCGGGAACACGCCGGAGGGATGGGGGGATCGTCCTCGGCCCGGCCCGCGCGGCCCCGGGAGCGCGGCCCGGCCTCGGTCTCGGTGCTGCGTCCGCCCGGGCGGGATGAGGATCTGCGCCCCTGGGCCTGCCYGGTCTCAGCCCCTAAACCCAGCTCATCCTCAGCCCCCTAACTCTGCACACCCTCAGCCCCCCAACCTAACCCATCCTCAGCCCGCTAACCGTGCACACCCTCAGCCCCCAAACCCAACCCATCCTCATCCCCCTAACCCTGCCCACCCTCAGCCTCCCGACCCAACCCATCCTCATCCCCTTAACCCTGCCCACCCGCAGCCCCCAAACCCAACCCATCCTCATCCAGCTAACCTTGCACACCCTCAGTCCCCCATTACCCTGCCTGGCTTCAGCCCTTTAACCCATCCCAGGCTCAGTCCCCCATCCAACTCAGCCCGGCCTCAGCCCCTTGACCCACCCCAGTGTCAGCCCCCCAAACCCAGCCTGTTCTCAGCCCCCCGAACCCACCCTGGCTTCACCACCCTCTGACCCATCCCGGTGTCAGCCCCCCCATATCCATCCCAGTCTCTGCCCCCCTGACCCATTCTGTCCCGCCCAGGCTTGTGCAGCCCCTCACCTGCGAAATTCCCAGTGACAGCCTCTCTCTGTCTCTCTCTCTCCCAATAGTTCCCGGGATTCGATGACCTCTACTGCAAGTTCTCCTTCGTCTACGGCCAGGACTGGGTCCCCACGGCGGTACAGCCCCCCCGTCCCCCTCCTGCCTGCCTGCCAGCCCCCCGGGCTCAGCACAGCCCCCGCTCACCCCGCATTCCCCGCAGGGCCTGGAGGAGGGAATCTCCCAGATCACCTCCAAGAGCAGCGTCTCGCCCACCACGCTCGTCTGGAACTTCCCCATCGACATCACCTTCAAGAGCACCAACCCTTTTGGCTGTGAGTGCTGGGGGGGGGCCAGCCCTGGCGCCAGACCCCCCCTCACTGCCRTTTCCTTGCAGGGCCACAGATTGTGCTGAGCGTCTACGGGCCTGACTTCTTCGGACACGACGTGGTCAGGGGTTATGGAGCTGTCCACGTGCCCTTCGTGCCCGGGAGGTGAGTGACAACCTGCCCTKCAGGACTGAAACAGGTTTTTTTCTGGTTATTCTGTTGTTTCAGAAACAAAAACTGGCTCCTCACCATGCCCTGTCAGTTGGGTACAAAGATTTTCTAGCAGAACTCGCTCGTCATSAAATAAATTTTGGTCATCCTGTAAAGCCCAAACTGGCCTGTAAAAAGCCCAAATATGAAGCACAGCAACTTATCTCTCCCCCATCACCCTAATCACACAATAAGTTTTCGTTCCCCCACTGGGAATGGAGGAAGATCTGTTGTTCCCCTGCAAACAAACCCTCTCTGTGTGAAGGGAAGGTGTCACCCCTGGAGCTGTTCATTGCTCTGCTGTGTCAGGGATTCTGGCACCTTTATAAATATAAAAACCTTGCTGCTTGCTTCATTCCTGAACTTCTGCGGGTCTCACGTTTGTTCCAGGCACAAAAGAACCATTGCTATGTTTGTTCCAGAGTCCACCTCGAGGCTGCAGCAGTTCACAAGGTAATAATTAATGACTKTAATTTGTTACAGTCCTTCTTGCCTTTAGCCACGAAGGCATTTGCAGCTGCTCAGTGGTGCAGACGTGTGACTACTCCGTGCCATAACCACATAGTTCTGTGTTTCGTGGGTAAAATCACATGGCTGGCTCCCTTGAAAAGCTTTTTGCAAACATGTTAACACCTATTTACTGTACGAAATTTACTACCTAAATCTTCTGCGGGCTTTTTTCTGGAAGGACAGCCACATTAAGAGCAAAGAACATGAAAAAACAACTCCCATTCTACCTTTTCTCCCATCTGTAATGCGTTTGCTGTATCCTTTGTCTTGTTCACACACACAGATCCTTCCAAGAGTTTTTCTCCTCCCGTGGTATTGTCAGGATTCCACTGATTTCTCCTCTCTCTGATTCCCTTTTGTAGACCCTACACTAATTTTTATATTTTTGTGTGTATTCGAGGTCTCCAAGCCCTGTGGTTCTCTGGGTGATCAAGAGTGAACCATTTCAACAATACCTYTGCCACAGAAAGATTCTTGTAGCCCAGAAAAAAACCTGAATTTAACAAAATTTATATGAAATTGAGAGAAATACAGAGGCAAAACTTTGAYCAAAGTAGATCAATAAAGAGAATCAGACTTCAAAACTCCCCTGGGAGTCTCTTGAACCCCCCTTGATGTGCATAGAATGACCTGCATCAGTCCAAGCAGCCCAKTTAATTATTCTCTTATTTCCTCCTCCAAGCTGGTTCACGGGGAGGCGCCCGGAATTCACCGACCCCAAAGTGGTGGCGCAGGGAGAAGGACGAGAAGGTGAGTCCTGGCAGCTCCTGGCTCCTTTGGGTGAGAAAAAAGAGCTCCACAACCAATGCAAGGCCTTTTGTAACCGGTGTCACCCTCACCTTGTCTGCTGCAGTGACCAGGGTACGCTCCCAGGGCTTTGTGACCGTGTCCTTCAACGTGATGACCAAAGACCTGCACAAGCTGGGCTACGACGTGAGCCCTGGGGCCCTGCAGAGCCCCTCCCTGGGCACACAGGGGCTCCACAGGTTCTGAGCTCAGCAGGAGATGCTCAGAGTTCAACAGTTTGCAGGGAAAGGAGGAGCTGAGAGAATCATCCCGGAAGAAACGCAAGCCCAGGAAGCTTCGGAATAGTTCCCAAGTTTAATCCTTTCAGTAAGGTTGAAGTATTATGTAAATTAATGTCATCTGATAAATYCAGCGTTTTTAGGAGTAGAATCAGACTGTCTCAAAATAAGACCTGTAACAAAGCATTTTTCTAACAGCCTTTTGTACAGCTTTTTATAGAATTAATGAAGAGGGAAGTTCGGAGTTGTAGCAGTTTCCCTGTGGTTGAAACGTTGCAAACCCAGTTCTTTTTAGTAATTTTTTTTTGTGGTACAAATGAGGAATCGAAATTACTGCACCTTCCAAAAATAGTCCTGTGAAATGCTTCCCCTCTGAGACCTTTTAGGGTGAATAAACCCAGTTGTATCAATACATTTATGTGTCTTTTCTGCTGCTAAGGGGTTTGATTTGTTTGTGCCAGGACGTTTCTAAGCCCTAAATCACCCAAGATCTGCCGTGCTTGAAGGTACGAGAGAAAAAGAAGTGTTTKTTACAATGCAGTGACTAAYTGCTTAGTCATTTCCATATCTAATTGTGGGCATGTAACCTCTTGTGTGTGACTGCAAATCCCAGGAGGGGACTGGGACGATGACAMCACCACCCTAAARCTGAACTGCCAAGACCTCCAAGTGYAGAAATCCCAGTAAAAACGCCCAGGGATGAACCATAGAGCCTCAGGACAGGGATCAACAAAGCCTCCGGGCAGAGCTTGTTCTTACTCCCAGTGGGGTTGAATAAATATCATTTCTGAAAACATGAAGTGATCGCTGTAACATTCTGTGAGCTGCAGCACCTTTTAGAGGATGTACAAATGCTTTCCCAAACGTTTTTAGGGATGATTTGTCATCTCTTGCATTACTCCTGCCGTGTTTTTRTTGACTCCATGCTTCCAGTGGAGTTGTTTTGGCAGTTCCTGTAATCTCTGATCTGAGTCATGTTGGAATCCAGATYCATGAGTATTTCCTGTTGGCTCAGAGGCGACTCAAGGAATTTTGTTTCCTTTCCAGAAGTTTGGGAAGCAGTTAGCTGCAGTAGCAGGATAAATATCCGTGTTTGCAACGCTTGAGAGGCAAACATTAAACCTCCTGCTGCTGCTGAAATACCCATTTTCCCTGGAGCACCGTTCCCTGCCCACATTCCAGCTGCAGGAAAAGCACCACGGAGTCTCCAGGCACCTGTTACACCCGGGTACAGCCCAAACCCGGTGCCCACGGGGAATTTATTCACGCCCAGCTCTGCATCCTGGTGCTCCAGACCCCTGAACTGTTCCTGTTCCAAAGGAATTGTTGGATGTTTAACCCCAGTGGGCAGCCTCCCCCTGGCAGCCGAGGGGAGGGAAGGTTACAACAGTGAAAAGCAAAGGTTTCCAAAAGCAAAAATCCTAAACTTCATCAAACAGGATTTAAGACACTTAATGCTCTATAAGCAGATCCCACACTGCTACCTACATTATTAGGGCTTGTTGCCTGTTTCCTCGGGGTTTAGGTGGATCTGGGGGGAGGTTTTTTGGCTCCTCAGTGCCTTGAGCAYGTCCGAGACCTTCACATCCCTTCCTCGAGGGTCGTTTATCCCGGGAGTGTTTCCCCCAGGACAGCGTGGGGGTGGTGTTTGCASTCATTCTTTCCCAAGTCCAACGCCATTCCTTTGATCCAACTGTTGATATCCCTCGGGAACACATTTCCCCAGGGATGGGCTTGCTGCTGCCTTTCTCATGTCCCGGGAAGCTCTCCCTGGTTGCAGCCTTTGGTGCTCAGGTGTGGCAGAGTTTGCGCTGGGGAGAATCTCTGAACGAAGATGGACTCGACGCTGCTGCCAAGAGCAGGGAACAAGGAAGGGATTTGTGATCCCTAATTATTCGTGGAAGTCAAACCTTAGGAGAAGCACTCTTTAAGAACAGCCAAATCCCGGTAAAGCCCAGCCCTGCTGCAGCAGAGGCTCCCGGCGRTTTCCTCTCGCCCACGCTCCGTGCCGCTGGAACACCCTGCTCGTTTCCTGGGTAATCGTTCTCCCTTCCATCCAAACCTGCGCCCGAATTCCCAACTCCAGCGGCAGCACGAGGCTCTCAGCCGGAGCAGGAGCTCTGCTTTGTTCCGCTGAAATTGGTCATCGACCTCCTCTTCGGAGATGGGCAGGGAAAAAAATCCTCCTGGAGAACGAGTCCCGACTCAGGAGAGGCTTCCAGGGCAGCACAAAGCGGGCAAAGGCGGCCTGGGAGATCTTTGGGAACTCTGCAGCTTTCCTGGTCCGGAGAGGCTTTGGAGTCACTTCATGGGAGTTTTCCTGCTGTCACCCTGGGACGGAGACAGCCAAGGACAYGGACAGAACAGCAGCTTGGGGACCAAACCCTCGGGAAAAGGAAAACCACGCGGATAATCCTTAGGATCTGGCATTTACAGCCTTTYCTGCCAAACCTACAAACAGAAACAGCTCCTGCCCTCTCGTGGCGGTTCCCAACCTTCGGGAAGAGCTGGATGTGGTTAATAACCATTAACTCAGAGGCTCAATGAAAGACACCCGAGTTTTTCCTGTTCCTCCATGGAAATGGCTCCGCGCTKCCCTGGCGCTGCCCCTTGTCCCCAGAGCACGGGGCAAACACTTCCCGGGGCTGCTCCACAGGGAGCGGGAATGAGCCGGGAATGTGAGCATCCGAGGGCGCTGGAGAGGCCGGCGCTGCCCCCAGGCAGCCGGGCTGGGTTACACCAGCGCTTCTGCGGCAGCTGGGAATTATCTCCGTCTGAAAACGAGATGGATTCGAGCTGACAGCATCTTCTGCCCGGCAGCGGTGTCGGGTTGGGAGCGGGAGCATCCCGTGAAATGCTCCCAAGGAAAAAAGAATGGGAAAAAATAAAACGCTGAAGCACAGAGCAGCCACAATTGAAGAAAATTCAGCTCCGATTCTTCCCAGGGTTGTAGCTTTTCCCCCAGTTCGTGGCACTGGAGATACAGGGGATAAAGGCCGTGGATCCGCGGGATCCCAGCAGGACGGGACAGCCGGGCTGGGAGCGGTGGCAGGGTCAGGCTGGCACTCCCAGTGTGGAATTCCTGCGGATATCCAGACCCACCAGCTCCCAGAGAACCAGCAGGAACCCCCAGCCTGGGCCTCCTCCCTTGGGTCTGGCAGCACCACGAGGCACCAGCAGCGGCTGGAGGAGCTGGGGGCCTCGCAGAGCCCACCCAGGACATCCCCGGGGTGTCCCAGGATCCGAGCCCCCCGTGAGGGCACCGTGACCCCCTCCTGCCCCACACCAGCCCAGCCRGAGAGCTGAGCTCCAGGCACTGCAGCCTGTGCCAGAGGCACGTCTGGAGCAGCCACCAACTCCAATCTGGGATGTTTTCCAGACCGGTTTTCCAAGCCATGCAACCCCCGGCAGGAGCCCAGCAAAGAGCTGGGCGAAGGCCACCCCAATCACACCCCTGTCCCCCTCTGAACATCCACCCTCGGGGTGCAGAGAGCATCCCTGAGGGCTTTTTCCATCAGCTGAGGAGTCCTCTTGGAGCTCAAACCCCAAGCTCTGAGGCTCTCGTGGGTGTTTGCAAACCCAGGAACAACCTCCACGTTTGGAGCACGGGAAGCAAAAATTCCCAAACCCGCAGCTCCCTCCCGGCTGCAGAGGTCTCCAGGGCAGCCTGACTGGGGCTGGGCAGCACAGGACTGCCCAAATCCCTCAGGAACCAACCTGTGGGCATGGAAAGCAGGGCCGAGCCCCCAGGAGGGAGGGAATAACACAACCTGCTTTCCCTGCAGGATGTGAGGGATCCAGCCTTGTCCTTCAGAGAGAAGAGCAGCAGACGCACGGAACTGCTGGAGGCTTCTATTTTTGTCTCTCTATTCAGGCCAGGATATTTAAGTACCCGAATTCACCTCGGAGAATTTCACTCCATTTAGTGCCAGACTTGCTGATGAAGATATTAAAAGAGAAAAAAAAAAATACAAAACAACCCACCACCGTCACCCAACAGAACCCCCAGCCAGCCCACGGACTCCGAGGCTGCTGCAGCGAGGCAGAACTGGCTCCCTGGAGCTTGGATAATCCATGAGTTTCATTCCATGGCCGAAAAAAATAACCCCTTTAAGACGAATGTGGACCCCASTGCCTGATTTTCACAGGTTCCAGGGAAAGAAGGGCAGGAGGAAGGTGGCTGATGATGTTCCACCTTAGGCATGGCTAGAGGTGGGTCAGCCACAGCCCTGTGGAGAATTCCAGGAGGGTGGATGGGTGGATGGGTGGGACAAGGCCACGCTGAGTCAGCATCCTGTGGAGGATCCCTGCCTCCATCTGCTCCAGCAGCCGGGAATGTTCTGCTCCAGCCCAACCAGCCCAGCCATGGGGTGTTGATCCCACAGGAGCCGGGAGAGCGAGTGGATTCACACAGGGGTTTTCAGGCAGCTTATCAGGGACCCTGAAATCCAACGTTTTCCGGTTGTGTGGAGCTCTGATCCAACCTCCAGCAGCTCCCATGGTTACACAGGGCAGAACCCAGGATGCCATTCCTGCCTGGAAGGATCTCTAAGCAATCCGGCTGCAAAGCCGGCAGCACCCGTGTCCCAGCGAGGTTTCCTGTCGGGAAGCAGCAGGCAGGGAGCTGAGCAGACAAACTCCACCTTTACTCCGGCTTTATCCGGGTGATTTGAGGTGTCACTGATTTTCCTTCACCTGAAATGGGAATGTGTTTGCTCAGCAAGAACAGCTCGGGCAGAAGGATGTGAGCGTGGGCTGAGCGGCCACAGGCGATCATGGAATGCTTTGGATGAGGGCCTGGAGTGATGGGACAAGGGGGAATGGCTTACACGGACAAAGGGCAGGGTTAGATGGGATTTGGGGAAGAAATCCTTCCTTGTGAGGGTGGAGAGGCCCTGGCACAGGGTGCCCAGAGAAGCTGTGGCTGCTCCATCTCTGGAAGTGTCCAAGGCCAGGCTGGACAGGGCTTGGAGCAGCCTGGGATATTGGGAGGTGTCCCTGCCCGTGGAAGGTGTCCCTGCCCATGGCAGGGGGTGGAGTTTTCCCTGATCTCCCAGGGAGATATTTACCAAACCCATGAGGGTCCCACGACTCAATCCAGGTCTGGCACAGCTCCAGGCTCTCCCAGCAAAGCCAAGGAATGTGCTGTGTCCCCCCAGGGTATCCCCACACTCCCCAGTTCCCGGTTTACCATCTCTGCACAGCACCAGGCTGGGTTACACTGGCAGGATGCCAATTCCCTATGGATCACCAGCCTGCTGSCAATTAACCCCCGAATGGGAATTGGCACCCAGGGGGACTTCCCACTCCTTGCAACCCCAAATCTTCAACACTCACAGGGTACAATCGACAGCAAAACAGAACCACCACCTCATCCCACAGTGGCTCTTCACCATTCCTAATCCTGAGCTCCCAAACCCCTCTCCTTAGGAAATCCACTCGTGTCCCAACTCACCAATGGGGASATGACCCGGGAAGCGCTTGAAACTTTACAAGGGTGGAAGCTTTGAACGTGAGAGGCTGCACAAATCACGCTGGTTCCCTGAAATGCAGCTTGCAGGGTGTGGCAGAGGTCTTGCCCAAGCCAGGGCACGAGGTGGTCCCAGCCCTYTTCCTCACAGTTCCAAGAAAACCACTGGAAGGGGCAGAGTTGCAGCACTCAKCCCAGCACAAAGGAGGCAACACGAACACACTCAGCAAAAACCTCGGCAACTGCRGCGTGGGTGAGGAGAAGCCAAGGGATAATTCCATATCCAGAGTCCTTTTCCTGTGCAAAGCAGGCAAATCACTCCTCACTTCCAAAGGAGAGGAAATGTGGGATGGGGGCAGCGACTCTGCCAAGGTCAGCAGAAACCCCCACCACAGGCAGAGCTCTGCTCCCCACGGGCTGGGGCGGCTCAGGCTCCCCTGGCTCCCACAGCCACCACTGTCCAGCTCCTTTGGAAGAGTCAGAGGCACCAGCACAGCTTCCACCCTGAGCCATTCCCACAGCTTCCACCCTGAGCCATTCCCACAGCTTCCACACAGCCACCGGACTGAGCTTAAAATAAGCAATTCCAAGAGGCTGGAGTAGAATCACAGAATCCCTGAATGGTTTRGGTTGAAGGGAYCTTAAAGCCCATCCTGTTCCASCCCCTGCCATGGGCAGGGACACCTKCCACYATCCCAGGTTGCTCCAAGCYCCATCCAACCCGGCCTTGRACACTTCCAGGGATGGGGCAGCCRCAGSKTCTCTGGGCACCCTGTGCCAGGGCCTCCCCACCCTCACAGGGAAGAATTTCTTCCCAATATCCCATCTAACCCTCTGGCAAGGAGCAGAGCATCCCTCTGGAAAAACGAGAGCTACAAAAGGCTACAGGTACCTGGATCCTGGGCTGCCACCCCCAGCCAAGGAGGATTTCCCGTTTTCCTCATCACCTGAAAACAGAAGCAAAAKGACCCCAAGGCCTGACCAGAGGCAGCCTCGTTCTCCAGGGAGATTGGAGCATTGCTGGAGCAGTGGCCTTGCCCAGCACCCTCAGCTGAAACCAAACCAGAGCCTTTTCTCCCCAAAACGCCTTTCCCGCAGTCACGTCCCCAGCGTTAATTAGCGATCATTGATTAGTGATCAGCCTGATTGGCAGCAAACTCAACAGGGAACCTGGAGGGGCTCTGGAGAGGYAGCTCTCGATGCCGCCCGCTAATGAAGTGCCCTTCAATTAAAGCAGCCAGAATTAGAAGCTGGAATCGCTTCCCGGCTGGAAGCGGCTCCCTGCTCCCCATCCGCAGGGCCACGTGACCCACGGGACAGAGCCAGGGCCGCGGGAAGGGCAAGGCTGAGCCACAAAAGTGGGAAGCAAGAGCTCCCCAGGGTCTGTCACAGCTCCCCAGCCCTCATTGCACAGCCACCTTCCCCAGATTCCTGCCTGGACACAAATCCAGAGCCTCCGCCGAGGCACGGCTGGAAGATCCCTCCACAGGGGCTGTTTCAGGGGCAGCGTGGTTTAAAGAAGGAATTCAGTCACCTGCAACACAACAAGTCTCCATTTTTATTGAGTTAGTAAGGTCTCAACTGACCCCGACCTCAGCGAGCCATAAAACCCCTCCTCCCTCACAGCCAGAGCAGCCTGTCCCRGGAAAAGTGACGGATGCATCCAAGGAATCACAACGACAGCGCACAAGCAGCACCACTCAATCACGGGGAGAGTCCTCCTGCCACAGACCTGCAGTCAGCTCAACCAATCCATCAGCTTTCYTGGGAAACCCAACCAAGCAGGGCAGCCCCGGGGCTGGGTTGGGCTGGGATTTAGGAAGGCTACGCAGAAGGTTGGAAAAAGCGACACGGGCGGGATAGAAGCAAATACAATTTTAATTCTGACCAGTCACCTACAAACCCCTCGTCTTTCCACTGTTCCGATGGCATCGTTCAGTATCACATCTGTGACATCGCTTGGGGGGGGTGGGGGGGGGGAGGAAAGAAATGACACAAAGATACAGACATTATGATACAATAGTACAAATGATAAATTATTTATACAGTCCATCATGTCAATAGTCAGCACAAATCCAGAAAAAGCAGCCGGGCTCCCGGGAGTTACGGAAGGTTCGGTAAGTGTCGGAAGTGTGACGCTCGGGAAGGAGGAGAGGCGTGTGGGATCCTGCTGGGAAAAAGGAGCCCCCTCTTTCTCTGTGCAATATTCAGCCAGCCAGGACACCTCGGGACCTGTCACAGCCAAGGGGGACACGCAGGGGGAASCAGAGTTGTCTTGGCTATGGGACGTCCCAAAAGCTGTAAACACCACGGCCCACCAGGGCTTTCCCTTCCCTGTCCCCTCCACAGAGTTTAGTTTCTCTAGAGTATAAAACTGAATAAATAACTGAGCTTATTTGGGAGGGTAAAGTTACGCCAAGAGGGKTTTTTTAGATTTTTTTCTTTACAAAATATTTAACACTTTTCTCTTTGGTCAATTTGACCAGTAAGGCTCTTTTGGGCTACTAAAAATCCAAAGAAAAAAAAGCACTTTGAATGTTTGCAAAGTGAGAAAAAGAAGGAGAAGGGGGGGAAAATGGAGAAATGGGGATGTGATGGGACACACAAACATCCTCCAGAAACGTGGGAGGGCCGGGAAGGAGGGAGGATTATCCTGGAGAGCAGGTGAATCATCACAAAAGGAGCTGGACCATTCGGAGCACCTCCAGCCAGGACAGGGACCYCCCTGTGCCACCTCCTGAGGACATAGCCCAGGAACCAGATTTACCAAACCTGCACTTTCTCCTCTTAAACCCAGCCCCTGCCACGAGCCCCGTGCCAGGCTGGGATCTGGGCTTGGGGAGTCTCAGCCTAACTCTTTACAGCACCAGGATCGGGGCTGTGGCTCCTCGGGGAGCCCCCTCGGGGTTTGTTGTGCCATAAATGTCTCTGTTTAATGCAAAAGGGACAAAGCCCTCGGGGAAGTGACTCGGTAAAAAGCAACAATTTGCCATTCAACAGCTTCATTAAACCAGGGCTGCGCCCCAGACCCAGGGCACAGCTTTAGCAATTCATGGTGACAGCTCCAACTGCAGATTATTTCATCACTTTAAATATTTCTTATCAATCCCATCTCGCCTCTGAAAAAGTTACCCAGGGCTTTAGGCTGGACAGACAATGCCCCATCCAACTGCAACTCAGGTGACAGACTAAGGGAAAAACACCAAGTGACCTCGATCCCACTGCTGATAAAATCAAACTGGGAAAAAAACCATGGATAAATCTTGCCACAGATCAGCTGGAAAGCACTTTCCCCCCCTCAACTGCAGGAATCACACCCTTCCTGGTCTACACTTCTCAGTAACTTCAACAACAACAACAAAAGTCAAGTCTTTTTCCTTACTCTGCAAGGCAACATGAGTGGGTTTTTGTTTTTAAAGACAGACTGGGTGTGGACAGCAATTCTCTTCCCTCCTATATAAAAACAAGAGCAGATGAAGATTGGGAATCCTCCTTGCCAATTCCAGAGGATCCCAGAGGACCCAGCAATCTGCATAGAAACATCCACACACTGAGCATTCCATACACTAACAGAGCTACACTGACCTACACAGCTAAAATCTGTGATTGTACCCTAACTTTGATAGTCTTTCAGCCTCCCCTTCCCACCAGGAGATTGATCCCAGTCCTTTCACGGGAGCCAGCCCCACAGGGAATTGTTCCACCAGAACACACAACACTGGCAAATTCTTTTTGTTTTCTTTTCTATTTTCCCCCTCCTAATTAGGGAAAGGCCACCGAGATGCACCAAGTCCGTTCAGAGGTGCCCTCCAGGCGGGAGGGAGCACCGGGACGTCCCTTCCCATGGATTTTTGGGAGAGCAGAGCTCAGCCACGTCGAGGCCRGGGCTCCCCCAGAACCCCTGAGCGCGGTTTGGTGCCGAGGAGTCCAGACATGCAGGTTAAAAAGGGATAATTCGTCTCCCGAAGGATGGATGCACATGGAACCAGTGATCCTACGGAGCGCACCTTCCACCGGGAAAAATGAGCGGATCAAATTAAACAAGGCGTGGTTGTACGTCAGGGTTTTGAACAGCTCAAGGAGTTTTACAAGGAAAATAAAACAAACAGCCTCTCTTCTGGTCTTCATCAAGGCTCAAAGTCTGTCCAGTCTGGGATTGGGAAACGGGAACAAATCAAGGGAAAGGCGACTTTAGTGTTTTTTCTTTTTAATGTAGTCTTAAATCATGTTATGCTCAAATTCAATTCATCTAAAAATAATTAGTCACGAGGATTTGTTTTTGATTTGCATTATGAATACTTCATTTAAAAGTAAATATTTTAGTGTTAATCTTCCCTTTTAAACTCTCTTTACAGAAACAAAGAGCTAAAACCATAAATAAGAGGGCATTAAAACCATAAAAATGACATTTGCCAATATCTTAATTTTTCAGCCAGACTTGATAAATCTATCAAAACCAGACAGTTAAATAAGAACCACATTATAAAAATTAGCAAAAAAAGGACTATTAGGTAACTCTGCAAACTCAAAATATGAAACTGTACTAAACAAAATATGTGCAAAAGTATACAAGAGTAACTGCATATAGCAAGGTTAAGCCTGAATTAGTTTTAAAGCTTGCCCCGGTGAAACTGAATTCAAAGTTGTCCCACTGTATTTCTTTTTTTTTCTCTTTTCTTTTTTTTTTYCSWTTTTTTTTCTTTTCGTTCAACTCACATTGTAAGTCAAATAAAAACAAAATACACATGAAAAAACTTCCAAACGAAGCTGGTACTGGACAAGCACAGAGCAGGACACTCACTCAGCACGAGTGCAGCCACTCACAGAGAGTTCCAGGAGTCCTTAGAGTAGTGTAGGAATTCAACACTGCACACGACAGCACAACTCGAGCATGTTCTTGGGTGTTTTGTCTGGGGTTTTGTGTTATTCTCCTTTAGAGACAAGCTTGCTTTTCTCAGTCCCACCTCAGAGATACCAAAGCAGTGCGAGTTTGCAATGTTTAATGCATAAAAACCAGCCCCCCTGGGCCCTCCGGGTCGGTCTCTTCTAAGAGTAAGGACTATGGGTGAACCAACAGTCTAGAACTGTGTGTAGTTATGTGCAAAACATTCACTAGCACTCGGAATCTCAGGTCTATCTTATGGGCAGAAGTGACAGATGCAGGGCGAGAGGAATTTCAGGAATCCAGCACATGATCTGACATCTACAAAATAGCCAACGGCGTCTCAAATGGCAGGTTCTCTCCCTAGAAGTGTATTTGAAATGATTAACAAAGTAACAAAAAAAAAAAAAACGGGCAGAATCTAACTTTGGTGAAAAGTCTGAACATTTCACATGATGCTCAACAAGCCAAAGTAAGGTACCATCTGTAGCAAAGACTAGATTTAGATTAACTGGTAAGTAGAGACAACTCTTCAAAGATCATAACTGTAAACTGCAAATCTACTTCCAAGTCTCTCACACACCGTTCAGTCCACACAGGCCACGTTCGTTTCGCTGGAAAGACTTCAGCCTGGAAACACTAGGAAAAGAAAAGTTCCTTTAATGGGGTCTTTATAGGAGGAAAGGGTTAGTTGTATTTGCAGCCTGCGAGGCCGACGGCGGCATTCCCGTACTGTGCAGAGCCTGGGGCACGGATCCCGCGATGCCCAGCCCCTGGCCCATCCTGCCGAGCGACGCCACGGGGCCCATGGCCGGGATGGGCGCCATGCCCACGGGCACGGGGGCCATGGAAGACAGAGGTATGGGCTCCATGCTCATCGGGGCCACGGCGCTGAACGAGGGGCTGCTCCCCAGCACGGGACTCGCTCGCATCTGGTTCAGGGTCAGCGGCTGAGGCTGGTTCACCTGGAAGGGGTTGATCGGAGTCGGGGCCGGAGCGGCGCCTGGCGTCGAGACAAGGGGGAGGGGGAGAGAGATGGCGCTGCCATCAACACSGGCGTCTGCAAATGGTCTCGCCTGCCRAAGAASGCTCCCTCTGCGCGTCCCCACGCGYTCCCGACCCCGCGGCGCCCTGCCTGGGTGCCATGAGCACACCAGAACAGTCACCGCCACCAACGCCCCCGCACCGACCAACAGCTCCCGCTCCTGGCAGCCCTGACTGGAGACAGAGGTTCCAAACCGGGTTACCTGGAACACCCCTAACCATGACACCCACAGCACCGATTTCAGTTCTTAAATGCTACTGCTAATTTGCTTTAGGGAAGAGACCTGCAGGCTCTCTGTGCTCTTTTAMTGCAGAGAATAGGTTTACACTGGATATTGGGAAGAAATTCCTCCCTGTGAGGGTGGGGASGCCCTGGCACAGGTTGYCCAGAGAAGCTGTGGCTGCCTCATCCCTGGAAGAGTCCAAGGCCAGGCTGGACGGGGCTTGGAGCAACCTGGGATGGTGGAAGGTGTCCCTGCCCATGGCATGGGGTGGGACTGGATGGTTTTTAAGGTCCCTTCCAAACCATCCTGGGATTCTCTGATCCGTACGTTTGCTCCACACTCCCACAGCCACCTCCATTTTCATGTTTCTGGCACCGAGGTTGGACAAGAATTCCCAAAGTAAACAGCTTGTTTCCGAATTACCGCGGTGCTCGAAAAATCAGAGTACAACTTTCCCAGCCTTTGAGGTTCCCTGGATCGCTGCCAGCCCTGCGCATTCCTTTTCCCGTACAAGCCCAGGATTATTTGGATGGCCCAGTGACCCCTCACAAACTTTTTGTAGTAACAGGGAAGGGCAGATACACAGATTTCCTCTCCCTGCTCCCTGCCAAGGCTGTTCAGAATCACTGCCTTTTTCCTACTCCAGGATTTTAATAAACTGATTTCTTTTTTCATTGGAAGAGTGAAGAAGATCAATACTCAAAGAGCTTTTCACTGTATGAGCAACATAGGAAAATGCCAGTGCATATTTCAGCTTTTAAAAAATACATCTTCAGTATTTACTGTCACCATTTCAGTCTGCTCTAAGCAAGGGCTCATTTCTAACAGGCCCAGCTTACAGGAGAACTGTTACAGCCAATTTTTTTTTTCCAAAATACACTGAGAATGTGTTTTCAGATCAAAACTGGTTCATTGTGCCATCCTAAGGATGGAATCACCAGCAGCCCCCTGAATTACTCTGCAGTTTGCTCTCTGGGACCTCAGGCTGCAGTCAGAGACCTCCTGTGCCTGCTGCAGCTCCAGGAAAAGGGCAATTCCCACCTGCTTCCACAAGAACCTATCACCCATTACCTTCCCAAGGTAATCTTACCCGTTTTGACAATAACCAGCTGAAGTTCAGCCATTTTTAACAATCCCAAACCTTCTATCATATAATTTTGAGGGCAAAAAGGGGAAGGGAAAGTGCTGGAATAAAGCTCAGCTGCAGACCAAGAGCAGAAACTCTATGGTTTCAGGGACTGTCACCGTGCTGGGTGACCCAGGATGCCTCTCCAAGAACCTCCTGCACTTGCTCACCATCTCTTGGCTGAAGTAACCAGGAAAACCAAGCCTAAATCACTTTACTTTAAACCCAACAGCACTGAGCTATGCCGAGTTTTCCTACAGGAAGGGAAAGCTGGAATATAAACACGAAGAGGTGTGCAGAAACCGACCTGGTGCCAAGAACGGGTTCAGTGAAGTGACAGGTTGTGGTGGCTTGGACACCAGGGAATCCAGGTTCACCAGGGCGGCGTTGGGGCCCAGGAAGGACTCCGGGGTTTTCCGGGCMGCGCTCTGTTTGCCTGATGAGCCACTCGAGTGCTGCGAGTCGAAGAGATCGGGGCTCGTGGTACCGCTGTGCTGGGACGGCAGAGTGGAACCTGATTCAGCTGCAACGACACAAAGAGACAAGCAGAGCTGCTGGTTAATGCACAGAGCCAGGCASAGAGAAGCCCGAGGTGGTCGAGAGCAGAAATGCTTTCACTCTGCGTTTGGATTAGTCAGTGTTTTTCAGTGTTAGGCCCTCTCGGCATGCAAGCAGGTAAATGTTCTTTAGGAGAGCATGAAGAAGCTACAGGCAGAGTTGCAGTGCTCTACTGAAGGCGTTCCCTGATGGAATTCCCGCAGCTTTGCTGCTCCAGGTGGGACTCAGAGGCTCCAWGGAAAAGATACTCCAAAGCCTCGGCTTGTGCCCTCGCCCTACACCACTGCTGTGCCCTTCCTAGCTGGATTCCACCCAGGGTTTCCCTGTTGGGTTTAAAAATCCCTGCCGTGCTTCAGGCAGAACCATCCTGAGAGCAATGGTACCACAGCACTGACAGCTGAGGGTCTGGCAGCTTTGATTTACTGAACAATGACCAGAGAAAAAATAAATCACAGTATACATAAATACATAAAAGGTATTTCCTCATTTTCCTACTGGAATTTATACATTTTAGAAGTCAGTCAGCATGGTTCTGGTTGACTCTCTGAGCATAAGCCCTGCTCCAAACATGCTGGACACTGGAAAATTAGAAGTCCAACAAATTTCTGGGTCAATGCAGCAGAAGGTTACASAGTGCAATTCCATGGACTACAGTACAAAAGGCCCATTCCCCACAATTCATGCACAGGCCAAAATGTGAACAAGGAGCTTTTACTGCTGCATCATCCCTTCCTTCCCTTTGGGAAAGCTGATTTTTTTTTTTCCAATAAAATTTAAGAACAGAGACATTTGTTGCTGTGACTGTCACCCAACCTGGCCACATGCTAAGAATTTGATTCGTACCTGGCTTTTTGGAAGTTCGAAGTGTGTCAAATTCAGAAAAATCATCTTTAACTGTACCATTCAAATTACTGAAGAGGTCAAAAGATGTACTTCCTGTTCAAAACAACAAGACAGCCCTGTCATTAACACATCTTCGGTTGCATCACACACCTGATCCTCCTGGAAGCAATTCCTACCCCGTTCCTGTTACCAAGAAGCCACGACAGGTTCCAGGGCAGCGGTTGGGAGTGCTCCTACTCTTAGCCAGGARCTGGGAGAAGAATAATGGCACAGAACTGTCCTTTCTGACAGCATAAACCCACTAAATCAGAGCAGTTTGCTTTGAGATCAGTGTAGGGCACACCTGAGCATGCTGGGGTTTGGTTGATTGAGTGTCTGCACTAGAGACAAGCAGATMTTGCTGTGGAAGGAGAGAACAGAAATGGATTTACAGCCTCAACTATCAAGTGTTAATCAGCCCTCAAGTCAAACACCACCAGTGATGATTTCACTTCTGCTTCCCGAGTGAAAAGGAGGAGAAATGCCATAGCAAAGGTTGCTGAGGTGGTAAAGCCCCGTTAGCTGAAGCACCAGCACTTGCCCAGAGTTTGCAATCAATAAAACATCACCATTTCAAAATGTGGACACACTCTTACCTCAGATTGGAGGCACAAAACCCACACCTAAACGACCAGCAATCACACTCYTGAACAGCTTTTAAAGTTTGTGTGGGTTTTTTTAATTTAGTTTTAACCTTCAACACATTTTAAGCAAAAACAGCACAAGACGACAAAACCCCAAGAGGAGGAGTGAAGATTGAATATAAAAACAATACTTATCAAGAACAAAGAGCCATCATMGTTAAAGACTCATTCCCCAATGATCCAGTTATTGCCCTTTGCCCAGGGAAAAGCTGCTTAGACAGTTTTTTGCAGCACTCAGATTCCTTTGTCTGTTGTGTACCGGGATGAATGACGAGCAGAAAATGCRTTTTGGATGCTTTTAGCCACGGTGCCAATATGAAAATACCAGGTATTAACACTCATCAAGGTTGCATTAGTTACAGAGCATGAACAGACAATTACAGCAGCACCTTCTGCATCTTGTTACCCGGGCTCAGGGAGGGCTTTCACACCCTCAGTTTGAAGGAACAAACCTTCATTTGCACYTCTAAAAGTCTCCTCTGAGCTCGGGGCTGCTCAACCTGTCAATCTACATCTGCAGAGCCATCCCTCTGCAGAGCTGTTTATCATGAGGAAAGGCTAAATTAGAGTATCAGTCATTGCCAGAAATTAAGTCCTTGTCTAATTAAAGATAAAGCCCAAGAGCAGCAGTCCCAAGTGCTCAGCAGGCAGCCACAAATACCAGGAGGAGAACGTAGAAGGGACAGAGCACAAAGCAGCACCATGAATTCAGAGCTCTAAGTCAGGATAATTACATTTAAATTTCATTTTCCTGCTGGTTATTACAACTCCCTTTTATTTTACAGACCGGTTCTGCCAATTGTTCAGCTTCTTTGAACCACACAATGCAAGAAAATCATTTGGACTTYTCCTCATTACTCAAATAAGATGGATATGGGATGAGACCGTTGCTCACCAGAAGTAGAGAGAGGTTTGTTTGCAGGTGCTGATCCCCAAGGATCCACAGAAGATTTTGCTGCAGTAGAAGAGGGCTGAGCAGGAGCCCAAGGGTCCACATTTTTGGACAGAGGCTGAGCTGTGGATCCTGCTGGTGCTGCCCAAGGGTCAACRGAAGCAGCTGGTTTGGCACCTGCAAAAAGAATCAGCAGGAACAGCAGTCAGTCCAAGCTTCTCTTTGGAAAGCTTTCCTTGGAGATTAGCCCCTCTCAGGAGCCTTTGCAGCCAATTAACACCGAGCACAAATGGGAGCAGCAGTTCAGCACCGGGAACACTGGGAACTCCCAGCAGCCCTGTCACACACACTGAACAACAACAAGCACCAGGAAATTCTGTGCAAGGCACAGGAATAAACAATTCCCCTCTTTGAACCTGAATACAAATACCTGCAGTTCCAACGAGAAAATAAACTTGCTTTTGTTACAGGCACTGCCACCACAAGTGACAATACCTGACTGCAGGTGACCTAAATCACAGGGCCTATTTATGAACTCAGGGGAAAGTGAGTTTATAAAAAGCCCAAAGGTACAAGGTGTGAGATACACAGCATTAACCCTTGGACAAAGGAATCTGTAAGATTCAAAGGGAATGTTTTCCAACTCTTTTAACCATAYTGCTATTTTATAAAAATATAATCAGCTTCCCTGAGCCAGCTGTGCTTTTTTATTCCCATTTCTAAGCACTCCTGACATCTAAGCTGCCCACTGACACCCTTTTTATTTTTTTTTAACCCAGTGCCTGTATGTTCAGGATTCTCATTTTTACTGGAAGATGCTGACAACTCTTCATTCCTACAAATTCAATCACCAATGGTTTAATTCTTATATGAGGACTTTACAACCCACGACCAGGACAGAATCACCCAGGTGTAACAACTCTTCCCTTTAACCACTCTGTAGGTTACAACTGAGAATTATTTTAGCTTTTAAACTCCATTCAACTCCCCTGGCATCTCAATATTCCTGTAAACCTACTGAATGCTGCACACAGTGGCACAAATTCCAACTGGAATTTTATTTTTTCTTTCATCAACAGCCACGTGGTCGCTACAGCTCCGGAGCAGGAAATGCCAAAACTCTCCAAGGAAGCTCTGCTATTCCCACACCAGTCCTTACATTTCCTTTATCTGCCCCCAGTGCTGAGTTACGAGCAATGCCACACCAATGACAGCATTTCCCATCAACAGCAGCTTCCCAAAATGTCTTTTTTTTCCTAAATGGAGAGCCCGAAATGAAGATCCCTTCCCGGAGCTTCCATGAGCTCCACTGAAACGCCACAGCACAGGCAGGATTTGAGAAATAAAAGTTTAGTGAGTCATTTTTTAGCAGCAAATTTATAAACCTGCATCTTCAAGACTACCCCTGGGAGAATCCAGCAAGCTGGGAGCAGGGGCTGTGCTGTGGGGTAACAAAGTTGGGAAGCACGGAGAGGAAACGCTACAGCTGGAACTGGAACAAGGAAAATCTTGCCAGAGGATGACAGATCAGGCAGAAGAATTGAAAAAAGGTGGATTTTGGTTGGTTTTAACCATGTAAAAATAGACTGAACAGCCTTAGGGCCCAAAATTTGGGCTTTTTCTCATTTCCTAGCACCAAAATGACACTGGGAATGATGACCTGCAGTTGGCCCAGGAGCCTTTTAAAAGGTGCCTTTAATGCCACCATGAGGAGGGGAAAAAAACCCACACAAGGCATTTCATTATTAAACTACCATTTTTCCATCAGGAATCTGATGGTGGTGTGTGGAATGCAAATGACTTTGAAGCACTTTAGAGCAGAGGTTGTAGAATCACCAGCCTGCAGCAGAACTGACAGAACAAAGCTGTCAATCTTCACGGAAAAGCTTCCATTTGCACAGAAACTCCCTGCCCTTTAAAAAAGGAAAAAAAATCCAACAAAAAGTAGATCCAGCTCCAATTCCAAGTGTAACACTGTGAGGAACCATCCACTTTCTTATCAAAGGAGCAACTCCTTGGACAGGCTGTGGCTGAGCCAGACACCAGCCCMCTACACAGGCAGCAACACACACACAAAACAAACACACAAAAACTGGGCTTAGTTGCTCTTTAACATGTGAAGCACTTGATCTTTTACTTCAGGAATATTCCATGGWTTTAGTATCAAAAGCCTATGAAACACTAACTATTTGAAATGGCAACCTCCATTTTTTTGCCTACTATAGAAGCGTCCATTTAAATAATTTAGTCCTTTTGGTTCTGACCATACACACATCACAGCTCTCTAGRAGCAATTAAGGGCATGGTGATTCAGATCTCTGGCCTTTCTAAGCTCAACATCCTGCCTAAATATTAGATTAAATTCTGGGAAGAGTCTAAACCCACGGCCCTGGACACAACCAGCACGTCCCCCCAGTGCGAGACGAGTTGGCTTTGCTGTACAAAGACAACAGGAGTGCCACTCTCCTCTTTCTCAAGATCCAAAATGCACACACAAAAACCCAACTGCTTAAAAAGGGTGCAACTTCCATTGGTTTCTGCTTGGGAATGAGTCGGGGAACGTTACTGGGATCAATCAAAATGGACTGACACACGAGCTGACACTGGACACGGAGGAGCTTTGAAAAGTTCAATGTTAAAAAGCAAAACCTTCTCAAGAACACTGCTGCTGGCAGTTTCTTCTTACCAAATGATTGCCACGGGTCAGAGGCAGGAGCTGCAACTGTGGATCCTCCCCAGGGATCCGTTTGGTTCGCAGCAGCAGGAGGTCCCCAGGGCTCCGTTTTGGGCGGGGCCGGTGCCGAGGAGGGCAGGGCATCCATCAGGTCCAACAGAGTGGTGTGCTGAGGGCAGGAATAAGCTGAGCTTTAATCAAGAGCATTGTCAGGCTGAAGTACAAACCCGTGAGAGTGAAGAAGCAATTATTATTTTTTTTTTTTTTTCCTTTTACACACCTGCATTGACTAGTAGTTCCAAATTTAACCCACATGGAAGAAGCTTTAAGCTACACAACAAAGCAAACCCAAAAGCATAAAAGAGCTCAGTATTAAGCTATTTTGTGTTACTGTATTTCAGCTTTTGGCAGCATAACCGGGAATTTCTTAGGCGAAGGCACTACCTCCTTCTTTTTGGGAATTTTAATTGTGTCTCTGCGACTCTCCTCCAGAGCCATCTGTAATCTCAGATCATCTCCGCGTCTGAGGCGCTCCTCCTGCAAAGGAAATCAACACTGGTGATATAGACCATGAGCCTGCACTGAGCTGCTGCTCCCTCCGGGGCTCCGACCCTTCGGGGCGGGCCCGGGCAGCCCTCCCTGCCGCCCCGTGCGCCACAGGGGGACTCCGGGGCTGGGATTTCTACGTAACACAACGAGGGAAAAAGAGATTTCTCCTGGTTCTTGCCTCGAACAGAGGTCAGGAGCACCCCGACCCTGTGATCGTAACAACATCCAGCTGGCTGATGGGAATTTACCCTCTCGTTGTTTTATTCCTAATGGGAATATAAAGGAAACATTCTTCCCGCAATTCAGTTAGAAACACCACAGAACTTCAAGTGAACAGCCCATTTTTAAATCATCCTGAAGGTTTTCAAGCATTCAAATCACCGCTGAAGGTTACAGGGAACTGAACTTAAATTTCCCTGGCTTTTGTTCACTTCCCTCCACACTGGTGCAAGATCCACCAAGGGAATCCATCCTGCCAACTCCATGTGTGATTTCAAGGTTTAAACATCTGTAACTACAATGTTTGTGCCACATTCAACTACTTTAAATATCTCTGTTTGCATCATGTCTCTCAGAAGTTGACTAATCCCCCAGCTGGTATTTCCCTTGTCATTTTTAAGCTACTTCAAATGCTTAGATTCTGATTTGTATTTTCTTTCCCTTTATTGCTCAATAATGATAAAGTTTACTGGGTGATAGTTTCCCTTTCCAAGCACTCATGCTTAACATACAGCTGTAAACTGAATTGTCACAGGAAGCCTCTAAAACATTACAGGCACTCAGCATGGCTGACTTGAATTTTCACTCAGAGCTGAGATTCAACTTTGCTATATATTAAAATGCAGCAATTTTATCCACGTTTCCTYCAAATTCAGAATGAAGCTCCTAAGAATTAGCACAGTAACATAACTCAGGTGGTAGATTAGGAGTCAATTTACTTTAAACCAGGTTCTTTGTATTCTCTGGCACTTTGTGTCAGGTCACCCTCCTGTTCCAGACACTCCCACCGAACGAACAGACCGTTCCAAATTCCACTGGAATCAGAATTCTCTGATATTAATGAAGGTTTTCAGGACCAGTCATGTTTTCAGCTCTTCCTAACTGAAAACATCTTCAGTAATGTGATGATTAACATCCTCCCACACAGTGTCTTCTTGCAAAGTGACTGTCATCTTCCACTAGTCCCAACAGCTCGGAGGTTGAAGTTACTTTAAAAACAGATTTACAGAATAAAAATAAAAAAAAAAAAAAAAAAAAAACCAAAAACAAAAAACCACACAAGAGCAACATCTTCCAAAACGGCCTTTCTCACTTCCCCCTATTCCACCTGGAGCAAAGCCAAGCTGCCATCGAAAAAAAAAAAAAAAAACACAACAAAACCAAACAAACCAGGATTGTAGTCTCAAGTCTCAAAAGCATGGACACTTTGGAAAACCTACACGGGCACCGACCTGCTCCGCCACTTCCCGGCTCATGGCCAGCGCCAGCTGCAGCTGCAGCTCCTCCTCGCCGCTCGTCTGRGGCCGGGCCTGCTCGAGCTCCGAGGAAACTCGAGGGGATGTAGCTGTTGGGAGACAAAAGCCAGGGAATTCAGCACATCGATCAGCAGAGAGAGGCGACGCGCTTGGCTCTGGCGCCGCGCGCTCGGGGTCACGAGATGAAGCTCCTACCGAGGGTGAGGGGACAGGGCAGAAGAATTTAGCAGGGAGAGCTCTGTGAGACACTTTAGTTGTTTTAAGGGAAAAATATTCCCGGGAAACACGGGCTTTTTGTGTAAGTGGGGCTGTAATATTAAGAAGTGCCCCCAGCCCACGCTGGATACCCTGAGCGTATCAGAGCTCTGGGGGCAGGACGCTGAGTTAGAAACGTATAGGATGCATTGCTGAACAAAACGTTTGTGGGTATTTCTTCCATCTTGCAGTGTCACTAAGGATCTGCTGGGAGCTGGCCAATATCAGGGTAAAATTGGATACCACCCACTTTTCTGTAAAATAATACAGTCTTAATGGGAAGATAAAGAACTATTCTTAACTGCTGAGCAGGCCCAGGGACAAACAAGCAGCTATTCAGACCCCAAATTTATACAAATACTGTACCATTCTCTGTTAAAAACAGAGTTTGGTGTATGGGTTGGGGGTGGTGTTTGGTTTCTGGTGTTGTTTGGGGTTTTTCTGGGGGAAGGCTTCTATTAGCTGAGCACTCCTGGTATCTCCCCCACTCCTCCTCGAGGAATAGACAGGCTTGACAGCTAAAATATGCAAATTCTCAATACACAAACCATCTTTTAGTGATGTGTTCATTACAGCAGCATGTGGAAATTCCCATCCTACAACACCAKTAGGTTTAGCACTATACAGTAATTAAACAATTTGGTGCTCTCTCTCTCTCAGACAATTCTTTAGCATCCAAATCGTTCACACAGAAATTTTATCTCACTTTGGCAAGGAAGTTTGTATTTCGTGGCTGGAATGATGATTAGTTTGGCAAAACACGTATTGACATTTAATACATTTAATTTAATGTTTCAAACTAGCATGTCAAACTCTAAGAAATCAAGTTTCTCCCTAGCAGGTCAGCCGGGCATGTGAAAACGAGATTGCCAAACCCAGTTTAAAAACCACTTTKTCATCACTACTTTAATCCTCCAAACATTCCCCAGTCTTGTCTCTCCTTAAGTTTCAGGCCAAAATGACATTACAAAAAACAAGTGGAATTTTCTCATCCAACAAGGCAGAAGGAGACTCGCCATAAACAAGGAATGACCTTTCCTTCCCACCACACCCCAAGGTGCCATCCCACCCCACTCTGCTTCTAAAGGCACAAATTAATTTATCACCCACAACGATTCTTCCACCTTGTGCTGATCCTGAAGCTCTCAAGCCAACCTTACTTCAATAAAGATGTCACTCATACCTCAATTCTATCATTTTTTCAAACCTTCTCATATAAAATAATTAAATTTAGCCTGTTTGATGAGTCCTCTCTGCTCCAACAGTCACTGCCAGGCTCTCCAATGTATTATATGGACTATTAAAAACAAGATAAATAAAGCCCAGGGTAATTCCCAGCCACTCACCCAATACAGGTAATAAATTAGCACTAATTCCACCATTCAAATCCAAGATGGATGATTTTAAATCAGAATGGAGGTGGCAACTCTGGAGCCCAGAGAATGTTTAATGTTTATCTTTGCAAAAAGAAAATTGAGCAGTTTATGGCTGTTAAATACTTCARGCTTGGAAATACCTGAGTGAGWAAAGTTATTTCAGATAAAGGGGCAAGAACTGAAGGTATAAATTGACCATTAATAGATCTGAGATACAGATGGAGAAGAGCAGTTTTCCAGCAGGGATTAGAGAAGGAAAGAGCCATTTGTGGTTAAAAACAGAGCATGGGACATCAGCAGAGTCACCTGAGAACAGATGGCACCTGGACTAGGAGCAGGGAGGGACCTTCTGCTCTGCAGTGTTTTTAACTGCAGTTCTGAGGGAAAACGGGATTTCCTGCATTTCCATCTCTGCTGACATGACTGCATCCCATAAAAACTAAAAAGCTGAAGGCAGAATGACATTAAAATGATGCAAAATGGGTTCATTCCATTGCTTTTCCTCCCATGTCCACACAAAGGACTTGCTGAACACACTCCCCAGCCTCAGCTGYCACCAGCACACGGCATTCCTGCCTGGAAAAGCTGCAAGAAGCAGGGATTGCATCCCACTCCAAGCCTTTCCCTGGCCCTCCCTCCCAGCCATGCACGGGAAGGGCTGGATTGCTTTGGCAGGGAGCTCCATGACCTCACAGCTCCCAGCAGATCCCAACAGCCAGCGGCTCCGGGATCCCCACACGGATAACGCAGGGTCACACACACACAGATTATTCCTTTTCACTTTGAGGCTTTCCAGCAATTCCTTCTACTTGGCTTCATTAACTCTAAAAGGTATTTTCGAGCTCGTTTTTATTTAAAAAAGGGGAAAATGTCCATTCGAAGTTCTTCCTTGGGCCTCATTAAAAAAAACAAACTATAGGAATGTTGCTATTTTCCATCGAAACCTCGGCAGGGTTATAAAACCATCTCCATTAAAGAGCTGCCAGCACATTTATTTTTTGGAAAAAGGATTAAGGGAAATTCAAAACACTGTTCTTGGGAGTAACCTGACATGTTTCATCCAGCAATTCCTGCAGTACTACAACCACCCTTCCATCTGGGCCTCATCCTGCGTTAAGGTCTGAATTCCCAGGATCCAGCAGAAAGGTTATTGCCTTAGTAACAGGATCRCTGCCACACAAAGCATCCCTTATCCCCCAGCACATGACAGTTAACTCAGATGTTTATGTAAGATGGGACTCAATAGATCAATTCTGACCTGCTAAGCTCTGCTTTGTCGGGAATTTGGAGATCCCAGTCCCTCCAGACCGCCCAGAAGCAAATTCGTGGGAATCTGCTCCCACAGGGAGCACCRGGCCCGGCTGCTGGGCAAGGAAATCATCTCCAGCCCCAGTTAATCACTAAAGCAGGATTCTGCTCCACCATCTGTCCCTGGGCCAGGCCCTGCCATCCTTCAGACACATCTATTGATAATTTCCTGTATTTGGGCTGCGTTAAAAGCCCTCTGTAGCTAGCTATAGATCTGGCTGAGTTAAAGTGAAATACAGGACACAGAGAGCAGAGCCACTGCCTGCATTAATAATAAAAATCAGAAGCCTGAGCTTGGGTTTTGGGATTGGTTTTGGTATTTCTGGTTTTCTTCTTTAATGTCAGGCTTTCTAATTTGCAGGTGGAATTGTGAAGGACAGAATTCAGCTCTCAGTCACATTTGTTCAGAAGGAAAAGCTGTTTCCTCACACAATCAGTGCACCTACAAAGCTGCACAAAACCAAAAGTGACTTGAAGAAATAGAATAATATCAAGGTAAGGACTAAGAAACTGATAGCAATTCCCTTGGGAAGCAAGCAGAGATCCCATCTGTCAGTCTCCCAGTGAAAGACCACTCTGTTAAAGAAGGGATACTTTAAAAAACCCAATCTAGCCTCTCAAATGATGCAAAGGCATGTGCAAACTGCTTAATCCAGAAGGAATTGTGTAACCCACCTTTCCACTGGGAATTAAGGAATCTTTCAGGTGCAAGGAGAGAGCTGATAACACCTATGAACGTGACACGGTGGAACTGCTCAGCCTTCCTGCAGGATTCTGATTGCACTGAGCAGGCAGAGAATTTCTGAAATTCATTTAACACTGAACAAATCCTTAAGATTTGCTTTGGTTGGGAGCATTTTCCTCACAGGTGATCCCCACACCCATGTGCATGGACACAGTTGGATAATTCAGTGTCACTACGGGAGTCTGGATACACCAGCAGCACCTCCCACCTTCACTCTGAGCAGCAGAAAAATAAATGTATGATGAGAGGATTTAATGAAGCTGTCAAATGACATCTGACAGGAGTCTGTCACATCCCTTCAACACCTCAAACTACGGGAATTCTCCACACTGTTCAGCTAGATTCATTGCTGGGTGATATTCCATATAGTCCCTGACTAGGGATGGAAGGGCAGAGATGTGTTCCAACCTGCAGATACGCAGAACAGATTATTAAATAAATTATTATTAAACAAAACAGCCCAAACCCTTTAAAAACAGAAGCTTTCTGAATGGCACAGGCTGTCCAGAGAAGCTGTGGCTGCCCCATCCCTGGAATGTTCATGGAAGGGGCTTGGAGCARCCTGGGATAGTGGAAGGTGTCCCTGCCCATGATGAGCTTTAAGGTTCCTTCCAACCCAAACCAGTCTGGGATTCTACAAACTTCCTATTGTGTCCAGACCAATTCCTGTGCTTTATTTTCTACTCCAAGCAAAAGGGGAGACAAAACTGAAGCAGATGAGTGAACACAAACTTGCTGAGGCTTCACAAAACTGGTTTTAAATAACGAGTCAACTCCATGTGACTAATATTGAAATATTAAAACTCAYTAATTCAGCTAAGGCAAACTGCTCCCAGAATTTTTACAGGTTAAGGTTAAAGCTGTGGCATTCCCCAAGATCCATAAACCCCCTGCTCAGTGCATCTCTCAGCATCTCCTCTCCAGCAGGCTGGGAGCACAGGGAACGAGCCGAGCCCACCTCRGGCAGCGCTGCTGTGAAACCAGGTCACAGCAGGCACTGAAATCAGGGCAGAAACCCAGCCCTGCCTCCCAAACCCTCCTGGAGCACAGGGACAAAGGGAGGGATGTGTGCCCAACCCAAAATAACACCAGGATTGGAACTCTTAAAAAGCGTGGCCTCAGTAAACTCGGTTTTAAACACGACCAGCGTTTGCCAGGCCTGGAGCAGCATCCCAGCTCAGGCTTAGGAGCTCTATATTAAGCACATCCTACTTTTCCCCGTGCAGCCATAAATCCAGAATCCTATTTAAGTGGTCACTGGCAGCTGTAGATGAAACAAGGCCAGGCACAAGAGGCTGAAGTTTTYGAAACTGGGTGACGAACGGCAGGCAAAAAGACAATTATTTACACACAAAGGCAGATTAGGATTGAGGGAGTGTTGCTCCGAAAGATTTTAAATATCCACCTTACATGCCTTCCTCTCCCCCACAGGTTGAGTTTCAGCACCACTCAAGAACATTCTCTTAAGGTGGAAAAAAACCTCATCTCAGACTTGATGCAACTCCACAGATTTTACACATTTTCCAAAATAACTAACTTTCATGTGTTTTGTCAGGACTATTTAATAGCTCCTAATCTGAACATTACTTGTCCCTGGTTTAAAGCAGGGAGATAAAACCAATTGTTCCCAGTATGTCAGAAATTGTTGACAAGMTGGAGGTTGGGAGCAGCTTTATTTTTGCATTTTGCTTTTGAGTATCTCTCTTGGCTTCCATTTACAGGCTATGAGACTAAATAGCAAAAAAATACTAATATTTTTACAATTCATATGCCATAATGCACTCCCTGGAATTATCCAAGAGATCTTCAGGACCAACAAAGTCATCGAGGCAAAGCTTTGGGGGAAAGGATTTTATTAAAAATGATCAAGTTTCACTATTTCATTTTGCACAGTTTCTAAAGGATTTTGAGAGATGAAATGAAAATATTCACCAGGAAACAAGGAAAAATATCCTTATTTGCAGTGTCTTGCCTGCAGCAGTGAGGGATGATTGGACATCAGTCAAGAGCTGYTTTTCCATCTTGAATTCTCTCACACTACACAGGGTATCAATACTGCTTTTATTTTGTCATAAAGGACAAATCTGGGACATAAAGACCAGCAACTCTTTAAGAAAACCCCTTCTGGCTCAACATCGAGTAAAAATCCAATTGTTCAGATCCAAACCTACACACGTTGGGAAGCTGGGGAAGAGCAGGAGCTGAGCAGYGTTCAGTCAGTGCAGCTGATTCAACATTCCCAACAAACTGACCCAAAAAGGGTTCACTGACTTAGCCAATATTGCACTTTTTAGTCACTGAGAGGAGAGGGAAGAGATCCCTCACGCCCAATCCAGTATCCACTGGAAGCTACTGTTCCCCTGCTGATCTGTCCTGGAGGAACTACCAAACTCTTTCAGCTCTTTCTTCTGTAAAGAAAGCATCAAAAATGAGATTTTATAATTTCTTCAAGCAAAGGGAGTGCAYTCCCAAAATCTGCAATCCACACCCCTTGTGTGTAGCAAGGAACAGGAGTAAAATGTGCTGAGAGCAAACCACTGAGGGATGAAAAATTCCTTTTAGTGATGTTGGCTAAAAGGCTCTTACACTCTCCCAAGTTTATTTCTATTTGCCTGGTAAGAAGAGATGTTAAACATTCAGCAAAGAGGGTGCATGTACATTTTGAAGAGGCAAATCTCATGCTATAGATGGCAAATCTAAATGTCTCTGATCTACTCTTCAAAGGCTCAGAGGAATGAAAGAGAATTTTGCCAGAATATACAGAGCAGCAACCGCATCTTAGCRATGTTCTAAGGGGAGTATTTCCCAGGAGTGAAGCATAACTTAATTCCTTTTACAGATTTTTCTTCTGAACTCATATTTTCAGCACAGAAGAAGGGTATAATTTAAAAAAAAAAAAAAAAAAGAACACATGATGGATACAATCTCTTGCACTTTAAATAATGAAAAGCATCTTTTCCATCAAATTTAGCAGGCACAAGAATAACCCCACATTTATGTAACRGATTAAATGTCTGGATTTTAATGAAACTCCTTCCTCGTTTCCTGGGATAAAGCTCCTCACAGTTTTCCAATATCAGAAGTTCTTAGTACAGCTGTTCTGGAAGGTGCTGGTTTGCTTTGCTCTACTCAATTAAATCAGAGAAGAAACATATTAAAACCTCAAACTACACCAACTGACAGCCACCTGTATTTTTGCTGATCCACAGGGAAAAGTCCAGGAGAGTTGGAACAGAGGAAGAACTGAGAGGGGRGGAAAAAAACCCCTGAGATTTCTAAAGCTTCTTATGGGGTGAGGAGAGAAAAAGCTTAAGGAATCATTACCTCAAAAGCAATCCTGCCACAGGAGACACACAGCAAAGGCACACACAGGGAACTGGGAGCATCCAGCAAACCCACACTTTGGAATACTGAAGTAAAAGCCAAACTTGCTGCTTCTCCCATCAAAATTCCTACAGCGTCCAAGGAACAATTCGGGAACACACCCAGCCCTGCTGGGAGGAATGGTCTGGAGCCTCTACTAGCATTTCAGATGCCAAACAATAATTCCAGGCTCTAATTAAAGTTGGGACTGGGGGAGCAATAACCCTGTGAAACCCAAGGGGTGCTCAGCACACCTCAGTCACTTATTTCAGCCCAAGAGCCCAAGTTAAAAACGGTATTTCAAGCTACCTCTAAAACAAGAATTTTTGTTGTAGTCGGCAACAAGCTACAGACTTGAAAAGAAAAAATGTTATTGYTGAGGTAAAAATATACAAGTTTTTCTTTAAAAATTCACAACGCCCAAGCAGAAAAACTAGGATGTTTCTCATCCTACTGCTAATTAAAAGACAAGATAAAAAATTCTCATACCTGGAAGCCTTCCCTCACATTTTTTGTACCATCCATCCTAAAAATATTTCCTTTTGGAAATCAAGTATTTTTTCCTGCTCATCTCCATAGCTTTAAATGGACAGAGATTTTTCTCCATCCTGGTTTGGTTTTCCTGCTACCTCATCGTGCCTTTCACAGAAAGCATCTGCAAACATCAGCAGGGCCGACCCCACACATGGATTTACGATTTAAGAAGCACTTGGGGACCCAGGACATGACAAACTTCAGATTCTTACAACTGGTGCTCAGTGGTTTCTCCACACTGGCTCAAACACAGCCCTCCACACACTCTAAACATTCATTTAAAGAAAAGATTTTCCTTCAGAATTAGACCACAACCACTGACATTCCAGCCAAAGCAGCTTTCATCAGATCATTACTTACATTAAGGAGGATTTAGTGCCAAATCAGGCCTCTTCCTAACATGACAGGGAGTCCCCCCAAGCAGTGGTGGAAAGAATTCCTTCTTCCCACATCACTGTATTAATTTTTTAAGAATGTATTTAGTACAGACGCTTACACACCAGATACTGAGAATATAAATATTTAAATACAGATTCAAAGCATGACTCCTCCAAGAACTGCTGAGTAAGCAGCAAAGGAAATTAAACAGCAGCATTGTTGCCAAAGTACAATAGCAGCAGCATAAAGTAGTAAAGTGATCCAGGAAATATTCTGTATTTCTTATTTATTCTTAATCCAAGACCAGGTTGGATGGGGCTTGGAGCAACCTGGGATAAYGGAAGGTGTCCCTGCCCACGGCAGAGGGGTGGGACAAGGTGAGCTTTAAGGTCCCTCCCAACCCAGACAATCCGGTGATTCCATACCAAAAAGCATGAATTTTCAAGCACTCCTTCCAAAACCAGAAACAAACACAAAAACCCCTTCACAAGCTGCCCATCCCACCAAGCACTGGAACACGTTCACACAAGCAGCCTGACAAGGCTACCTTTGGGACCTGACAGCAAACTAGCGCGTTTTAAATTGATTTCCGGCACGACRCACATCCCCTCCAAAGCAAATATTTAACCAGCCACTTGAACAGGTATCAGATCCACGGAGACCCCAGATCCCAGCCCCTTGCAGGCAGCATTTCCACCCTCCCACAGGCATTGTTCACTCTCCCCTCCAACAGCAACTCTGGGAAGAAGAGGAAGGGGACGCTTTGAGGTGTTTGCCCGTACTTACAGCCATGGTAGGACGCTGGGGATCCTCCAGACTTCCCATACTCCTGCTCCGAGTAGCTGGTGGACAGGTTGGGCTGGCTGGAGCCTCGGCCAAAGGTGATCTGGTTGCTGCCCACCCCGGTGGCCACCTGAGCCATGCGTTCTTTGGTCTTCAGGGCTTGGGCCCTCTCCGTCTTGAGGCGCTCGTCGTCCTTCAGGAGGGACACCAGCTGCTTGGATTTCTCCCTCACGTTGATGCCCTGGTCTTTCCCATCTCGGTCAATGTACTGAAAATCTTTCAACGTCTGGATAGCAAAAATATTCTCTTTACACTGCTGGGCCACCCTCTCGGAGCCGGTTTTAATCAGGTAATCTAAGAGAGTGAGGGCCTTGTACACGTGTCGCCAGTTCTTGCCGTGGTCGTTCAGTCGTTTCCAGATCATGCTCATAATTTCAGAAAAGGCCACAACATTGTAGGTCAGATCTGCTATTTCAGTCATTAACGAACTGGAAGGACCCCAGGGGTCATTCGAGGTCGCTTCCCGAACTTTTATTTCGGCCTCGGAGTAATTGTTCACAATGTTCTTCATCTGCCGTCTGATAGACGAAGTCGTCATTTTTATTTCCCTTTTTCCCGAGACAGATTCCAGAACGCAAACAGCAAAAGGGCTAAATCTGCTCTTCCAGGAACGTTTCTGAACTGCGAAGGCTCCGTAGCAGTGGCTTCTTTGGAACACGTTCCACTACAATCATTTCCTCTCTTCAAGAGAATGACACGAGAAAATGAAAATCATGACCTGAGCGAGGGAAGGAAACAAAGCAGGTTAGTTGGGTGYGATTGTTCCTGCGCAGCCAGCAAGCCACACACACACACGGGAGAAATTTTCCTACGGCGAATGGATTCATTTTCTCCCTGAATTTCCTCTGATTTTCAAAACAACTCGCTCTTCTCACGAGTAATATTGAACATTGAAGACTGAAAAACCTGAAATGCTGAGCAAAACAAAAGCAAGAAGACAATCACTCCGATTCACAGGCAAAAACCAGAAGCAAAGTCCAAGAAACAACTTACAGACTTAAGCTTCCAAAGTAAAACCCACCTAGAATTTTTAATTACAGACATTACAGAGCTCAGATGAAACCACCTGAGCAATTCCATGTTTAGCAGCCATTCGCTTCCCTCTAACAGCAGGGATCTGCATCCAGAGACAATGAGCAATGTTCCTAAAAACCAAGCAAGCAATTTCTGAAACCTTGGGTAAGTTTAAGGCACACTCGGTCTCAGGGCAGAGATCCTGTGGCCCAACACACTCCAACTCAAGGTGACCTTTAATGATAAGCAGATTAAAAGGAATTTTTTTTYTTTCCAAATGCATTTACTTCGTACATTTGACAACACTCATCACATCCACGTTTTGTGCTCTGTGTGTCTTTCACACAGCACAGAAGAATTTTTAATTATATGAGAATGGAATTGCAAAGCCAAAATGACTGGCAAGAAAACCCAAGGACAAGCTCTGGAGCTGGAAAGCTGTGGCAGTTCTTTAGTTAAGGTCACTGTTTCAAGTAAACAGAGGCCTATTAAGCTGTGGAATAAATTACTTGAGCAAACTGGCAGATTTGCTGTTCCATTAACACAGAACAGCCCCTGACAGTCACCAGTTGCACAAACACTGAGCAGTGACTCTGGAACCAAACTGGCCACATGCACAGAGATGCCCATTCCAGATGTCCTTTAATAATGTTCCTCCAAACACTCCGAAGAACCAAGCCCATCCCTGACAGACACTGCAGAGAAGGAAAGCAYGGATTGTAAGCCTAACATTTTTATCATTCTTCAAATGATTCCGGTGCCATTTGGAATGAAAGTAGAATTCAGTGCCACTACAGCTCTATGATGACTTTTTTTACCATAAATACATATTTCTGGGCAAGCTAAACTACCGCAGAATGCATCCAATGAGTTATTGTATTTTATCTTTTTCCACTAAAGTTAATTTTTGGCAAAATAAAAAACAATTATGACACGATGGAAGATTAACCTTGAATGAGATCAATACTAAATTTCAGGTAAAGTGCATTCCCCTGGTGTTCTCCCCAGTATTTAGAACCAGCTGTAGAGGAGTGTCCATCTGTTGGCAGATGGCTTGGAGCAACAGGAAKAAAAAGAGGCATCTCCTGGGACATTTAAGTTCTGTGTATTATAAACCCAGGATTTGAAAGTGTTGATCCTACATAAATATTCCATGACAGCTCCTTCACTCTGGAAATCTGCCCAAATCTGTTGGCTCACCTGCCCCTGTGATCACTCTCTAAAGCATGACTTGTAAAAGGCGAGGCAACAATAAAAATCTCTTAAAATTTATCCTAAACCATTTCTTTTTGCCAAGGATGGATTCAGGCAAGTTCCCAGCCAAAGCTGAAACCAGGGGCATCTGGATGGTCACAATGAACKAGGAGCAGGCTGCAGGCAGGAGCTCCTTCCTGGAGCCAGCACAGGATCCAAGTGCCAGGGGAATCATCAACACAATCCCAATGATTATACAGATCCCAGAGCAGAAGAATCCAACCCCCCCATAAGGCTGAGCTTGGCACCCAACCAGAAAAGCAGTAAATAACATGAAAAATCAAAACCAGGAGAATTACAAAACCTTCTAAACCAGTTTGGTAAAAAGTCCAGCGAGCCCAACATCCTCAGGCACAAATCCTTGTGTAAAAAGGAGAAAGGAGAGAAAGGACCACATTTATTCCCTGGCCTGGTATTATCAGCAACTTGGCCACCCTGGATGCCAGCAATGGGCACACTGGGCCTCTCCAACCCCTCTGGAAGCCACTGGAGTTTCCCGTGTCACCCTCAGCAGGTACAGCCAGTGGCACAGTGACCACCCTGAGCCAACAACTCCTCCAGCTTACTGCAACCTGGATGGTCATTCCCCAAGCTGGGAGCAGGGATATGGTTTTTAAGGAGGAACAAGTCACCTGGGGCTTGTTTATGTCCCTCGTGGTTTTATAGGAATTGGCCAACTCCTTCTGAGTTGAGGATCTCCTGAAATTCAGCTTTTACCTAACTCCAATCATCCCTGTGGTCTTTCCATGCACGTATTACTCTCCCATTTCTTGGGATACACACAGTTCCAAGCACTCTGCGTTTCAGATTTGGCAGCAAGGAAAGTTTGTATYACAACACGGTCATTTACTGCTTAGRACTTCCCATTTATCAAATACTTCCTAAAATTCCATGTGCCTTTTGGGAGTTGTGCCTCCACTGCACGTGAAAGCAGGGTCATTTCTTCTCCCTGTGCATTTCCTCTGCCTCTTTACCCCTCAGCAGTCTCAAKCTTTCACCACTCCTTTCAATTCATGATTAATTTCAAATTTGACTGATTTGCTTCAATTTGGCCACCTCATTATTTAGGGACAATCTGGAAAAGGGAATATTTAAAAGAGCACTGATCTCTCAAGGACACTTGGCTGGGAATAGCCCTTCCCTGTGAGAACCAACCATTCACTCCTAACCCTGTTTCCTGTCTTGTAACCCACTGTAAATCTATRAAAAACATTCTTGTCTTATGAGAGTTTTATTTCTTTAAAGGCCAGGGATGAGAAGCCTTCCTGAAATATTTTTACAAGTACACTACAGGAGCAAGTGCCTCACCTGYGTGTATCTCCTCAACCAGACAAAAAAGGAGAAGCTTTATTATTTTACAACTTCATAAACTTTTGAAGAAATCATTTTAATATCTCACACATAAATCCCTGAGGAATTAATCATCCTCACAACACAAGACTACTTCCCTTTTCTCTCTCTTGCACCACATCCAGCCATTTTTACACAATAGCACTGCAAAAATACTCAACTTCAACTCTCCTAAGTTTTGCTGCGTAGCAGATTCCCAGGAGAGTAAGAATGATCCAACCGTGCCTCACTTTTGGAGCTGATTAAATATAACACAAAACCATCAATGTCCAAAAAACAGCCCCAGGTAGCAAAGAGCCTTCATTCCCTCCCAATTACACCCCACAAAGAAAGCAGGCACCTGGTTTGGGGGAAAAAAATCAAAGTAACAACAGCAGAACTCCAAACTGGAAGCTTTTCCAGTGTGAAGCTTCTGCAGATGACTCCTAGCACATTGTAAGTCTGGAGWAGTGTTTTGGAAAAACAACCAAGAGCAAACACAGGAGAAAACACACTGGATTAAGAGAAACCAGCACTTTACACTYTTTGAGGAAATTAAATCTTTCACTTGTTGTTCTGTAATAGACTCAAACCCATCAATCCATCAGTGCTGCTGTGATTCTTCACCTCCGTGTCTTCAAGTCATGAAAACAAAGGCCTTTCATGAGAGGCCCACGAACGTTTGTTTTTTCCTTTTCTTGATGGACACGTTTCCATCTTATTCTACTCATAACCCGCTAAAGGCAACTTACTCTAAACCCCATTTTACTCTATTAAAAGAGCTAAGGATGACAGGATGGAAAGCTGATGGAGCTGTTGTTCCCCTCACCCATGGTGTTGTACCAATATCCAAGGTCCCCCCTGGCAGCAGGACTGACCCTCACCCAGAGCCCTGCAAGCCTTTGGTACCTCCTTTGCACACTCTGCTTCCTCACCACATAATGGAAGCCTTTTCCTGGATTATTCCAAGCCTTGAAGCACCTCAACAGCCTRTTTTATCATTAGAGAGATCAAAAAGCCAAACACCCCACCTGCCTAGAAGTGAGGGACCATTTCTAACACACGATCAAATTCTTACACAGAAAGTTTAGACTYTTTTGCCAGAGACCTCGGTGAATTAACTTCTCACAACAAACCACGAGGAAGCACAATGCACTTGCAACTTCAGCAAAAATGTGAGTTTGCATTTTTAACAGCAKAGTTGCAAAGAAAGCAGAAAGTAAGACCAGTTGATTAAAGCTGGAGAAAGGCCTGAGCAGATTTCTGTGAAAGGTTAAACAGTTTAGTCTTGGTGAGCATTCCTCATTTTCTTTCTTGGTCCCTACGAGCCATTTTCTCTGCGTTTTAAGTATCTTGTCATCTTCAAATGGAAAAGCAAACAGATCTGTAGACAAGAAGGTGAAGCTTACCAAGCCCCATTTCCTTTTTCCCTATTCCAACAGTTTCATGACACCAATAATGAATAAAAATACTGAATTCCCATGGTGCTTTTCTACRCACAATGTGCAGACAGAAGGAATTCTTGACTGAATTTCTCATCTCTCTCACAAGAGATTAAGCTCAGTGAATAAAATCTGCATGAGGAAACATCCTTAACTTGCTGAGACTAACACAGAACCAAGGCCAAGCCACAAAGTCCTTCATAAACTTAGTTCAAAGAAAACAGCCACACAAATCCACCTATAGACAGGCTTTCAGCAGAATCCATTCACACCTCTGGAATGTAAAGCTCCAACCAGGATTTGTCTGCACTGATAAAATGCCCTTCGTATCAGCCTGAAGGTAAATATCTACACAGCCCAGCTAAGCATGCACCGGAAATATATGAAAAGCCTTTAATATCAAGTGTGAAAATTAATATTAAAGCTGAGGAGTTCACCAGACATTTGCATAAAATTTTAATTAACAGTATTATAGACAACATATATCCTTAGATTAGGCATTTGCTGTGAGGAACRTGCATGAAAAGTGAGGTTTTGAAATTAGTTATTAATCCAGTCAATCTGTGATCTGCCTGTACAGACACCAATCTACATAAAAACATCCCTGCCTTACTGCCTCACCTCTCAAGTGGGAATACCCACAAARAACACCCGGAGACCAGGCTGGAAGGACAGAGGCAGGAGATCCTCAGGGACCTGTATTCCAGGATAAATCAGGGATTTCTTGCCAGCCTGCAAAGGATCAGGCTAAGAGGAGGTGCTGACTAAGGGAGAAGCTCCCCCAGACAGACAGACAGACAYGGACACCACACCCGCACACACTCACGGCCCCAATCCCAACAAGSCAGCTCCTATTTATGGCAAAGAAAAAGGATTCCCATTGCCTGACGCTGAACTCACATCCTAGTTTTCTTGGAATAGCTCGTTACGTGTATAAATCCAAGCCCACTGTRTTTTAGAAAGTCTTGTTTTCCATAAATCTGAAATCACAAAAAACTGAGGACAAACCTTTATATAAAAATCAGGACGTAACGCAGAAAAAAATCAGAGCAAAGGCATTTTTCTTATACTAAAYCCACACTGCTAGACAGAATTAACTAATTCTCTTTCAGATTTTTTTTTTCTCCCTTCATAAATAATTCTCAGAGAACAACTGGCTGACCTGAGGGGATCATCACACTGCCTACGATACAATATCCAACTGCAATACAAACACTGTTCCCAAAACCAAACAGGAAAAGGGGCAACTGTGCATCGTGGCCACTTGGAGGAGAGGACTAAGAAAAGAAGAGACACTTGGCACCAAACATAAAAGCCAACAAGCAGAACACTTATTAGCTCTCTTTTGCTGTTGTACAGCAGAGAAAACAGCAATTCATGGGAATAAACCAGCCAAATGAAGACCCTGAAATTCCCATCAATGCTCTTCCTCAGCCTTCAAAATTATTTAGGAAACGAGTTACAAATACAGATTGGCAAAGGGTTTGGAGAACAGGGTTAACTCCAGAGGAAAGGTTTCACTTCCATTTTTCACAGCTTAAATGCTTGTCTTCTTCAGCGTTATTTCTGAGGAGAGGAAATGGTTCAAAATTCAAAGTTTTGGAAGCTTTCCACTCCCTTTTACAAATGAGAGAACAAGGTCAGCTTTCACAGACAGCAGGTGGCCAAATTATTTCTTTATTTAAAGAGTTAATGCGGAAAGATAATTCTCCTTCAAATTTATGCATATTCATGACTTGCAAGGTTCGATTCTGCACTGATTTTACAGTCATGTCTCAGCCTCACAGAGAAAAAGGAACTCCAGCTTGAACGAACACTTCGCCATAAAAGAGATTTATGGACACAAATCTGGTGAAGTTTTCTCCATACCACCTTTTCTCACTCCTCGTCTCCATAAATCCCCAGCATTTGAGCTCCATGGGCAGCTCATTTCTTGGAGCGGATGGAAAAGGGGGTGAGGAGCAGAACCCCAACTCCCCTCACACAGCAGCACTACCTGGCCACGTTATTTCGGGAGCCACCAAGCCAGAGGTGCCGGGGCTTTGTCACCCCCAGCTCCACGTGACTTTGCAGCTGGAATTACTGACAGGGTGGCTGCCAATGTGCTCCGAAGGGCTGGGAGAGGGGCCAGGCTCCGGCAGACCTGCAGATCACCACTAACGATCCCAATCCGACCCGCAGCGGGATCTAATTTTAGGATTACAAGCTTTGACAACAGCTCTTTAAAAATAACACATTCCTCCTTCCACGGCCAGGTCAGGAGTCAGCGACAGTGCCACCTGCACTCTGGGAACATCCCAGTTTATTTTTCAACTACAGGTGTGCAGGGAACACCAGAATATTGCAGAATTAACAGAACGCAGTGAGGTCAGGCCATTACAAACTGAACCAGAAATTCTAAACGCAAATTAATCCAACAGGGCGGTGAAAAGACCTCCCCAAACTCTCCAAAAGAATTYCTTCTCTGGGGATTGCCTGCCTCAGTGAAAGCATTTCGTCTGTTATTCTCACCAATTGAGTAGAAAAATAAACCACCCAATGTGGGCCTTGACTGAAAGGTAACAATCTGAAATAAATTCAGTTTATCGAGGATACTTGAATTGTATTTTCAACTGAATTAAGGACAGTTGGAGACACTTCTTTCATATTTTCGTTTTGGAAAGGGAGAGAAGAGAACATCCAATATTCTTGGCAGAGGATGTGTCTTAGAATCTGTTACGAATTAGGGAAGTCCAGCCTTGTCACTTAGGCTGCTTCTGGGGTGACAGGCACCTGCTCATGCCCTCACAGCTCAGTTTGAACACAGGAAGAACTGCAAATAATGCAAGCAAAAACTGTGCAAGACCACAAAATGTCAACTCCCTTCTTTAAGCCCAGTGTTTTCCTACAGAATTGCAGTTTTGCAAATTCATATTCATCCAGATCCGTGCTCACGGATCRAACTCTGCATTTTGGGAAGGTACCTGCTACTTAAAATTACCCCATGATTTCATTAACTAAATTCATTTTGCACTTTTATTAATATGAAGCAGACGTCACCCAGTGCAGTTTCTCCCATCCACCTACACACCACAGACACGAAACCACATTAATAAATTCAGTAGGCCAGAGGCAAATACTCACCATGACAAAGACTGGGGGGGGGGGAAACAGTCTAACTCTCTGTGCTTTTACTGGCAGAAGCTGAGGGATTAATACTTTTATTTTATGACTAAATTTCTAAGGGATTGTTCAAGGAGAAGTGCAAGATGCAAAGGAATACCTGTCCATACATCCAAACACTGGTTTTTTCAGTTTAATTAAGTGTGCTGCCTGCCAGCACAAACTACAAGCCTGCAAAGAAAACAGAGATTGATTTAATATCCCACTTACATTCATCAATGTCTATTCATGGCATAAAATTTCAAGTGCCTTCCCTCGCAGCCACCAGATTTGCACAATCATCTTGGAAAGTCAACACAATGTCTTAATTCAACTGTCAGAGCTGGTAACATCATCAGATTGCTTCAACCCTCAGAAATTCAGGTACACGCAGCTGTCTGCTCATAAAATTGGATATTAGGAGAAATTCCTTCCCTGTGAGGGTGGGGACGCCCTGGCACAGGGTGCCCAGAGAAGCCRTGGCTGCTCCATCCCTGGAAGTGTCCAAGGCCAGGCTGGATRGGGCTCAGAGTACCCTGGGATAGTGGAGGGTGTCCCTGYCCATGGCAAGGGGTGGAACAGGATGAGCTTTAAGGTCCTTCCAACCCAAACCATCCTGGGATTCTGTGACTGAGTTGCCGTAAGATTGCAGAGCAGGAAACACATCCCAAAATCCTTCATGACCCCCRCTGGAGGAATGTTTTGGCCAAACCCCAGGGTTTCACACCAGGATTTGCTGCCCAGCAGTCGAGCTCAGAGAGGAACTGAGGATGTGATTCCCAGCTCCTGCCTGCTCCACTCTGCCTCACACCAGCTCCGGGGGTGGAATGGCTCCAGTGACCTGATCCCACACACCAGGGGAGGACAGCAGGACAGGGAGAGCTGGGGTTTCTCACAGATCACCTCACCAACCAATTAATGCCAAGGTCACCCTAATTACTTGGAAGCACACCCCAAACAAGGAGAGCAGCAGGCATTTCACCAGCAAGCTCCAGTTACAGCTCACCGGGCAAAGCTGCACCTGGGAAGCTCAAACTGGTGGGGAAGTTCAAGATGATGGTGTAGATTTGATATCAGCAAGTAACTGTGGAAGAACTGCCAACAGGGGTTATGGGAAATCTCCTTTTCCTGCCCAGTAACACCTCAATTCCATGTTGAAGACAGCCACGAAGAAGGAGGAAATTTGGTCCTTTGCTCTCAAAATTAACAAATTTCATAAAATCTTGGCCCGGCCTTTTTTCCACATCTTAGCTCTGTCCTGCAACACTAAATAAATGTTCAGCCTTCCCCCTGACTCCTCCATATCTCCTATCTTTTCATACTGCACACACCACCGTTTCCAAAATCCTTCCCAAACTCACCTACCTCTTCTCCCTCCTCCTATCAGACCTGTCTAACGTGTCCAGCATCACCACCTTGGCAGGAGCAATTCCAGAGGAGAGGTCACAGCTGTGCCACCAGCAACCTGGATTTAGACTGGATGCTGGTTATCATGAAATAGAACTTCAGAATACTGAATAATATTTTTAAAAGTCACTTTGGTCAACTTCTGTGCTGCYCCAGTTCCTGATTCTCAGCTGTATTTTTAAGTTCAACTTTGATGGAAGTGAATAACTAAAAGATTTWAAAAAAAAGAAAAAATCAGCACATTGGACATAAGGATTTTTCCTCATTTTTCTACTTAAAACTTTCTAATTTCTTCGTTCAGGCACAAAGAAGAGTCATCCATGTTCAAAGGTYTGTCATTATTTTATTATTATTTTGTTGATTTTTGTGGAATTAGGAAAAAATTCTGGTTTGAAAATGCAAATGAATCCTTCATTCTCCCATGCAGATCCACAGAAATTTTCAGCTGTCAGCATAACAATTCCTCAAGTTTTCTGAATCCATCCTCCAGCAGCAAAATTCTACCTACTCTTTTTATCTATTCTGGATATTTAGACGGAAAATTATTTGAGTGGGAGTCAGCCTGCTCGTTTCAAAGAGGATGACAAAGACTTGTTACTCAAAAGCATCTGTGCCTGTTCCATCATTAAAGGTCATTTTCTTCCAGTCAGCTCTTGCAGAGAACATGTTCTACCCTCTTAGCTCTGATACCCTCCAAGCAGCAACTCTGCTCATGTCCTTGAGACTCCAGACATCTCCTAAGGAATCCACATGGAAAAGGCAATACCTGCCTCTGATACTTCCAAAGCAGCTGATTAYGGCTTGGGACATATTAAACAAAAAGCAATAAATCCCTTGTGTAGTTCTGCTCCTCCCAGAGCTGCCTGCTATCTCTGCGCTGGTGATTCTTGTTTTGACCACTGTTTTCATGCAAGTCATTACAAACATTCTCTCGTTACATTTAGAAACAGAACACGAAAGTGGCTTAAAAACTCACCCACTCCATTTTCTCATTTTTTCCAGAGCGAGTCCAAATGCACAGAAGAAATTCTGGCCCATTAACGTCCATCAGAGAGCAGTAATGAATTCATCAATATTGCTACAATCCGTGGGCCCAGCGTCGTGCTGAATCATTTAGTAACTACATCTGCAGCAGGAAGGGCTCACCCAGCCCTCCCCACACTGCCAGCAACCACCTCCCTCAAAAAGGAAAAATTACTGTATTAACAGCACCCTCAGTTCTGTTACCCCTCATGGTGGAGTTGGTAGCAYCTCTCCACACCAGTATTCCCACAGTATTCCCATCAAATCCTGCCTGGTGTTGCTCCCCCTGGACATGACCCTTCTTTGCCAAGCCACCTGCAGGCTTGCAAGGAGCTTTCAGGGCTTTTTTTCTCTACAAACGGCACAAGGATTTGGCTCTTCCCTGCTTGTGAACGTACACGGCAAATATGTTAAGCCAAAAATTGAATTTCTAATTTGCAAAGAACAAAACCCCCTCAACACCAGGTTACTGCAATCGTTACAGTGCCACACACTTGACTCTGATTTTATTTTGTTGTCTATTTACAAAGCTATGGAAGGACAAACTTGTTCCTCCACCAAGAAGTTTTCCAACAGTCCTAAGTTCTATTCATAAGAAAAGCTAAAAGCTACCAAAATCAGCCAGTCTTAAGAGAAAATAATTATGAAGAAACATGGAAGTTTAGCTCCAAAAAAAAGCCCATACCTGTGGCTGGAGTACAACAGCTTTAAGTTACTGTTCTCACAACAGAGAAAGGAAAAGGAATTTATTCTTGAAAAAAAAAATCAGCCTTAAYGATATAAACAAAATTACCCTTAAAATGCAGATTGGAAACTACTTTGCCTGCTTTGCCTTGCCCAGGGATGCCAGGGCTGGTGGGCTCTGCCTCGCTGCAGTTTTCCATCTCTGTAAGTACCTTCCTTGTGTTTACACTCTCAGTCCTAATGGTATCTCCTCTAATTAACCCCAAGAATAAAGAGGGTTCTGTTAAGGTAGCCCTTACAAAGCAAGTACAGTTAATTCAACTCTCAGTACCTTTGCTGCCTTAACACAGATGATGTCTCAGAACACACAGACTCACACATGTGTCTACATATCCTCAACTCCCACGGCTTAATTCAATTAATACTATTAAATCTTTAATGCTTGGCTTCAAAGGCTTTTTTTTAAATTTTTAATAGCTCTCATAGGTTAGCACGAATGTTTTAAGTCTTTCTGCTATATTTTAAATAAACTCCTCTTTTCTTGCCGCTTTGATGTTTGCCTTTCTGACAACCCCATGCTCTGTGAAGCTGCTGCGACTTTTGTTTTCTGTGCGAGGATGACATTACAAGCTCCAAAAGATATGTTAATCACCGAGCTGGAATCAGGGATTTTTTTAATTCCTCTCACCTGCCCTCTGGGCTGGGAGTTGGCACCAGAACAGCTTTCATCAAAACAATGGAGAAAGCCACGAGGAGAGAAGATGCAACTGGAAGGAGGGGGCTCTGATTTGCATCTGTTTAGCATGGAAGTGGCAGGCGGAGCTTAATTCTCTTTGACTCTGGTTTCCCATGAAAGGAGAAAATGCCAGAGTCACCATATTTTATTTAAATAGGTAAAATAGGAGTTTTGACAAAAGACTAGTCAAGCTGGATGGAAGAATAAGCCTTGTGGCATCTCAAGGCACATCCCTTTCACACGTTTGGTAGGCACTGAACGTGGTTTTAATTCTCCTCTCTTCTCACTCCAACTACCTCGAGACCCCTCCCCACCTTCCCCTGCTCCATTTCTGAAGTTTGAATTTGTGACACAGGAGAAAAAGCTTTGACTGCACATTTCAGGGCTTTCTATAAAGCATGAACTACAAGAAGTAATGAAAAAGGAAAAAAAAAAACAGCACAGACTTTCCTCCTCCTTCAAAGTTTATTTTCCTTCTGAGTAAGAACAAGAAAACCCTTCTTAAAATAAAACTAAAAATCAGCATTTCCAGGGACAGGAAAGGCACTATAGTATTATATACACTATCCAAGCTGACACACACACAAAAAAGAAGAGATTAAAAACCTGGCTGTAAGCCAAGGCATCCAGACACAATTTTGCACAGCACATACATAACAAAAGTGTTCCTGCATCCAGGATGTTGGAGCGTGTTTCCTGCTTTCACACCTGGAAAGCCRACAGCCCTAAAAAACCATGGACTCCCAGTCAGCCCCACATCAACAGGTCCCTCGCACCTCCAAAGACAAGGATGTCCTTACACGCTCTGCTCGATCCAGACCTTCTCCTGCAGAACACAACCCCCCTCATAAAGCAAATTAAAAACAGAATCATAAAGACAACCTACAAAACTCTCCTGCTGTTCTTCACTCCTCACCATTTCAGCAGCCAAAAGCAGAGCAYCCCCCAAAATTCCACATCTTCTGCCATACGACATGTCCTGACTTTTAAAGCTCACGTAAATACTCTCGGAGGGATCCTATGGTCATATGATGATGAAATTAAACATACACAGACACTATTGGCTGGCAGACAGACACCCAAATGGCAATGGCAGCACTGAGTGTGTTTAAAGCAGCAGGCCAGGCAAAAGGAGATTATTCACTAGGTAGTCAAACGTAAAAAAGAGCCAGACATTTCAGTCTGTCTCAGTGTCTCACAAAAGGGTCAGCGATTTGTAAATTTTAAACACAACACTTAAGCAGTTTTGCAGACTCAAAATCCTTTGATGATTTACCTCAGTGCTTCTCTGCAATAAACCAGTTTAAAAGTGATTTTGCTGCACTGAAGCTTTTATACTTCAGCTTCTCTACAAGTTAAGAATTCTGAAAGCCAAGTCAAACCAATTATAAACACTCCTGTATTTTACTTCCTTATTAAATCTTCCCAAGAGAACCAGTAAACATATAAACATAAATATTTTTCAGTGGAGTCACCCGAGTACCAATAAAATCTTCAGAAAGCAGCTGCTTTGCTGAAAAAGTACAAAAAAATATGGGCTGCATAATCATAGTCCAGTGCCAGGACAGTCATCCTGTTCTTCTGAGCAGCAGGTAGAAATTTCTGCCTTAAAAATACAAATAAGTTGTAAAGATTCTCAAAAATTTCAGAATTAAATATTGATTTCTGAGCTGTATTTGCATATTCCTAAGAAAAGTAGTCAGTGTCACCTAAGCTGTTTATCTAAAAACATTCCAGCAGAGGCATTATCTTGACTTTCTGAGAAACTCTTCTAAATTGGTAGACAAAGTTTAACTTCGTGAACTCTGCTCAACAACAGCAGCAAAATATAGTAACACTTCTCACAGGTAATAATCATTCCATCCCTTAAAAAAAAATCACTGCAAGCAGCAGTCAAGAAGCAATCAAACCCCTGCAATAAGGCAGGATGGGCTCACAAGGCAAATATTTCATTAGATAACAGCACAGAGGCGAGTTTGTGCTTTCAAACGGTCTTTAGAGAGACAGGTTTTTATCAAATAATTAAACACCTGGGCAGGAGCGTTTTAAAGATGCACCAGATCTTCCCTGGATCTGAATATTGGGGGTAATGCATGATTCAGGAATCTCTAACCAGACGTTCCCAGTCACATTCCAGCAATGTCACAAAATGGGAGGGTGTTTCGCTGATTAATTGGTTAAGTGAATAATTAAAAACATTAAAGTTCTGTTTTTCCAATAATAATTGAAGTGCTTTCCTTTACATACACATTGTGCTTGACCATCCCTCAGAGAACAGACATGTTAAAACAGTTCTGAACAGAACTGCAGGATAAGGATTAATTCATGATCTTAAATTCTGGCTGATTTCATAGGTTAGAGCAAACATCTCTGCCTTACTGCTGTTGTCACAAGCCTCATCCCTGTCCAAACAGAGCTGAAAGTCAGTAGAAAAGCAGCTTCAGCAGCAATTGGGTCAACAGATTTGGCTGAAGGAATCCTCATCACTAAAAAGAAAGAAATAAATAAACATCAGAATGACAAAACTGAGGTGATGCTTGGGATCTGCTCACCCAGTCAGCAACACACACGAGGAACCTCTTGGGAAGAGAATTCCTACCTACAAGGAAACGTGTTGGAAGGATTCTTTCGTGCCACAGTCTCAGGGGAGGAAGCCACCTTTAAAAATACTTTGTTTTGCYTTTCCCTAAGGAATATCAGAACTGGCTGTATCAGATATTTTAGTGGGCTCTGTCCCACAAAGGTTTTTCTTGTGATCTGCACAACCCTTACACCAGTGAGTAATTTACTCACGCGATTACTCCCAATGGACTCAGAACACTTTGASAAAGAAGCAGCTTTGCCAACCTAAGGGTTGCACAATCAGGGGGGGAAAAAAAAGTACAACCAAACCAGGGAGGGGGATAAATTGCAACTGACAAAAACTACAACCAAGAAATAGCTGGTGACAGATTGTTATTTAAGTACAAGGAAGTGATTTAAACAGGAGCAGTTGTAATAAGATTATACGATTCTCTATTAAGATTCTTAAAATGTCTTTGTTCTAGCAAAGCTCTGAAAAAACCATTGCCCTTGCAAAGGTTCAGAAACTACTAAATTGATGTTAAGTCTAGAAATTAATATGATTTGGGAGAAKAATGGAAAAAATGTAAAAGAACATCCCAGACATCATTAGTACTTTGTCACCCGTGCTGATATTTTTCCCTAGCAGGGGTACAATGTATCGTAGCATTTCTTGGTGGCAAAACTCAAACCCAACAAACAGAAGTACAGAGCTCCCTCTGCCTGGGCTTCTGCTTTTAAATAATGAAAACTCCCAGGTTGATTTTAGAAGACATCACATTATGTAAGTGACATCTCCAGAAGGGCAGCAAAGTCTCTATGAGGTTATACTGGAGAGAGATTAAATCAGTGTCTGGCTGYTGAATTTCAGGCATGACCCCCAGACTCCACCATGTATTTTAAGCAGTCAGTTCTAAAACTGCAGCCCCCAAAATCAGCCAAAACTCCTGCAATACYGAAAACCAAACAAAGCAAGGGAGTCCCCAGCTTTCTATCTTGTAGGGTGGACAGAAAACTTCTCCAGGGAAGGTGTCTGGCATGGTTTTAAACTAATAAGCAGTTTTGAACTTGCAAAAAAAAAAWTTATTACTTAATTTGTTCAAGTATTGTTCGCTGAGTGCTGCACTATGAGCATAAAAGAGCAAATGATCTGCAGATTAATATTTTACTGTAAGGAAAAAGAACATCCACCATGACATTGGGTCTAAAGGTGACCAAATCCGTGCTGTAGGAAATACGTACGGGACAGGAGCAGGGTGAGAACCCAGGACTGCTTCTCAAATCAGCACCAAAAGAGATGCACACACGTGCAAAGTACAAGTAAGGATGAGTCAAGAAAGGAGGAGCAGAAGGAGAAAATCCTGAAAGAGCCAGGTCTGTCCCAAGCCTCCAGGAGCAGCACACAGGCTGGGTCACCCTCCAAACACTCCTGCTCCTCATGAGCAGTTAGTATTTGTTATACAGAAAACATGGCTAAAACAGCAGTGGGAGGAAAGGCAGGAGCAGGCAGCAGYGTGGAAGGAAAGGCAGGAGCAGGCAGCAGAGTGGAAGGAAACTGCAGAGGTCTCATGCACAAATTTCAGTTAATTACTTGAGGCAGCTCAGGGAGCTCTACCGATGGTGGAAGGAAAGCTATTCCTTGAAAACAATTTGTATAGATCAGGACAACAAAAACAGACCGTGTTTGAGATTCCTTAAAACTTCCCCCAGCCACCTCCAGCACGAAACACAGATAAGGGGAGCCTCCAAGGCGGAGCTGCATCCCGGCCTGGGCTGGGACTGGTTCTACCCAGCTGCACTCCCACTGCCAGTGGGGACCTGTCCGTGCCTGAGCTCCTGTTTCCCCACCTGGAAAGAGCTGGATTTTGCAAGCCAAGGCACAGGCGGCGTGAACAGCCCAAGCCTGACCTTGAACACAAGCTCGAGGCACCAGTTAGAGGCATTTATGTTAACAGCCCCGGGTGACAGGAAACAGAGAGACATGCTATTAACAATTCATGCAATACAGGCTATTGGCTCTGAGATCAATTGAAGTTCCATTTCTGCAACAATAGCAAAAAAAACGAGCTGAAAATTATCTATACAGAAGAAAAGCATCTCACTAGCAGAATGATTCGAAGTTAATTTCCATATAAAAATGTACAATAGTGAATGACAACTAAATTCTGCAAACATCTCCAGTGTCCAGTGATAGTGCAACCAACAAACACAAGCTACCTTTACACTGATTTTCTAATTAGTATCATCATTCATACAAACTCCACTATTAGATATTTACATAGAACTCAGTCTTGGTAATTTAAGCTACTCTCCCTAAACTCTGCCTACAACCACCAGTTACCTACAGAAAGTACCACAGAACTTTCTGATCCAACTATTTTGCCTTTATCAATAGTTTGGAGCAGCCTCATAAAATCAAGCAAATCCCAAATTTGGAAACCAAAGACAAACCTGTTGTCTGTAAAATGATAAACAAGGAATACCAGTTTTCCTGTAGCTTTCTACCTGCTGCACCACTCACTGAGAGGCTCAGCCTGACAGCCACTGAGTTCTAGATCCATCCTGATGGTCTCTGAATTCCCTTACTCTCCCACACAACCGTTCTGGATTTTCTCTGCATCCAGAAGAGGAAAGCAGTGCTGTAACAGCCACCTGAACTGATTAACTAGGATTTTTTAGGGTCTATTATTCAGCACACCCCGGTCTGTAACAAACCTGGAGCACAGCAGCACTAGTGGACCTACAACCAACCCTAGCAGGTTTTATTCCAGAGGACAGCATCCATGTTTGTTCTCCTGCATGGAGTCTCCTGCCTTCTTAATGAGCAGCCAGGCTACTGAAAGACACAAAAACCTGCTGTTCTTTGAAGCACTCAAGCCAGCAGGATACTGGTACGTTTCGATATTTTCCCTGCACAGATCAGAGCGAGGCAAAGTGGAAAAAGAACATTACAGGCGTTCCTACAAACCAGGCACATTTCATTTTCTATTAGCAAGGTCCCAAGGGACAGTTTAGCGCTCTGCAAACATGGCCCTGGAAGACTAGGAAGTTGCTTCCTGAGCACCAGTCATTAAAGAAAGATATTAGAGTAACTTATATTCTTCCACAGCAAGCAAAAGCCGGCGAGTCATTTCCCCATCCTACAGATGAGACCTAAGAAAAGCAAGATCAGGAACATCATAACTACTCTTTAATGTATTTCCCCTAAACTGATTATCATTTCATGATTTCTCTGTCTCTAAAGCAAAAAAAAAGGAAAAAACACACCACAAAACCAAAACACCGATTTCTGTATCAAGAGAGGCTATCAGCATTTTTATGAAGTAACAAATTAGGCCTTTGGCATTTCCCAGCAGTGATCCAAGATTCGAGGCTTCTTAAAAGCTCCAAGTTTTAAAGCAATCAAATGGCTGTCAGCTGGAACAAAATTAGCGTGATTAACCAGTTATGTAAATAATGGTGTGGTCAGTCCAAGCTGAATTCATTTCTGCTCCCTGCATTACACTGGACATCAGATGTTTGTGAACTCTTCAATAAAAGCGACTGTAGGAAAAATGGAAGTGAAAACCAACATGAACATCACCAACCAGGCTATCTGACAGTCAGAGATCTCTCCTCCGGCCCTTCCATGACCACCAGGTAACTCACAGAAGGACTTTTTTATCCCAAATATTACCCAATGCTGCTTAGCTCCTACCTAGGGAACAGGTCAATTATGTTTTCTAAGGAGACAAGTCCACGGAAAGATGCGGAAAGGCAGAGAGAGGCTATTCACAAGGGCTTGGAGTGACAGGACAAGGGGGAATGGCTTCAAACTGATACTGGAAAGGAATTCCTCCCTGTGAGGGTGGGGAGGTCCTGGCATAGGTTGCCCAGAGCAGCTGTGGCTGCCCCATCCCTGGAAGTGTCCAAGGCCAGGTTGGATGGGGCTTGGAGCAACCTGGGATAGCGGAAGGTGTCCCCACCCATGGCAGGGGGGTGGAATGAGATGATCTTTAAGGTCCCTTCCAAACCAACCCATTCAAAGCTCCTGTGAGTGCTACATTGCATTTCTCAAAGGCTGATATTGATTTTCATTCCTCACTCCATGTAAAAGTCAAGCTGCCGTGTCAGGGAACTGTTGTGACACAGGGCTGATGTCACAGGGTTACTTCATGGAATCAAGGAAGTTACAACCAGCACCCCCAAGTCAAACTTCCTCAAATGTAACCCACAGTCAATTTGGCCTTATCAGAATTCACCTTCAGGAATGCACACTCATGGGTCATTTGTACTTGATAATTTTTGATAACATAGTTAAATATTTAATATGGGCACGATTATCTCTGAAATTCTGTCTAGCTAGTTTACCATTACTTCCAGCTTATGAAGGAAAATTTATCAAAAGTTTTGATTCTTCCCAATAATACTCTATATTTGAGTTTGTTCAAAAATAACATATCTGAGAATCAGCCAAGACAAACATATTTAGAAGTCATTCCTAAACAGGCTGCATTTTGTTGAAGGCATCATTACAATATATTTATATTTCTAATAAAATCCTTCTAACATCCCACGTTTCACATCCCAACAATACAATTTCCTATGACCTTGTGTCTCACAAAACACAGCAACATACTGGAATTATGCAAGAGTTCTGTATTACCATAAAACATGTATTTCACTGGAGAGAATAATAAAACTTAATCTCGTGGCCTGATTTGCATTTTGAACTCCTGAAGTCAGACTCTACAGCCCATAACATCTGCAACAGCTTCACAATCCTAACAAGTCTTTTAGGCCTCCTGTTGAAAATGGATGAGCATGTGGATAATTCAGGGTATTTTCTTATTAGATAAGAACAAGAAATATGTCCAATTGCTGTGAATTTTAACTCTCAGCTTTTCAAATCAGTGTCGATACCACACTCGAGAAGGGGGAGGGGGAAGCATTACACACCCATAAAACTGAGACACAACGCTACCAGTTTTAAAGCCTTATGGCTTTAAATCTTAACATTAATATTTTAACATTTATATTAAAGCTTTACGGCTTGAAAATAGGGGACGTCCATTGTGGGCAGCCTGTGAAAATTACTGTTTCAATATATTTCACAGCAATAATGTTTAATGGAATACAGCTCGCTGACTGCCCAGCCCCAATCTGTAGCATCTCAGGTACTGCAGGTAAAAAAATTTAAAATATATATAGACATATATAAGTATRTATCAATGTATATATACACAGAGAGAGAGAATACCACAGAACCACAGAAAATCACAGAATTGTTAGGGTTGGAAGGGACCTTCAGAGATCATTTAGTCGAAGCCCCCTATATAAAACAGACCCTTAAAAATGATTAAAAGCACTAATACACATCTCCCAAACGACGATATTACTGAAAATACAACAAAATAACCCCCGCCCCGCCACGATGCAGGCGAACAACGCCGGGGCGGGCGGCGGACAGGGCGGACCGGAGCCCCCCCCGCCCCGGCGCCGCCGCCGGGAGCCCCCCGAGCCCGCAGGCCCCGCCATCCCCCGCAGCCCCGGGAGGCCCATCGGGAGCCAGGCCCCGACTCGGGGCCGCGGGGTCCGAGCCCGTCCCCGCCGCCGCCCGCCCGCCCTCCCTCCCACCGGCGACAACAAAGGCCACCGCGGCCCCGCGCCCTCCCCGCGGGGACCCCCGGGGGCCCTTCCCGCGCCCACCCCGCGCCGGGGAAGGGCGGGGGCGCGGGGGGTGCTCGCCCGTTCCCCCCCCCCGGGCCGCAGCCCGCGGGAGCCGCGCTGACCTGCGGGCGCGGGGCGGGCGCGGCGTCCCGGTGTCCCGGTGCCCGGCGGCCGCGGGCTGCGCTTGACACCCACACGCACCATCCAACATGGCGGCGGCGGCCGCGGGGAGGCGGCGAGGAGGCGGAACCGGCCGCCGCGCGCGGCCCCGAGGCGCGGCCGCGCTGAGGGCGGGGGGGGACGCGGCGCTGCCCGTCCCCTCCTTCCCTCCTCTTCCCTTCCTCTTCCCTCCCTCCCTCGCTCCTGCCGCGGCTCCCGGCAGCCGGACCCGGCGCCACGGAGGAACGAGGCGGGCTCAGCCGCCGGGCACAGACCCGGGAGAGGGTCCGGGGCTGCCTCTGAGGGAGGGAGAACGCCTGGGGAGCCCCCTCGGTGCTCACAGCGGTCCCTCAAAAACCTGGGTCAAATAATACAAAATAGCGACTGTCAGTACAAAAGAACCACATTTATGGATCAGGAAACGCTTTAGAGAGGGTCCGGGGCTGGCTTTGATGGAAAGGGAACGCCTGGGGAGCCCCCTCAGTGCCCACAGCGTCCTGAGGAAACTGGATTCAGGGGCAGAGGTCACCCGAAAAACAGGGTCAAATAATACAAAATAACGACTATCAGTACGAAATAACCACACTTATGGATCAGGAAATGCTTTAGAGAGGGTCCGGGGCTGGCTTTGGTGGAAGGAGAACGTCTGGGGAGCCCTCTCAGTGCTGGCAGCGCCCTGAGGAAACTGGGTTCAGGGGCAGAGATCCCGCAAAAAAMCAGGGTCAAGTAATACAAAGTAATGATTATCGGTACAAAATAACCACATTTATGAGTCAGGGAACACTTTAGAGAGGGTCCGTGGCTGCCTTTGCTGGAAGGAGAATGCTTGGGGAGCCCCCTCCATGCTCACGACTCCATGGGGAAACTGATTTCAGGGCCAGGGAGTCCCCCAAAAAATCAGGGTCCAGGGTGGGCTGGCAGCCCCCAAAGCAGAATCACAGAACGAATTAAGTTGGAAAAGATCTGAGGTCATCAAGTCCAACTTGTGACCAACCACCCCCTTGGCACTGAGTGCCACATCCACTCTTTCTTTAAACACCTTCAGAGAGTGACTTCACCACATCCCTGGGCAGCCCATTCCAATGTTTAATCACCCTTTCTGTGAGAAAATTCCTGCCCATGTCCGACCTGAAGCTCCCCCGGCACATCTCCCATTACCTCACACAGCACAGTCACTGCGCTTTCCCCCTCCCACCGAAGATGCCAATATAAAATAATCACATTTATGGATCAGGGTCGCCACACCGGGGACAAAGGGGAGCTCAGCGGGACACAGAGGAGCGGACGYGGCAGGAGGAGCTGGACGGTCTGGGTGGGTCGGAGCACACGTCCTTCCCCTCGGGATAATGACTAAACCTGTGTCCGGCATCGCGGGCYGGAGGAGGTTACTGGGCCCATTGTAGTCCTCCCTGAATATATTTGTTCCCATCGTAAAGCTGTGGGACAATTCAAGGAAACGGGACGTGGCTGCTCGGGAGACGCTCGGGCCAGGGGAGAAGCTGGATAGCAGAGCTCRGTTTGGATCGCTGCTGGCACAGAGTAGTGCTGCTGGTTATTTAAAACCCAAATTCCCGAGGAATCGTGCCTTRTCAAAAGCATAAGAACACAGAAATRTGGAGCAAAATCCAGTTTATGAGTCACTGCTTTTAAGCGAAAGGAAGGTCAGGCTGAGCACTGCGAACTTCATCAAATCCCAGAATGGTTTGGGAAGGGACCTTAAAACCATCTCGTTCCAAACCCTGCCGTGGGCGGGGACACCTTCCACTATCCCAGGTTGCTCCAAGCCCTGTCCAGCCTGGCCTTGGACACTTCCAGGGATGGAGCATTCTCCACTTACAGCCCAGCCCTTTCTCTCATGGAGCCACCATCAAATCTGCCACGGATTTGGGGTTTAAATACAGAAGAACAGGGACTGCAGTGAAACACCGAGCGAGCTGCAGTAAAARCAACTTGTTTAGAAATGCTGCAAATTCCAATGCCTTGAACACCATCTGGGAGCTGGGAAGCTCCGAATCTTCTGCAGCGAGCTGTGATTCTGGCTTAGCTGTTAACCTTGAGCTAGGCAGGATTAAATTCTGGGTGAAAAAAATAAGGGATCAGCACACGTCTGATGGTATCAGCAGGAGCTGAAAGAATACTTCCCCCTTTTCTGCTTTGGAAGAAAATGGCAATGATGGAAACCCAGTGTTTCTGTGCACGTTCATTAATCCTAATGATCAGGTGCTGACAGCTCTAAAGAAGGAGAGGAAAGCTCTTGGTTAAAATAAAATGGGAAGAAGGAGATTGTTCCTTCTGCCTTCTCTCCTGCCTGTCTTCCTTCCTGGGCAGACGCCTCTCCGGAGCAGGAGGCAGCTTCCTCTCCATTCCCAGCTCCATCCCAGGTGTCTGTCTCCAGCATCAAGTGTGCAAATCAGCAAACCCAGCAAAAACCTCCTGCAGCTGGCACACCTCCAGCAAAAAACTGCTTTCCATCAACCACATCGAGCCCCTCAGTGCGAGTAAAACAAACCAGCCAAGTAAAATTACATTTATTTTTTTTGTTATTGTATCCTTGTTAATGCCTTAAATCGCAGTGTTCCTGCTGCGCTGGGCAGGTACCTGAGTGGTACAGCTGCACCAGCAGGAATTTGCCCAAGCTGCCACAGGGATGTTCCCTTCTGGAGGTTCTGAGGAGAGAGAGGTCTCGTGGCASTGGATTTATGTCTCTTGTTTCGTATTAGCAAAAGGAGGTCGCTGCGTTTGTCCCGTGATTTTAAACCCAGGAGCTGGTGTAGCACACTTCTCACCCCAGCCCTGCCCCCTTGCTCTTTGGAGCTGTACCACGCCTTGGATATTGACCCCAGCCACTCTCCAGTCCTTCCCAGCCCACGACGTTTCAGCCGTGTTGGCAGAACCAGAGTTCAAGGCCGTGATTTGCAGCCTGTGTTTGGCACCACAAGCCGGGAGCYGTGGCACCACCCTGATAACCAGGGGAGAAATCCACAGGGAGAAGGCAGATCAGACTCCTAGGATATCCTCAGGTGGAAGGGACTCTCASAAGGATCATCAAATCCAACTCCTGGCCCTGCACAGGACAACAGCAAGGATCAGGGACACCTCTCGCTAGACCAGGCTGCCCAGAGAAGCTGCGGTTGGCCCATTCCTCGAAGTGTCCAAGGCCAGGGGGAGGAACTGGAGGGTCTTTAACATCCTCTCCAACCCAAACCATTCTGGGATTCTATGAAATGCACCCTGTGCCTGAGAGCATTGTCCAAACACTCTTTGAGTTCTGGCAGCCTTGGTCCTGTGGTCCTTCCTTGGGGAGCCTGTTCCAGTGACTGACACCCTCTGGGATGGGGTCCCCCTTTTCCTAGTATCCAAACTAAGCTTTCCTGGAACAGCTTCATGCCGTTCCCTCAGGTCCTGTCACTGGGCACCAGAGATGAGCTGGTGGCAGTGAATCCAACGAGTGGGAGCAGAGGGAGYGTTGCAAGGCAAGGAGCGGGAAGACAAGGAATGGGATGTCTGGAATGCAGGAGACTCTCCCAAGCAAAAGATGAGGAAGGCACATCCTCCCCCGGCTGCCCTCCCAACTAACCTAGGGAAGAGCAGCTGCCAGGGAGCCCCAGGAGGGCCTGTTCCGCAGCCATAATGGGAATATCGCCCACGCGGCCGCCCCGGCCCGAGCGCACCGCTAATTAGCTAATGAGTTTGTTCCAAACGTCTGGCCACGGCGGAGCGACAACAGGAGCAGCGCTCGCAAAGCAGGGAACAATGACAAGTGCATTTGTCTCTCGTCGCTGACCCCAGCCCCGCATTAGCAAATAGGTCACAAACGACGGTGCTTTACAGGGATCTAATCCTCCAGCCATATGTCGGCTGCCCGAGAAAAGCCCTGCGCGGAGAACGCCCCAAAGCCCCGCAAAAATCCCRAGGAAAAAAAACTTGATAAATATATCCCTGCCGTCTGAAATTTGATTTCCTCACTCTATTGTTTCTCATTTCCTGAGAGCTGGCTCGGTGGATCGCGTTTTCTGCTTCTGTCTCCAGTGCTTGTAAGCAAACAAGGCTGAATCTCATTATCCTGATGCATGGCCCTGGCTGGGTGCAATCCGATCTCTAAATCACAGTCATTTTGCTCCATTACTGATTTTCCTTCCCACTCCCGACCTACAGGTCTTCAGAGGAATCGATGCAGAAATAGAGACGGGCATCATCTAATGAAGGTGTGCTTAATGTCCAGCACTTCAGTCTGGATTAAATAGCCCAGTAAGAAACTGCCTCGTGTCTCCAGAGGCTGGGCACCCTCCGCTCGTACCAGCTCCGGTGGGACCTGGAGCTTTTCAGCCTTCCTGGGAAGCCACGTGCTTCCACATGGGGTAAACGGGGACTTCAGTCCCTAAGTGCCCAATTTGGGAAATCTGCTAATTAAATAGTCTGGGCAAACACAATCATTATTGTCCTTAGAGCCAAAGCAGCGAGATGTTTCTCAACAAGCGCAGACCCTCCCCGGAATTTTCTGAGCTGCCTGCATGTTGCTGACTGTTATAGAGAATATATTCAGATTATACAACTTGATGTTCACCCCGGGTTATTCTCTCCCGGGTTCATGAATATTTCATTGAAATGTGCAAAGTCTGAGTTACAGTCTTGTCTGCCTCAATTAGACACATGGATCCACRGGGTCTGCAGCCCTGCCGCCCTTCCAGGGTTTGTCTACGAGGCAGGGAGAACCAAAATAAGAGTTTAGCTCCTATCRCATTTAGCCTGGGTTCTTCCAACATCTTTAAATAAGGGAGAAAATCAGAAAGATGGGAACGAGGGAGAGCAGAGCCCAGTGAGTCTGTGCCTGAGTTCAGCTGGAAGCAACCCAAGTCAATCAGAACAGAGCCAGCGGGAGGGGGCTCGTTCCCTTCGTGATGCAGACAAACTTGTAGAGCTGTTTCCAATGCAAATATTCGTTTTGACAAGTTCAAAATTAATACACCTCTAATATGGGTATTCAAAACAGGCCTTTTCTGAACACGTTGGCAGATTCATGAAAAGAGGAGGGAGAATGCAAGCCCAGCACATTCTGGTTTTCTCAAAATGAATGTGCTCTGACAGTGCAAGAGGCAGTGACGTTTCAATGTGCTTAGTTCTAGTAATTACCAAGTGTTGTGTTGCTTTAGAAGCTGGAGCTGCTCTCAGCTGTGGGCACCTTCCCTCATTCCTTTCTCCTTACTGCTCCGTAGGTGCAGTTTCTCCCATGCCACAGCAAGAAGCCAAGGCTACTGTGCTGCTTACATTACATCCCACTGAAGCCTGGGGGTGAAATTCCACAAGTTTTAATTGACCTAAGTCAGGGTGTTGTGGTTCCTGCCCTTCCTCCACCAGCCCTTCCCATTCCCTCCCTACCACCAGCACCAGCTTATACCACCTGTGGTGAAGATTAATCACTTTTTTGGGGGGGAGAGTGTGGCTTCTCAGCCAGTTCAGCTCCCTGAACCAGCTCACCAGAGGGTCAGATGAGCACCCACATCAGCAGAAAAGAGGGGACAGGGCCATGCAAGGCCACACTGAGTGTTGAGGAGGTGTTTTTCTTGGTTTGTAGGACACAAGGAGCACATTTGACCTACAGAGCCTGGGTTTGCTGCTTGTTTCCAGGCTGGGAGCACTCACCCATCAGGACCATCTGCAGAGTTTTGAGTGGCAGACTGAGGCCCAGCAAAGCTGGGCTTGTTTAGTGTCGCCATCTGGCTCCCCAAAGCAAGTCTCCAAGTCAGAGCCTGTGAGCTCCTGCTGGAGGGACAAGCATTCCCTTTTGGTTGGTACAGTTTGTTCTATCCCCCCTTGACTTCCTCCTTGTCACAACAAGAGGACTTCCTGCCAGGACGGAGCTGATGGAAAACGTCACCCGTCAGAATTCCTCCTGATCATTCCCGMAGCCAGCCAAAGAATGTCACCCGGAGAGCCAGACCCTCCCTTTTGCCCCAGGCCCATCCTCACACCGGCAGAGGCTCCGTAACAACAGCCAAACTGCGGGATGACCTGTGCCTTGCACAAGGATCTCACGTGGCCAAGGATCATCCTCACTCCTCCCTGCTGTTCCTAACCTGAGGGAAACCGCCCTGTGGGGTTCGCTCCGAGGAAAGCGGCAGGAGAGTCGTGCTCCTGGCTCTGTAGCGTCCTCTGGGATTTGGGTCTCCTCTCTCCTGCTGGGACAGGGATTTTGGCTGGTCCTGGCTGGCAGAAGACCTTGTACTCTCACAGAAGGAATGGAGGAGAAGTGATTTATACCTACAACCAAGCACCCAGCCTGTGGCCACTGCTGGCAGAGGACATGGTCCAGCACAACGAGTTTCGCATTTAAGCAAAAAAACCCAGGAAAGCACCACTTTGACCATGGGAATTGGGTGCAGCAATTCACCCACCCCTCACCTGGGGTGAATCAGGGGTGCCAACACCAAAATCAGCATTATCACCCCAAAACTGTGGTGTTCACAGAGACTTGGGGCACCATCAGGACGACTGGGGCTTCCTTTGTGTGTGCTCTGCTCTCAGATCCAATACCTGGCAGCACTGGCTGCCTGGAAAGCCACATCAGCTCCAACCCTGGGAGCTGAGCTGCACAGCTACAGCTGGTTTTATCTCGAATTTCAGAGCATTGCTCTCAGACAGAGGCAAAGATGGGACCCCCAAAGCAGAGCAWGTACTGGAAGCTGCAGATATTTTATGTCTTTTAAACATAGAGGCTGGAACATCCCTGGATTGCCCCTGGACGCCCATCCCTGGTTATCCCAGCTGAAAAGCTGGTAGTTTTCCCCCTTGACAGATGCAAACTGAGAGCTGTCTGTTTGGTTGGTGTTTGCACAGCTTCCAGCCAGTGGCTTAATTACTTGGCCCAATTTCTGGGTTTCTGATTCCCACTTCTGCAAGTGACTTCCTCCATTCCCAGGCTCGCAGAGCCAGTTGAAACTTTCATATCTGCATTCAYGGTTGCGGCTCCAAATTTGTCCCTGCTGCCCCATCACAAAGAGCATCTCGTCCTCAACAGAGCTTCCCAGGAACTTCGTGAAAAAAACCCCAAACAACAGTGCAGAGCTGTAAATACATGGTCCCTGTGTGATAAACAAGCAGATTTAAAAATTCACCAGCTGGGCTGGAAGAGATTCATGACAAGCCATCAGGACTGCACAAAGCAAACAAACTGCACAGTGCTGCAGGCAAGAATTTCTCCAGGACACGTTCGGTCCTAACACTCTCCAGCCAAGCTGCTCCGTGGATCAGCCCTGCTCTGAGCTCCTCAAAACCTTGGCTGAAGAAAAATGTCCATCTTCAACAACAGCCAAATCTCAGGAGCCATTTGAGCACCTTAGCCAGTCAAGCAGGTTATAATTGGCTGTAATTAATACTCCCACGAGCTTCCACATTCTTACGGACCGAGATGCAGAAATACAGGATTGCTCCCCGGCCCTGTGAGCATTAGAGGAAGTCCAAGGAATCTGTTGCCTTCTGATCTTTAGAAATCAAACCTCTCTGACAGGAGGTGGTGCGAGGCAAACACCAGCGCTGCCGGGAGCCGGCCGTGCGCAGCCCCGTCTCTTCTGGGGCACAAACCACAATAACCTCAAGCAAAAATAACTGCACAGCAAGTTGCTACAGACAGCAAGTTTCCTCTGTCCCTCAGGAAGCCTCCTTTCAGCTTTCACACCAACTCAGAGCACACTGGGAGGGGCATGGGGTGCAAACCATGCACAGCCACAACAGATCCTAGCAATACTGAAAGCGGCCTTTGGTGAAACATGAGCCGAACAAGCCAAGCCGGGACGGTGAAAACTAAAGAAGTCCAAAATACCTGATGTCGTGAAAACCCCACATCTGTCACCAGTGGGCTGGAAGAACGGTGCCCAGCTCAGCTGAGAAGTGCTTTGCACTCAGCAGGATCCCAGCACTCGGGGAGGAAGGGCTGGGCTGTGCAGGCCGTTTCCTCCGAGAAGCCACCGAGTGACCCTTGGGTGAGAACTGACAGGCACTCGCACACAAACCCCCCGTGTGTTCCCGAGCGTGTCTGCATCAGCTTTTCCAGCCTGCACCGAGAGAGAAATGTGAGACTCCCGTGTTTTCCCTCCAGGCAGGGCAGGACCTCTTGTTTTGCTCCGGGATCAGAGCCTGGGGGAAGGCAGGAAACTGGAGATGCTGTCACTCACCGGGCGCCTCCTGCAAGATGCACCTTGCAGACACAGCTCTGGTTTGGGAGGTGCCCAGGCCCTGTGCTGCTGAATCCAAGGAGAACACAGCACGGAATTCTGTCTGTTCACCCACTTTCRATACTTGTCATAGAATCATAGACAGGTTTGGGTGGGTAAAGCTCATCCAGCTGCAACCCCTCTGCCATGGGCAGGGAACCATCCACCATTCCAGGTTACTCCAAGCCCCATCCAACCTTGCCTTGGACACTTCCAGGGATCCAGGGGTAGCCACAGCTTCTCTGGGCAGCCTGGTCTAGTGCCTCACCACCCTCACAGGGAAGAATTTCTTCCCAATATCTAATCTAACCCTGCCCTCCTGCAGCTTAAGGCCGTTCCCCCTTATCCTATCACTACATGTYCTTGCGAAAAGTCCCTCTCCAATCACATCCTCCAACATTCACTATAAACCACTCCTGCCGTTCAGATTTTGGACTGGACACCTGGTTTCGAGCAGGATGGATGTTATCTTCCCACACACTGGCTCCCAGCTTCAAACCCTCCTGTTTATCAGCTTTGAGAGCAGAGGCCAAGGGCAGCATCCACGTGCTGTTTTCCTCAGCTCTCCTGGGTTTCTCCCTGAAGCCCCATCCCCGTAAATCTCCTCTCCCCCTAAACTGGCATGTTTTCCACCCTCAAGGCTGCAGCCTCCCCTGAGCCTGGCAGGCACGTGGCACGTTCCCTGAGCCTTCAGCACCCAGGGGTGCTCAGGGCCTGTCCTACACGGGTGGATTTAAACATGTGCTAAAGTGATTTACCAAACCAGTGGCTGTCTCTGCCCCAGGGAGCCAAGAACATTGCTGGAAGCCACTGGGGGCTGCATTCCTGGTCCCAGCTGAGGGAGCAGCGAGCAGGTATCGGGTTGGGATACAGAACCTGAGCTAATCTGGGCTCCAGAGGGAGAAGACACAGGTGCCCACACTGCAGAGGGGCTGTAGCTCTTTCCCAAGCTGTTTTTGAGTCTCCTGAAGTGATTCCAGTCCTTTGTGCTCAGTCCAKAGGTTCCCTGAGCTCCTCCAGCCACCTCACCCTCCACATCACTGCCAGCCCTGCTCTCCTGCACACYGTCCCCTCCACTTGGAGCTGGAGCTTGTCCACGATCAAACTCTTGCCCTAACTGCTCATGTGAGCCCTTCCAGGGCATCCTGTGCCCCGTGGTGCTTCCAGCCCCCTGCTCCCAGGCAATGCCAGAGGCCGAATATGGAGTATCCCGAGTTGGGATCATTGATCCAACCCCAGGCCCTGCACAGACACCCCAGCAATCCCACCCTGTGCCTGAGAGCGTTGTCCAAACRCTYCTGGAGCTCTGGCAGCCTYGGGGCYRTGCCCATTCCCTGGRGAGCYTGTTCAGTGCCCACCACCCTCTGGGGGAAGAACCTTCTCCTGATATCCAACCCAAACCTCCCATGAAATGGCATGGGAATCCCAGTTCCTGCAGCGGGGAGGACCAGCAGGGCCACTTCTCCAGCACAGCAGGACACCATCGTGTAACATTAATATGACAAGAGGACGTAACACACCACTGTGTGCTGCTGCCCCTCGAGCTGCCAAGGTGTTCGGCCTGTAGTGCCCAAGCCCCCCCACAGCAAAGCCCCAAAACCAGCAAAACCCAAACCCAGTTCYTCTTTCAGCCTGAGAGAGGAAGAGAGGGGAGGAAGGAGGAAGGAAGATGGCAAATGTGCGTTTCAGATGCTGGAAGGAACGCTGTGTACAAACACAGATATTTCACAGCGTTTTGCCAAATGCTTTGCTTGCTGTGGCAAGAGCATCTCTGTGTGTGTGCCAAACACATCCACATGGGAAGGGTTTTTATTACCTGTGCTAATGTTAGTGCCTTACATCACGAGCCCTGTCAGAGCCACACTGTTCCTTTGCCATCAGCTTCACAGGGAGGTGGCCCAGGTCCCCATTTTCTTAGGGAAAATTTTTCATTTTTTCAGCTCTTCCATTGAAGCAAATGCCGTTTCCAGCTCTACAGGAATATTTCGAGAGAAAGCAGTGCCTYGGCTTTCTATTTAAGATGCAGAATTGCCTCCTAGGAGTGCTGCATTTGCTAAGAGAGCAGAAAGCAAGAACACACATCTTGGAGCAAACCCCTGGGCAGCGTTCCTTTAACACAGGCCACCTCCTGGTCTCATTTGCACACAGATATCTGGAGAGGCTTCAGCGAAATTACCCTGGATTTCCACAGCTGGTGTGTCAGAAATGGCAGCCCGACACAGCCCCGGGGAGGAATCCATCCGTTTCATTGCGGCCTCCCAAAAAAATCTGCGCTCGCTCTTTCCTCTGGCTTTGCACAGGCAAAAACCACCACTCGGGAAAGGTGCCACGAGAGGGCTGTGCCACCGAGGCAGCAGCTTCCTTCGGCTGGGTTTTCCAAAGGGCGGCGGACGCTGGGGTTGGGACGCGTGGGTTGGGACAGGCGGTGCCACGTGTGTGGATTCTCCCATGTAACCTTTGAGGCTCTGAGCTCATTTCAGCCCCAGCTGATGACAGGCTGGGCAGAGTTTTCACAGCTCCTTAATTACCGAACATTTCCTGCAGATACTCGGCCGAGGAGGGGAGAGAGGTCAGAGCAATGAGGAACAGCCCAACCCTGCGTGAGCCCTCAGGGAATCCACAGGGCCCTGCCCCCCTAGGAAAAAACACCGTGACAACAGGAATAAATCAGAGTGGAAGCGGGGCCGGGGACTCTGGTGGGACTCCCGAGCGCATCCCCTGCTTCCCCGCAGGAAAGGGCAGCGCGGAGCATCCAGGGAATCCGCAGCTGCACCTGCATCCGTCCAGCCGCACACAGAGCCCTTCAGTGCTCCATCTTCCCTCCGCTTCCTCCCTCTTGTCTTGCCCGTCTCTGCCCTGAATAGGCGGTTTCAGGAGGAGCACAGTGCCCGGATTCTCCGGGGTTTTGCGGCGCATCCGGCTCTCCCTGCATTATCCCGGCGGGCCCCGCTCCAGCRGAGCCCCTCCGCCTCCTCCCGGCGCACGGCCAGCGCGGCCGGGATGTGGCACCGCGCACATCCTCAGCCTTAGGAAGTGGCCGGCGAGTGGCCTCCTCCCTCCGGCCGCCGGCCCCTGTCACCATCTGGCCTGGCACTGTCGGAATTCCTCCCACCAGGAGCTCAGCCAAACGCACCATCCCCAGGGCACCTCTGCAGCGCCGGTCCCCCCCAGCCCCGGCAAGGGTCACCTGGGCATGTCCCCCCCACCCCGGCGGCCCTGCAGGGAGGGGACACCTGCCCAAATCTGCCCCCAAAAGCAGCAGGGTGGGTTCAGAGCCGCAGGAGGAACCCCAGCCGCTCTTGCCACACTTCCAGAGGAAGGCATGACGCGAGCGGTGGCTTAATTGGTTATTAATAACCTCTTTGTTARCCAGCCAGCCCTAAGGAGGAACCGAAATTTGACTACCCCGGGTGGAGAGCTCGGCCACCGCCAGCCAACCATCATTCACAATTTCTCCCCACATTTCTTGTGTTCCCGGGAATCGCAGCCCTCCCCGGTGAGTCACRGCGGCGACAGCACGGTCCCCTCACCTACGCGCGCGGCGCAGGCTTCTCGGTTGGGTTTTTCTCTTTAATTCCTAGAAAAATAACAGATGCTCTTGGCTGAGGGGGAGATTCTTGGAATCGGTTCAGGCATCGGGCTGTGTCTGGATGCCACCGAACTCTCGGTTCCCCTAAAACAAGCCCTGTGGGAGCCGCGGAGCTCCCCTGCCCAGGGGTGGTTACCCTGCCAGCCCATGCCGAGGGCGAGGAGCCTTCCCCCATGGCAAACACTGACAGCAAACAGCCTCCACACCCAAATCCCACGCCTCCCTGCCCGGTTCCTTTGCAGCTTCCAGTTAAAGGGACCCTTCTGATTCCTCTCCCGTGCGAATCGAGGCGGTGCTGTGACCCTCTCCACCTCCGTGCTGTGCTGAGGGAATGCAGCACAGTGGCGTTCCAGCCTCAGATGTCTGGGAATGGCTTCTGAGGACCCCCAAGAGATGGCAGAGCACTCCCCACTCCTATCCATGCTGCAGCACCAGTCTATCAAGGAAATTTTGGTATGGGGCCTTGCCTTCTCCATAACCCAGGCGGGCAGCACAACAGCAAGGATGAAGTTTGGAGGCCAGATGCAGTTGCTCACCCCAGATGTCTCCATCAGACATTTCCAGGGCAGGATCCAGCAGAAATTCAGCTCACAAAGCAAAGCCTGGTCCAGATGAGGGCACCCAGCAGGTCCCAGAGCTACCCCCAGGTGKGTCAGYGACCACAGCAAGATCCCAGGACAGAGCCAAGGGACACCACAGCCATGGAGCACACGAGATCTGCCCACTGGACACCAAGTACCTGCGCCAGGTAGACCTGAATGGCTCCACCGTCTCCAGGTCACACCCAGGGAATGCACAGCCACCGTACAGAGGGACAGCTCACCTTGTGCTCTTGGGGTATCCCAGGTTGCCAAGGGGAACASCAGGATCTCAGGAGCAGCTCCAAGGCACAGCCACAAAAGAAGACACTCCCTCCACACCAGCCCAAACCCAATGAGTGGCCTCCATCTCCTTTTATAGGGCCCAGGGAGGCAAATAACCTTCATCAGTGCTGGCCCTGATGATTAACTCGTTAATGGTTCACACCTCTGTCACCCATCCTGGCCTGAGCCCCCATCCCAGCCATGCCCAGGGCCAGGCACTGACAGTGACCTCATCCAGCAGCCCGAAACTGAGTCCTGGGAGCCTCCCAGGAAGCCCCCCCTGTTTGTTCCCTGAGGCTGCTCTGCCTGGGCTCTCTCTCCTCACCAAGTGTTTGGCCCTTTCCCAGGAGGCCRTTCCCAGCTGCCATCCAAGGCTGCATCCCTCCCGAGGAGGCTGTTTGGGATGACCCCCTCAGYGACCCTTTCCTGTCGGTTCGGGGTTGAATTCCACACCTGAGGCTTCATGACCTCCAGCCCTTTTCCGGATCCATTTTTGGGGCCAAATGCTGAAAGTGAGGCCCCACCAGCARCCTCCTGCCCTTGGGGCTTCTCCCACAGGGGCACAGTTCCACTTCCCATCCCACCTGCACCACAGGCAAGCGGGACCCGCTGTGAGCCCAAAAACCCCAACACCAGCCCCAACCACCCAGGCTGACCCCGAGGAGATGCAGCTCCACATCTGGAGGCCACCAGCCCCTCAAGGAGCCTCTCACGGCCACACTGGACCCGGCTTGGCCAGCTGGCTCTGGCTCTGCCGGCTGCTCCTCCTCTAAGTGTTTTCCTACAGCTCCTCTGGGACGATGTGAGGCTCAGAGGGGTCTGGTCCTCTGTCCTCAGCTACACCAGGGTGTAAACGGTGACACAAGTTCCTCAGAGGCTGGGTTACGCGCAGGATCCRCCGCTCAGGGCTTCCCGGCACGGGCTCGGCTCCGGGGGAAAAGTGCTGACTCCGAGCTCCTGTTTAGGGGCACTGACGTGGCGTTTTCTAGCCCAGGATGTCGCTTCCTCTCCGCGTGGGGCCTCCGTGGGGCTCCCGCTTCCTCGAGAGACATCCGGAGCCCCACGGCAAGGGTTGATTCCGTCCACAGGCAGCTACACAGAGGGACTGCTGATTTATCCATATGCAGGATTAGGCATGAGCCTAAATCCAGGCTGTGCTGCATTCCCGACCCCAATGGGGCAGGACCCATCCCTCTCCCCRCTCACTGCCGGGAGCAAAGCCCTGGGATCTGTGGAATGGCCCAGCTCGCCTTGCCCACCCTGCACCACCCAGGCCCAGCTCAAAGCCCCTCGGGAGGCAAAGCCAGGCTTGAGACACYYCCTCCCCTCCCCTCCTCTCCTCGTCCGTGGGCCATGGCACAGCGAGGAGCTGCAGAGGCACCGGAGAGGAGCCGGGGATCCCGGAGTGGCTTCCATGACAAAGCTCCCCAGGCCGCAGCRGAAGGGGAAGAGGCTCCCCTSCCTCCTCTTCCTCCCTCCCGCGTGGGGGTTTTGCGGCCAGGTAAACACAGGATGCTGATGGAATGGGGCTGGGCAGATTGGGCAACCCGGGAGGCAGCGGGAGCTCCAGGCGGCTCCCAACGCCYGGAGTGGCCGTGGAGCCGGGAAAGGGCAATTCCAGAGCCCCCGGCACCTTCCTCCGCCTGTCCCCAGGGTCAGTCACTCCCCTTCCTGGAGGGAGAGGCARAGTGGGCTGGTGGTCAAACCTAGGGCAGGGTGGGCTCCCACCCACTGCTCTGTGCTCTCGGGTGATCCACTGCACATCCGTGGGATCCCCTGGGATCTCTTTGCAGGCTGAGATGAGCTCAGCACCTCGCTCCAAAGTTCAGGCTTTGACACCCAACCATGTGGCACCTCCTGGGTCCCTCTGAACACTGGGGACATGCAGGGCACAGGGATGGGGGCACAGATCCCCTGGGATCGCACCCTGCCAGGCACAGCAAGTTGGGATGGGGCACCCAGGAWCGCACCAAACCCTGGAGTGTTTGGCTCCCAACCCAGAAAAGGGGCTGCAGTCTGCTCTGGCATCAGCCCAGCCACTCCTGGGGCGCAGTGCTGCTGTCACCCACAGTGACAATGTGGGCTCAGGCAGCAGCCAGGGACAGCGAGCCACGAGCGGGCCACCAGCGGGCAGAAGGGACCTGGACCCTGCACGGGGACCACGGCCGGGGCAGCAGAAAGGATCGGAGTGAGGGAAGGGGCTCAGGGAGCTTGGGGGGGCATGGAGGAGGTGGCAGGACAGAGATGACAGAGGGGCTGCCTCCTCGTTAGAGCCTGAGCGGAGGGGCGGGTGGCACTGTCCCCGGTGTCCCCRGTGTCCCCGGTGTCCCCTGGGGSACTGCTGCCATCTGCTGGCAGGATCCCATCCCGCGCCGGTCCTGAGTCCTGCCACTGCGCCAAGGCCTGGGGACCCTCTGTGACCCCACCGTGCTGTGCCCCCCTCCCAGGCACTGTGGGGCCACGTGTGGCTCCAGCCCCGACACCGCAAGGTGCCCCCCAAACCTCCCAGCTGGCCCAGGAAGCTGAGCCCCAAAACTGCTCACGGTGTCCACCTGTGGCACAGCTGATTGTCACCCCCATAACACCAATAACCCCAATAACCCAAATAACCCAAATAACCCAAATAACCCAAATAACCCACTCCTGGCCTGCAGGTTCCTCCCACACCAACCCCTTCCAGTGCCCAGACAACCCCCCTGCCCTATTTTCCCCCACTAGTGCCCCTGGAATGGGCTTTGTATGATCTGGTTTGGGCTGACGGATACGGGGACAGGATGAGGCCCTTGGCTGCAGCAGGGGTAGAGCAGTGGCTCCGCTGGACTGGTTCCACAGGGAACATCCAGCTCCATCCTCGCCAAGGCTGCTGAGGGGCGGAGGAAGCTCATCCCGAGACAGCCATTTTCCTGCTGCGTTCCCATCCCCTGGGTCTCTCCGGGACTTGGGGATTTGCTGAGTTCCATCCTCCATGTGACCGGCGAGCACACACAGAGGGAGCCTCTTCCCACGGCCTCCCTGACCTTCCCGGCCTTCCCTGCATCTCCGTTTCCCCTGGGACCAGCACATCCCCAGGATAACCACTGGGGATGCTGCCTCGCTGGGTGTGGGGACACCCAAGGACACCCTACACATCCCTCTCCACTTCCCACGGGCACTGAGAGCCTGGAAGCGGCCTCAGTGGGGTGTTACACGGCATTTGCTTTTTGGGTGCAGCCAGGACGCGGGATTAGGGTTCGGGAGAGGCGAATCGCCGAGCCCGTGTCCCCACGGTGGCCCTGCAAGCACCATGGCTCATCCCAGCCCGGGCAGATGGCAGCGGTGTCCTGCTCCTGGCTGGAAAACGCCCAAATCCATGGGCAGGGACGGAGCTGCAGCTGTCCCTGGTTTAATTCCTCGCAGCAGAGCAAGGCGGCGTCTGGCGGATTTTCCGTGYGCTCCGTGCCGCGGCCCACACACAGGAAGGCTGAGCGGCACAGGAGACCWTCCCGCTGGGAATGATACCCGGCGTGCCAGCCCCGCGGGCTCGGTGCCTGACGCCCACRAGAGCCGCGGGAAGTTTCAGCGCTCAGTTTTACTCTCCAAGGGATTTTCATTCCTTAGCCCTGCAAAAGAAAACCGGGGAAAAAAATCAATCCCGCAAGAGGCCGCAGCCCGTAAAACCAGGACCAGTTGTGCTGAAGCCTCGCTGTTCAGAGCTGAGACAAGGAGCGTTCCTCCTGAATTCCAAGGAAACCAGGTGTGTTCATCCACCCACCTCCCTATGCCGCCGCCACTCCCACCCTCCGCGATTTTCTCTCTTCTGAAACACCCATTCCCACCAAGCCACCTTTGGGCAGCTCAGCCCTTAGAGCGCTGCCTGTGCTCTCCCAGCACCCTTCCCAACACCCTCAACCCGTGTCCAGCTCGCTTCCATCCAAATCCCGGCCGCCGCCCACCGCTCGCCGCRGAGGAGATGCCAAATCCCGCCGCCGTCCTTTGGCACGGGGGTCCCGCGGCCCCCGGGGGGGGCCGGCGCGGCTTCCCCCGCCTCCCCGGCACATCTGGGCAGCTGTGCCCGCGGCAGGGCCCGCGTGGGGCTCCGGCAGCGCTGACATCAGCGCCGTTTCCTGCCCTCCGCCGCCGCCGCCGCCGCCGCTCCGAGCGCTCGGCCCCGACCCCACGGCCCCGCGGGGTGCGCGCCCCACGCAGCCCCGGGACCCCTCCGAGCCACCCCGCGCCGGCCATGGAGTCGGTGGCTCTCTACGACTTCCAGACGACGGAGAGGGACGAGCTGCCCTTCCAGAAAGGGGACACCCTGAAGGTACGGGGGGCAGGGGGTCGCCAGCCGTGGGGGTTGGGTGCTGTTGCTTTTGGGGGACAGGGTGGGCACGTGGTGGCACGGCGCTTGCATTGTCCCTACTTTAGTGCTTCTGGGGCTTTCTGTGGGATGTAAGGARACAACCTCGAGGATTTTGGGGTGTGGAGCAGCATTCCCTGCTTGTCTGTGCCACCTGGCACATCTCCGGAGAAGGACACCCTCAGCTGGGACATGGCATGTGGCCTCCCTGGCCATCGGTGCCACCAGCTCTGTGGCAGCCCCCCCAGGGCTGGAACACCTTGTCCCTGCCCCACGGAGGCACTGGGGTCACAGGGATCCGGCAGCAGGGAGCATGTGCCCAAACACCCAGGTGTTGGCACTGGGATGGGCTCTTAGATTCCACCTGGGAATCCCAAAGGGCTTCAGCGGGGCTCAGGACATCCCCGGGGGGCTGCCCGGCAGCTCATCCCTCTCCATGGGGCTGATGCTGCGATTCCAGCAGCTCCTCCTGGACCCCGTAGTCCCCTAGGGACGCAGCCAGCTCCGGGGAGGGGGCAGGAACCCAGGGCCCCAACCCCTCCGTGCCATCCCCGCCTCCTGGCGTGTTTTCCCCGTGCCCTGACCCGGGGTTTCGGATCCTGTTTTCACAGCTGTGCTGGCCCCGGGCCCCTGCGTGGGAGGCTGGAAAATGTTGTGACACGGAAGCGAGTGTCAGCACCCACTGCCACCGTCCCGGGGGACRCAGGGGCCTGGCTGGTGTCCCGGCTACTCTAGGGACAGATCTCACCCCCTTCCCTGGGCAGGGGTTTGGGACAACACCAGGCACCTCCCAGCTCTGGAGAAGTGACCCCAAATCCCCCCAGACCGTGTCACCATTGTCAGAGCCCCTTTTCCCCAGGGGCTGGTGGGTGATGTGGGGTCTGGGGCAGCAGTGGGGCTCCCACTCAGTCCCTCTCGGCAGCCAGGCTGACCCCTCCGTCCCTGCTCCTCTCCCACCTCAGATCCTCAACATGGAAGATGACCAGAACTGGTACAAGGCTGAGCTGTTCGGCTGCGAGGGCTTCGTCCCCAAAAACTACATCAAGGTCAAGCCACACCCGTAAGTACCATCCCACCACCCAGGCAGCAATCCCAGCGGTGCATCCCGATTCCCAAAGGTCTGCCACGAGCCAGGGCAGTCCCACACATGGGGAAACTGAGTCAAGGAGATGGGGTCTTCCTGCCGGYTCAGTCTGCCAGTGGCACCACAGCCCGAGGGGCGGGAGAGAGCAGCACACCCATGTACCCCCCCAAAATCCAGCCCTCACACCGGGCTGCTGCTAAATAAATGATAATTGGGGAACAACAAAGCGTTATGGGATTACCACTGCATTAAACACAATCCTATTACCGTGTTATTAAAGCCCAGCCTAATCCACCCCTGATTGAACCTGTGTTTTATGCATCATTAGCCCCTGGTAAATCACATTTAAATGCCGCAGCAAACGCGTGGGCTCGGGGCAGCCCCGGGCACATCCCGCTGCTTCTCCGGCTCCGGATAACGACCCGGGATGGGCAAGACTCAGAACCTGGAAGGCTGGCACTGGGAGATGCTCTGTGCTAAAGTCCGCGGCTGATCATTCACCGGAGCAGAGAATCTCCGTGGCCCAGGGACCTGGAATACCCGGGCACAGCCCTGGCAGGGACACRGGGACTCTGCTCCCCCAGCTCGCTTCGGCAGCTGCCGGCAGTGCGGGCARGAAGGGTTTATCCCGGCACCGGGGGCTTTCTGCTCTACACCCACGAGGGGCCGACGGACGCGGAGGAGGGGCCCGGCGGCCAAGCGGGGGCCGAGGCACGAGTGTGACGGCGCAGGTGACAGGATGCGGTCGCGGCTCTCGGAGATGCCGCGCCCGCCCCGCGCGGATCAGGCAGGGCGTGGGAACGCGCCCGCGACCCACAGCACCCTCCGTGCCACCCCGACGGCTCCGTGACAAACCGGGAGGGGGAGGGAAGGGAGAAATTCCCCTTGGGGGGTCCAAGCCCTGTGTGGATCCCGATGGAGACCCCGCTCCCGGCGGCGCCGGGAATCTCGGTGCCTCCATCGCGCAGGGTGGGGATGCGGCGCTGGCGTGTCCCCGGCTGCCCGGGGGTGCCCGCGTGGCTCAGCCCGGTGCCCCTCGCAGGTGGTACGCGGGCAGGATCTCCCGGCACCTGGCAGAGGAGCGGCTCCTCCAGCGCAACCACCTGGGAGCCTTCCTGATCCGAGACAGCGAGAGCGCCCCGGGGGAGTTCTCCCTCTCCGTCAAGTAAGTGGCTGCGGGACACGTGGCAGGATGGGAAGGGGTCCCTGCAGCCCCCGCTTTGGGGACCGAGGCTGGGGAAGGGGCYGCCCTCTGCCCTGGACACCCCAACRCATCCAGGCACAGCCTCGTACAGGGCTTTCCTCTCCTTCCTCCTCCGCAGCCTCCTGCTCCGCCTCCATCCCCGCTGCTTCCTGCTCCCTGCCCGCACCACTGCCTGGCTTGGGGTCCCTCGCAGGGACGCCCCTAAACACAGCCCTGTGGGGGATGACGGGGCTGGGGCCGAGCTGCCAGCACAGCCCGGGGACACGGCCTGGGGAACAAACCGCCTGGAGCAYCCCCGGGGACGGAGAGCCGCAGCATCCCCGTGACCTCGGCGTGGGCAGCCAGGGCCGTGCAACGGGCAGAGCCTGTCCCCGGGCATCTCACCCCTTCCSTGCCCCGGCCGGGGGAGCAGGAGGCGGCCCCAGGCCAGCCGGGCACTTTCTCACACTTTTCATCCCTAATTAAACGTTTCGGGAGGTTCTTGCCCCTAATGAAAGGGAGCCGTGCTCTGCCGGGCGTCACCGGCGTGGCCGGGTCCTGCCCCTGCCCGGGGGCCTGGCAGCGCCGGGTCCGTCAGTGTGGGCACCCCAAGCTGCCACCCCAGGCACACCCTGTGGGGCGACAGCAAGGGAAATCCTGCCTGCCCCATCCTACAGCTTGGGGGTCCCCAGGAGCAGTGGGAAGCTGGGAGCACAATCCCAGCCTCTGCAGCCTCCTCCTGGCGTGTGCCGAGTCCTGCAGCTCTCACCACACCTTCCTCAGATGTGGCCCTGGACAAAGCCACCTGCCCGACACGTGTCTGGCACGGGCATCCCGCTGTGCCAGGGCCAGGCACTGATCCTGTGGGATGAGGTGCAGCAGGTCTCAGCTGCAAGTCCTCGTTGCAGGGCCGGGAATGACCCAGTGCCACCATCACCCCCACCACAGCAGGGAGGCTGTAATGAGACCCATGGGCTCATCCCAACCTTACCAGCACCCCCAGGCTTTGCCCACCTTGCAGGGAGAGGGTCTGGGTGCTGCTCGCATCCTAAGGCTGGGGTAACATCCATCCATCCATCCATCCATCCTTCCATCCATCCATCCATCCATCCATCCATCCATCCTTCCATCCTCCTTCCGCAGCTACGGGAAGCACGTCCAGCACTTCAAGGTGCTCCGGGAGAGGAATGGCAGGTATTTCCTCTGGGAGGAAAAGTTCAACTCCCTCAACGAGCTGGTGGATTTCTACAGGACAACCACGATCTCCAAAGAGCAGCAGGTTTTCCTGCGGGACGAGGGCCAGACCCAGGAGGTACTGTCATGCATGGGGCCATGGGGTGATGGCAGGGCTGGTGTGAGCCCCCTCGAGGCTCTTTGTCCCCGCAGAGGGGGACAGGGACATCCCAGGTGGCCAGCKGGCACTTGGCCCTTGGCTCGAGGCAGGGAGGAGCAGGAGAGGGTGCAGCAGCCTGAGACAGGCAGTGCTGCAGGGAGGAAAAGCCCCTGGAGCAGCTCGGCGGGGCTGGGCAGGGCAGGGCAGCTCAGTCCGGGCACACATCACTGTCCCTCGGGCCAGGGGTGATGCCCAGGGTGGGTGGCAGAGCCTGACCAGCTCAGGACAGGGAGCAGCCAAACTCCAGCAAAGCCAAGCCCTGGGGTGGTGGTGGTGGAGGYAGCAAAGCTGGGCCTTGGGAGCTGGGATGGGGGAGGCTCCAGCACCTGGAAGGACCTGGGAARGAGAGGGGTGCCAGCTGCCTCCGASGGTCCCTGGGCACCCATCTTGGTTCTCCCAGCAGCAAGAACAGGGAGTCTTGTGCCCTGGCGTGCTCCCCTGCACTCCAGGCTCTCCCCTGCATCCCACGGTGCTCCCCTGCACCCCAGGGTGTTCCCCTGCACCCCAGGGTGTTCCCCTGCACCCCAGGCTGTGGCTGCACCCCAGGGTGTTCCCCTGCATCCCAGGCTCTGCCCTTCACCCGGGGCTGTCCCCGGCATTCCACTCTTCCCACGGCAGGGTTTCCCCAGCTTCTGTCTCTCCCCAAAGCAGGCACCCCAAGGCTGGTCCTCACCCCGCGGTGGCACAGTGTCCCCGTCACCCCGGGGACCCAGGCCGGGGGGTTGGCAGATGRGGACCCTTCTCCTCCCGCCAACCCCTGCCCTCGACTTCCCCCCAGGCGAAGAAACCCCAGTTCGTGCAAGCCCAGTTCGACTTCCCAGCGCCCGAGGGCTCCCAGCTGCCCTTCCTCCGCGGGGACATCATCGAGGTCCTGGACCGCCCCGACCCCAACTGGTGGCAGGGGAAGATCTGCGGCCGCGTCGGCCTCTTCCCCCGGAACTACGTCCGGCCCATCCGCAAGTGACCTCCACCCCGCCGGGGGTGACCGGGCAGGACCYGWCCCCGCTGKCCCCGCTGTCCCCGCTGTCCCCGCTCACCGGAGCCGCCCCGTGCCCGCGCACGGACCGAGTGTCCCTTTGTCCCCGCGGATGGTGCCCGTCCCGGCGCCGACACGCTGGGTCCTGGGGCCACGTGGGCTGTGCTGGAGGTACAGGCCAGGCGGGTGGGGATCCCCATCCAGGGGGAGGGATCCAGCACCCTGAAACCTCAGCGGTGGCTCCCCCTGTTCCCCCGACCCCGAGACCTCCACGACCCCCAGGTATCGGGCTGGCAGCGGTGCTCCCCGTGGAGGCAGCTTGGAGTGCTGAACCAAAGCCATAAAAGCGTTCCCAGAGCCACAATCCGGTGGGATGACAGCAACAGAGCGAGAGAGCACGTGTGCCCCAAACCTTGGCTCCTCTCCAGATCCCATAAGCAAAGCCCCGGCTCCAGGGAGGGCTGCAGGCAGCCAGGACACAGCCGGGATCCATAATTCCACGGAGGAATGCCAGGACTCAGGGTACCAGGGAAGGCTGATCCAGAGGGATTCAGTCCTGCGGGTGCTGTTCATAGCTGCAAATTGTGGCGCTTTTCATATTATTCTTTATTTAGAGCCAGTAAAATGTGTTTGGGTGTCACCCTCGAGTGCGGCTGCTCCTTTTCCAGCGCTGCCGAGGTGGTCCCGTCCCTCCATTCAGGCAGCTGCTGCTCTGCTGCGGTTTTGCTTCCCCTGCAGCCCCCATTTCCCCACCCCAATGCCTATTCCAAACCCTCCCAGGATTTTCTGCCCTCACACCCCACACTCCCTGGGATGCACCTGAGAACACGCAACTCGCCGCACCAGTGCATTTAAACATCGTGTCCCAAATAAAATCTACCACCCAAATCCCCATTTTTCCCCCTCTCCAAGCACCCTAGTGGCCGCCAGGGCGTTAGGCAAAATAGGCATAACAGAAAATGCTGATGCACAGCAGGACCATGGCGTTGATGCCACAGACACGCGCCCAGAACGCGGGTTCCGTGGCATCCTTGAGGGCCACAGCCGGGGCTCCCACGGCCCTGGGTGGCTGCTGGGTGTCCAGGCTGGCTGAACAGGAACCTGGCACGGAAATACGGGGAGCGTGGGGGACAGACGGCCCCGGGGACCGGCCACCTCCTGGCAGGTGGCACAGCCCCGGGGAAACTGAGGCACGGGGTGTCCGTGTCACCCTGCTGCCCGTTCCAGGCAGGCAGTGAGGGGATGCCCCCCCCGCCACACACCCCTGAGGACACACTCACCACCGGGGGGTCTCTGGGGCGTGACACACACGGAGGGCTGGGGGGGCTCCCGTGAGAGGCTTCACCAGGTGAGATCCTTCAGCTGGAAGGCGGAGATTTGCTGGGAAAACCCTCCCAGGGCTGACCCCACCCTGGGGATCCCCTGGCTGAGGAGGTCGGGTGGGAGGACGGGGTGAGGGTGCCCCACTCACCTGTGCTGGGGGCAGCGGGGGGGTCAGCAGGCTGCCCCCAACCGCGATGGCAGCCGTGACGGTGGCCAGCAGCACGGCGAAGTGCAGGTAGTGGATGTCCGAGAGCAGCCACAGGGCCGCCGGTCAGGCACCCCGCAGCGGGGGGCGGGGTGGGCCAGCTCCAGCCCCATCCTGGCCAGTCCCAGTGCCAGCCCCGCCATCAGGCCCCAGAAAGCTCCCTGCAAAGCCAAGGCCCACGGGGGAGGTGGCTGGAGGGGATGGTCACCCCACAGCGGGAGCTGGTCCTTCCAGCCAGCCCTGAGAGAGGATTGAGGGTCCCCTGTGTTTTGGGACACAGCCAAATCCTGGTCCCCCCTCTGAGGGCATGTCCCCTGCAGCTCCATGCCACGCTTGGTGGCCGTGCAAGGCAGCATCTGCCTCCTCCTTTTGGCACCAGACACCCTCCAGCCCCCTGGGCAACACCAGCCAGGCTCAGCTCTTCCCCAGCTTCTCCAGTATCACCTCCTCCTTCCTCCCCCAACCCGCTGATCCCCGCTGCGAGAGGGGCAGACTGGGGCTGTTGGTACCACCCGTGTCCCCAGGCTGTCCYCAGGGCCACCCCCTCCCCGTGTACCTGCTCGTTAGCCCGGGGCCAGAAGACGGCCAGGATGAAGACGGCGGTGACGGGAGGAGCCAGGTAGCTGGTGACAGCCTGGATGTACACGTAGAGCTGGCCCCCGCTGGAGCTCTGCAGGATGGGGATCCACACCACGCTCAGGGCCACCAGCAGCGCCGTGACCACCCTGCGGGCGGCAGCGGGGCGGGGCAGGTGACATCCCTGTGCCACCCGCACCTCCTGCGCCTGCAGCATCGCCGGGGCTGTGGGGGACCCCCGAAATCGGGGGTGGGGTCCCAGGGCTGGCGCAGAAGAGGTGGCCAGGGGTGCAGGTGGGTCAGGGGGAGGAYGGTCACTGCTGGGTGACGTCCCCAGGGCCATGGAGGATGCTAATTGTGCCACTACCTGCTCCATCTCAGGTGGGCAAGCACTTCCCAAATCCCTGCCCAGCCCTGGGGGCTGCTCAATTGGACCCCCCACAAGGGGAAACACCAGGCAATGGACATATTTGCTGTGAAAAGCCGCCAGATGCAAAGCCTGGGTGCTCTGGCCAGATTTGGGTGATGCTCTCAGCACCCTCATGTCCGGCCAAGGCACCCAGATGAGAGCTGGGGATGTGGGCTGAGCTGCCCCGTGCTCAGCTCCCCTGGCCAGGCTGTGACAGAGGGGTGTGTTAGTCCCCARCATCACCCTGACCCCATCCCTGCCCAAATCCCAGCCACACCCCGTGGCATCACCCTCCTCCCAAGCACGAAGCGTTGGCCAGACCCCAGATTTTRGGCCCAGCCTGAGCAGGCAGCCTGGGTAGAACCCAATCCCAAAAGCTGCCACATTTATAGCTCAGCCCAGCTTATTTACAGCTCTGCAGAATTTCCTACATCTCCATCTGCTCATCTCGAAAAGCAGAAGTAAGAAAAAAAATAAAAGAAAAAATAAAGCCATGAAAGCWGCTCTAGCTGGAGCTCCCACTGCTGCCTGGTGCTGCAGGAAGGGGAACCTCGGCATAAAACACATGTCCTGATCCACGGGGTAGGAGAAATCCCTCTGTTGGGAATGTCTGTGAGCCACAGAGGATAGAATCACAGGATGATGGAATGGTTTGGGTGGGAAGGGACCTTAAAGACCATTTGTTCCACCACCCCTGCCATGAGCAGGGACACTTTTCGCTAGACCAGGTCGCTCAAAGCTGCACCCAACCTGGTGCTGAGGCTGGAAGCCATGGAAAAGCAGGAGTGTGGTGGGAGCTGGGTGTGCCCGGTGGGGATCCAGGACAGGGAATGGAGTGCAGCACCTGGCACAGCAGGGGGCTGGGGGAATTCGGGAAGGATCAGGTGTTCCCATCCCTGCACCATCCCCTGGGCATGGAGCATCCGACACCAGCAGGAGGTTCCAGCCAGGCACCACGGCCGCAGCAGGAGCTCAACCCCCCAGGTCCAGGATCTGGGAGCTCTTTCCCATCCCACAATCAAAGCCCTTTCCTCAGGGCTGGAACGAGATGATCTTTAAGGACCCTTCCAACCCAAACCAGGATCCCTGGATGCGACACCCCCACCCTGGCGGGTGCGGGGCACGGTTGGGCCCCCCCGACAACCGCTCAGGACCCAAACCGCCCGTCTCCACGCTGGCAGGAAAACCTCAAACTTGCAGCTTAAACAGCCCTTTTCCTTCTCCAAAGCGCTTTTCCTTGGCTCTCTCCCCGCGATCCGCAGCGTCCTGCTCGCACTAATCACCCCACACGCTAATGAAGTGCCCGGGATCCACCGCAGCAGCGGCTCCCGCCCCGGGCGGGCAAAGCCTTTCGCAAACACTCATTATCCATCCTCGGGAAAGCTGTCCTGCCTCGTCACACCCCTGTCACCGCAGCGAAGCCAGGGAGGGATTAAACCGGCCCTGAAACAAGCGCTTGGCTTGCCAAGGGAGAGCGTGCGGGACCACCCTTCCCCAGGATCGCTGGGATCCGGAGATGGAGGATGCCRAGAAGCCTCTACTCCTGCAGCCGCTGGCCCAGCCAGCCCTCCCACAGCCCCAGCGCTGCCCAGCCAGAGCCCTGACCCAGATTCGCTCCCTGTCATTGCCTGCCCTGCGCCGGGGCCTCTCCCGGCTCCGTGCGGGGCATTCCCCGGCGCTGACCGCGCCGCCCCGAGCGCGGCCCCGCGGGCCGGTCCCGGGGCTCCCCCGAGAGCAGCCTGGGCAGCGCCGCCCGGTGCCCCTCGCCAGAGCTGCCCCGAGTGCCTCGGGTGTGACCCTGGCCCGGGGTGTCCCGGGGGCACGGGCTGGAGGCGGCGGGAGAGSCTGCACCGAGCGCCCCGGCTGCGTTTCCAGCGCTTTCATACGGAAAATAATCCCAGGGCTCGTTTTCCTTGCCTAAGCCAGGCTGAGTGGAGGCACTTCGCAGGCTGGACCGGCCCCACCGGTCCCCCCGGTGTCCCCGGTGTCCCCGGTCAGTACCTGCCCCCGAGGAGCAGCTCCCGGTCGCCGGMCCCCGGCCGCAGCTTCCTCCAGATGTCCACGGTGAAGAGGGTGCTGCTGCTGTTGAAGATGGAGGTCAGGGATGACACGAGCGCTGCCATCATCACCGCGATCATCAGACCCCGCAGCCCTGCGGAGGGGAGGGAGCAGCTGAACCGGGAGGGATGGGATGGGATGGGATAACCCCAGGATAATGCTTACCCCTCTGTAGCCAAACGCTGGGATCTCCCCCGGGGCAAGGATGGGGTTTGGGAACACTCAGCCGCACCCTGGGATAACCAGGACCTCGCATCCCCTGACCTTCTAGAGCGACCCTCGGAGGGGCTGCGTGGGCTGTCCCATGTGCAGACCCACCCTGACCGTCCATGGGGTCCCCCCAACACAAACCCACCCTGACCGTCCATGGGGTCCCCCCAACACAAACCCACCCTGACCGTCCATGGGGTCCCCCCAACACAAACTCACCCAGACCGTCCATGGGGTCCCCCCAACACAAACCCACCCAGACTGTCCATGGGGTCCCCTCCAACACAAACCCACCCAGACCGTCCATGGGGTCCCTCCAACACAAACCCACCCAGACTGTCCATGGGGTCCCTCCAACACAAACCCACCCAGACTGTCCATGGGGTTCCCCCCAACCCACCCAGACTGCCCATGGAGTCCCCCCCAACACCCACGCCCTGGCAGCAGCCCCGAGGTGCGGCAAAGCCCGGTGGAGACGGGGTCACCCCCTCCCTCCCACCCCCCCACGTACCGCTGGGCATCAGCTCCAGCACCAGCTTGGGGYAGGCGATGTTGGAGCAGCCCACGGCGGCCCCGCACACAGGGRCACGCTCCTCGGGGTCCACGCAGGCCACGGTGTCTGGGGGACAGAGCCAGGTGACATGTCGAGACCCCTGACAGGACGGGGGCCAGCCCTGAACCCCCCCTCCCCTCACACCCCCTCCCACTGGCCAGATACTGACCCTTTGTTATGACCACCATGCCCAGACCTTGGCAGGGGACCAGGTGGAGAAGCAGGGAGCACATCCCACGCGGAAATCCACCAGTGCCTGATCCACCCCAGCAGCAGCCCCTCTCCTCCTGCTGCCCACACCCAGTCCAGTGCCACCTGGATCTGCTCCCATATTAAATCCAGAGACAACTGCCCTGAGGGGATCTCCAGAGCCCCACCAGGACCCGGGGCTACGGCCAGAGGCAGCAGAGCCCCGGGGCAGGCACTGCCCATCCCCACACACGGGGCCAGCCGGGTTCACGCACCGTTGTGGCAATTTCCTGGGCATGGGCAGCACCAGCAGCTCCCGGGATTTGCGTGGCAGAGCGCCAGGACCATCAACACCCAATTATTTCTATGTCTCAACGAGCGCYGAACCMTTTTTTTTTTTTTTTTTTTTAATTGTTACGCTCATAAAATATTGAAATGGATGGAAATTAATGTCAGGCATAAATATGGATGGGCTGCCTGGCTCTCCAGCCTGCATCCACCCAGCCAGGAGCACAGGGAGGAGCACGGGTGATCCCTGCACGGGGCTGGGAGCGTTGTCCTGGTTCTCCTGTGTGGTGACCCCTGCGTGGTGGCCAAAGCCACCTCAGCCTCCCAGTTTGTCTCAAACGCCAGTGGTGACACTTGGGGACTTTCCATAAAGGAGGGTGGGGCGCCACGGGAGCGCGACTCGGTGTGGGCAGACCACAGGCAGCGCTCAGCACATCCCAAGGATGCCGAAATCCCAACCTGGGCCGCCTTTGCCCAAGGTCAGAGCCAGCGCCGGGGCCCCGGTGACTCTGTCCCGCAGCAGCTGTGAGCAACGCTGCCAGCAGCGCTCCCTGCCTCAGTTTCCCCTCTCCAAACCACCACGTTGTGCACGGCTCCATGCAAATGGGTGGTGGCTGGAGGGTGGAAGATGTTCCAGAGGGCAAGGCAGTGTCTGGATGTTACATTCCAGCTGAAATGCCCACCCCAGGCCTCAGCTCTGCCACCAAAATACCTTGCTGGGATCCCAGAGTGTGTGGGAAGCAGGAGCCCCCAAGCCAGGAGCAGAGCCCAGTGTTGCAGCCCACTACTTCGCTTTTAGGCCCTCTGCTAGAAATGGAAAATTAATTAGGAGCTTGTAATTAATGCTTCCATCTGCAGGAAAGGGGCCGTGTCTGCACCGGGTTCTGCCTGTCCAGCTGGATCAGCCCGGGGACACCTGGAACGGCGGGGCCCAACCTGCTCGGCCACAGCAACCTGTGCCTGCAAACAGGGCCTGAGCCCAGTTCGGGTGCTAAATCCTAAATTCACCATGTGGGGTGAAGAAACCTGGGYGAAGAAGCCCCCAGGATCTGGAGATGGGGGACCCAGGTGTCATCGCCCCTCGTGAGGATCAGGTGACGCTCCAGGTGTGGGGCTCTGCCATCCCAATCCGCCCCCAGCAGCCGGCTCTGGGAGCCAGCACACCCCACGAAGGCTGGGATGCAGCATTTACACCCCATGCCATAAATCATTAGTGCACACACCCCGTGAAAGAGTCTGTAAATGTCCTGGCACAATAAAAACACCCGGAGCGAGCGGCTGAGGCGGCAACAACCACACCACGCTCCTGCCACGCCACACACACCCACACTCCGTGCCCTGATCTGGGACATCTCCTAACSAGAGAGGTCCTGGGTGCTGGCTCAGTGCTCGGCTCTGTCCCACTTGTTGTCCCCATCACTCCCAGTAGGGCTGGGATTTCGCCTAAACCACCCAGTTGTGGCTCCAGCTCCCTCGGTCTCCGCTGCACCGCTCGCTGGCCAGGCCACGGCGTGGGGAAGTCATCCCACCACTGGGAAATCCCTGCAGGATCAGCACRGCCTGTCCATAAGGTCATCAGCTCCACCTGAAACACGTCCTGAGCTGGTACKCTTTGGGAGCCAAATGCCTCATTCCTCCCCACGCTGCAGATGTGGCACCTGGGGACACGGCTTAGTGTTGGACCTGGCAGTTGGACTCGGTGACCTTTTCCAACCTTAACGATTCTGTGAGCCCAAAACACACAGCTGTGGCGTTCCCGTGCCCCCCAGCCCCACTGCCACCTCCTGCACAGGACAGGCCAGGGCTGGGCACAGTCCCACGCAGGATTTGTCACCGTGGGACGAGCGGGGCCACCGTGCCTGCAGAGAGGAGCACTTTGACGGCCGAGCATCCCGGACAGACRGGCGGCTTCCCCTCGGGAGCCTGACTCAGGCAGGGCCCTCATTTATCYGGCTGTGAATCCAGATGAGCCACACCAACAGAGAGAGAGACACAGCCCATGGCACTTTCCTTTTTTGCATCGGCGCAAGAATCTGACCCCGATTCCTGAAATTCGTCTTCGTCTGAGCTTCCAAGAGAAAGCTCAGGAGATCTTCCATGTTTCTGGCTTGTGAGCACCAACTGGTGAATCCGGTGGGGTGGGGTGGGGTTTTTTGTCCATCTCCCAGTTATTAATGAAATCTGTCATAGCGAGTTTTGATGATGTGACCATAACCACGCTGCGAACCTTATAGAGGAGGGGACAGGACAGGACAGGACAGGACAGGACAGAATAGAATAGAATAGAATAGAATAGAACAGATGTTTTCATTTGGAAGAGCCCTGCAACAATCATCTGGTCCCACTGCCTGACCAGTTGACGGCTGACAAAAAATTAAGGGCATTGTCCAAATGCCTCTTAAAGACTGACAGGTTTGAGGTACTGACCACCCCTCTAAGAAGCCTGTTCCACGAGATGTTTCCATAAAGAAATGCTTCCTAATATCCAGTCGAAACCTTCCTTGGCGCAGCTTTGAACCATTCAGGCAGCTCCAACCTCGTGCTGCCCCCCAGGACTCACCTGGGCTCCGGGCTCCTGCTCCGGCACCGCAGGGGTTAACCACAGGACAGAGCCGTTTTCCTGGACAATATTGACTTACCAGCCGGCACACCGGGAGAGGGGGGAATCGCAGAGGCGAGAGACACTTCGTTTTAAAGACAAACACCCGAAGCCCTCCGGAGCCGCCCACCCCGCTCCAGCACCCGCCCGCTGCGGGGGGCTCCGGGGTCGGGCCCGCAGGTGCGMGGGCGCATCAGCCGAAAGAGTTAATCGGGCTGGGCAGGGAACGTGTGAAGGCAGCATGTGACTGCAGGTGGGGCAGGGCGGAGGGATGAATCACTCTTTTCCTTTTCCTCTTTTCACTTCTTGCTGTTACCTGTCCGGCCCCGGCAGTGCGCGCTGGCAGGAGCCCCGAGCCGCGGAGCCGCCAGGGCCATGCACAGGAGGCTGCGGGACAGCGCTCGCCGCCGAGCACCCCCCGGGCTCACCGAGACCCAGGCACGGCACCTCGGCCGAGGAATCCTGCTCCTCGCTGCCCTTCATTGAGCCGCTTTTTCTCTTTGTTTCTTTCCCACTTTTGATTTCATCCGGTCTTAGCGTTGTCTCGGGAGAGCGGAGGATGAGGAGAGAGCGGACCCGGAGGTGAAGGACCTGCCCGGCGGTGTAGGTACGCCTGGRGCCGTCCGCCCCGGCACGCAGCCCCTGCTGGGGGGAAGCTCCGCGTTTTCCTTGCTTGGAGCCCTCTCGCCGCGTGGAGCCGGGAGCGAGCCAGGAACCAAACCCTCCTCCCCGGCGGAGAAGAGCTCCGGCGCGGCAGGAGCCGCTGGAAAAGGGAGCGGTGCCTTTCCCGGGCTGCACGTTGAGCCGGGGAGGGTGAAGCGAGGGAAACTGCGTGTTTAGAGACTGGAGAATAATTAGTTCCTTATTGATTGCCGACATCCGGCGCTCGCTGGGGGCACAGAGCTCCCTCGGGAGAGGGGACCGGCGTGCGGSGTCGCCATGGCTTTCTCCCAGGTGCAGTGCCTGGACGACAGCCACGTCAACTGGAGGTCCAGCGAGTCCAAGCCCGAGTTCTTCTACAGCGAGGAGCAACGCCTGGCCCTGGAGGCGCTGGCCTCCCGCGGCCCCGACGCCTTCTACGAAGTCCTGAAGAGGGAGAACATCAGGGACTTCCTGTCGGAGCTGGAGCTGAAGAAGATCCTGGACACGCTGGAGACSTACGACCCCGGCTCCGAGTACATCCCGCGGCACGGCGGCAGCGCCGGCGAGAGCGAGGGCGACCGCAACAGCCAAGGGGACGAGCAGGACATGGCCCCTTCCCTGGAGTACTGGCCCCAGAGGTCCGACCGCTCCATCCCGCAGCTGGACCTGGGCTGGCCCGAGACCATCGCCTACCGCGGGGTCACCCGCGCCACCGTGTACATGCAGCCCCCCATCGAGGGGCAGGCGCACATCAAGGAGGTGGTGAGGAAGATGATCTGCCAGGCTCAGAAGGTGAGTGAGGCGCGCCGCGGGGACGGGGCAGGACTGGCCTCGGGGCATCCTGCTGAAAGTCCTGCTCAGCCAGGCAGTCCCTGTCCTGCGGGAAGCTCTGCCCAAGCAGAGGGCAGCGGGGCCGAGCGTGCAGGTTTTTCCATGTAACCAGTATTTGGGGGATGGGGTTTTGGTGAGGATGCTGTTAGCCTGGTTCAGCACCCCCTGGGAGCAGCACAACCCTTCCCARTATCCGTGCAGCAGCGTTGTTAATCCCAAGGTCCCCGTGGGGATGTGGGGAAAACTGCCGGGGAGAAAAATGGGTTGAGCTGCTTCCCAGCTGTGAGTCCATGGTCCAGGCACTCCACAATCGATATTCCCAGTGTGACAGCATGTGACAACACACAGGAACACGGGGTCATGTTCTGGCTTCGGGCCCCGGGTCCACCAGCTGTCCAGCACATGGCTCCAGGGTCATGGTCCAGCCTCAGTCCTTGCGTCCACCATCCGTCCAGTCCGTGACGCTGGGACCAGCACAGCCCCGGGGCAAAGTAGTCAAAGCTTCTGGCCTGGCACTGACACAAGAGCCAAGTTTGGCCCGAGGTGGCTGCAGTGCTCCAAGCTGGGCTCATCCCGCCTTTCAGAGGGAAACAATGAGCTGCTGAGCAGGACAAGGCTGGGCAGATGCTGAAGGGATTTGGGTTGAGACTTGTCCTCCCTGTGGCGTCAAACCAAGGAGCAGGGAGTGGGGATGCATGAGCCATCACTTACGGGCAGGAGGACCAGGGAAGGAGGGAGGTGGTGGCGYGTGTTGAAGGTCAGCAGGGGCGGGCAGGGGTTGCTGGTGTTTCCCAGTGACCCAGTCCCAGCTGGGAAGCGCAGCAGGGGTTGGTACCTGCTGGTTTCTTGGTGCTTTGAAGCTCTTTGWGTTCTGTGCTCCAAGGAAGGAGCTTCCCAACCCAGAGGATGTTCCAGCAGGAGAACAGGGAGACCCTGCCAGGGTAGCCGTGGAGCAGAGGGACAGGCTGGGGTGCATCGGGTCCACCTGGCTCCTCCAGGGACTGTGCTGGGGTTTGCAGATCCTAGCAGGAGAGAGGGAAACTTGGTGACATGCAACCATCACAGCCTCTCCAGGGCCAGCTCAGGCAGGAAAATTAATCTCCCGACACATCCAAGGCAGCCGGCTCACAGGAATGGCTGATGGGGTGTCAGGGCTGCCCCGCTGTGGGCAGGAGCCATCTCTGGCCACTGTCACCTCACAAAAGTCAAGGTGACTTGTCCTCACCCGCAACAAAGTGCTTTGCAGTGAGGGCAAAGGGAAGGCAGGGCTGAAGGCCCATGGGATGGAGGATGGGAGAACTATCCCACAACAAATAATGTCTCATCTTCGGGCCTTTCCGGCTGCGTCTGAGCCGGGCTTGCAGCTCCTGCCTGGCTCTGCCTACTCACCGCTTCCCACCTGCCCCCACGCAAACGGCACCTCCTGAGTCATCCCACACCCTCCTCCTGCTCCCCAGAGCCGGCTGAGTCAGGCAGCTGCACATCCCCACCTGCCCTTGGAGCCTCTCCAGGACACGGGGACGTGGCCCTGCTGCTGTGCTCATCACCAGGTCCTTGATGACCCCTGAGCGGGGCTGGGCTCTGCCTCCCGGTCCAGATGGTCTCTGATTGTGGGATGAGACACAGTGACACCACTGGTGACAGGCAGGAGCCTGCTTGGAGCTTATGGCACCCCAGGAAGCATAGGGATGGGTGAGTGCTTCATCCTGCAGGGTCTGGGGATGGCAGGAGTTACAGGGTCTGGAAATTGGGGGTCTTGCATGGTCTCCCACTCTGTATTTGAGGACAGCAGTCACTGCAGCTGAACTTGTCAGGGAGCGGAGCTCAGGTGACCACTTGAGGGTGGTCCTTAGGGTGGGGGACACTGGGATGGACCACCCTGCTGATTTCTGCCAGGGCTCAAGGTCTTCATGGCAGCTCAGAGGTGAAAGGGTTTGGCTGAGGAAGCTGCGGGTGGACGGAGGGACCRTCCTGCTGCCACCCCGGCAGATGTCACACAGGCTGGCCACACGCTCTGTCCTCCCCGGGGACATCCCTGCCGAATTGTCCCGTCCCACCAGGCAATGGAAGTGCTCTCCATCCACCTGCAAAGGAGCACAGACTTGGGAGAGGTTCACAGTTCCACGCCAGAGGATGACCCTTGCTCCAGCCATCGTCGCAGACGCTCGCCCGGAGACGCTCCTGGGTGCTGAACCCCAAACCCCGCCATGCGGGGGCAAAGTCCCCTGGCCCTGGAAGTTCAGAGCCCACGTGAGCGCTGCTGGTGCTGGGAAGGTCACGGAGGCAGAGCCGGGGTGAGGAAGCCGAGAGCTGGGCTGTGAGGCCGCTCTGAGGGTGCAGATGGACCCCGGTGCTTGAACCCGGTTCCCGGTGCTTGCCGGAACGTGGCCAAACGCTGCCGAGTTCAGAGCCTCAAACCCAGGCGTGCCCGAGAGGGACATGCAAATGATCCCCTCCTCTTTCTGGGAATAAATGGGAGAGAAGAGAGGCAGGATCCTGTGGCCACGTCCCTGCTCTCCCTGGAAATCCCCATCTTTGTGGCCAGCAAGCAGAGGTGGTCAGGGATGTGGGGCACCAGCGGCTTCACCCCGGAGACCTTCACCAGGTCAAGCCATGGCACGGCCGTCTCCTCCTTGCTGTGGATCCCCTCGGGCTGCACAGTTCACAGGATGGACCTCAGGAACCATTTCTCCATGGAAAGGGTGGTCAGGCTCTGGAAGGGGCTGCCCAGGGAGGTGGTGGAGTCCCCRTCCCTGGAGATGTCCAAGGAACGCCTGGACGTGGCACTCAGTGCTGTGGGCTGGCTGACAAGTGGCGATGGGTCCAAGGTTGGACTCGACCATCTTGGAGGTCTTTTCCAACCTAAATAATTCTAGGATGGCAGGGAGGAAGATCTCCCTCCTCTTCTTCTCTGGGCTCTCTCTGACCAGAAACCAGAGCATGAAAACATTGACCTTGGCCTGAAGCCACTGGAGAGAGCAGTGGCTGTGACCTGCTCTCTGCACTTGAGGTTCCAGGTTGGGATTGTGGTGATGTAATTACCCTGAGCAACTTCCAGCAAAGGTTGGGAGGCCTTATTAATTACTGTTTACAAAACCTCCTGCTGTTCCTGGATGAAAGGGTCGACGGGGGAGAGCAATTATTAATGTTACTTGTCCCACCTCTCCTCCATCCCAACACGCTTCCTCTAATTGTGCCCTGGTGCCTGCCTAATTTATTAAATGCCCACGTGGTGTGCCCCAAAAGTCATTATCTGATGATTCACAGGGAGACAATAAAGAGCTGCAACTTCCTCTCTAAAACATGATCCTGCAGTTTATGTGCTCATCAAAGCTGTCTGGAAGAATCCCAACAGCATTTGCCCGGTATCCASGGGGATACAATGCTCGCTGCTCCTCGGGGATTTGGGACCCAGCACCTGCACATCTGCTGTATCCAATGGAWCCTGGCGGCTCCTGGGACCCCAGCAAGAAAATCAGCACCTGTGTGGGCACTGGGAGCCTCCAGCCGTAGATTTGGGGCTGATTTCCTCTGYCCCCCTCCAGGAGAATGGCTAAAGGATGGCAAAGCTTCCTGGGATGACACAGTGGCAAAGGGGCTGCGGGAAAGGGGATGTCCCCAGCACCAAGCACTGCCCTGGTAGAGGTGACAGGGACAAGAGTGCCAAGCTCACTCCTCACAGGCAGATGGCAYGGTTTGCTCCAGACAATCCTGTTCCCCAAGCTGGGAAGCAARGAGCACACAGGATTTCACTGCTCTGGGACAGACAGACCTCCGTTCTTTGCAGATTATCCCTGTGCCAGGGTTTGGCATCCCAGGGATCCAGCACAGGCAGCCCAGCAGCAGATTTCACCCGGACAGGGACAGCCACCTCACCGGGAGCGCTGCCAGCGCCGTCCTCGCTCTCCCAGCCCGCCTCATGCCAGGGCAGTGTTGGCACACTGGCATGACATCCCGGTGACAAACCCAGGCCAAGCCTGTCCTGCAGGCAGGGGTGGGAAGCAGGAGCTGAGCAATGACAGGATGCACCAGCTGAGCAGGAGGAATTGGGTTGAAAACGTGGGCAAGGGGGTGAGAGCTGGGCTGCCTCCCTGCGCCTGAGCTGGCCACCCTGGCCACTGCCTGCAGTGCCCTGCCCACAGCCCTGCGAAGCTCCTTCACATCTCCAGAGCCACAGYGGCGAGCCAAGGCCTTGGGAATGCTGGGACCACAGTGGGGAAAATGCTCTTTTCCCTCCAAAACGAAGGTCAGAGCTATTCTCATCCCCATTTTATAAGCCCTCAGCTTCCTCTGGAGAAAGACAAAGTGACATGACAGTGGCCACATGGAGCAYCAGTGTCGGAGAAAGGACCCATGGAAGACAACTCGGCTCCTTCCCAATTTCTTGCTGAACACGGCAAATCCAAGCCCAGAGCTCCGAGAGCAGCTCTGAACCCACTTTACATCCATGCAAAGCCAGCACCTGGTTTCCTGCCTCAGTTTCTCCACCAGGACAACGAGGATGAGCAAAACACACGAGGGGGTGCRCGAGGGAGTGAGGGTTTAGCCTTTCACAGCAAAACCTGGTGAGATGGTCTTGGCTGAGGAAAAATGGGAATTCAGTTAAAACTGAGTGGCAGAGCSATCAAGTCCCCCCTCGCCTGGCTCRCTGGCACCTCCCAAAACACTCCTGTGTGGCCAGGGCTGGGTGGCATCGGGGACAGCAGGGCTGGGGCTCCCCACACAGCCTCGCTCTTCCCCCCATCGCCTGCAGAAAAGGAAGGGAAGAGCCAGCAGTGTCATAACAATCCTCTGCTTAATTAAAGCTCTCCACGTCCTGTGGCACAGAACTAATTAAAAGGCAGCTCGGTGCTTTGAGAGCTCCGGACTGGACGTGCCTGAGTGTGCAAGCACCCAGCACCATCCCAATCCCTTCCTTCCTGAGGGAAGAGCCTCCTGGGGTCTCCGTGTCACCTCACCACACCGGTGTCCTGCCCGGCTCAGCCACGTGCCATGGCCAGCAGGGCCCTCCTGGAAGGGCAAATGGCCAAGAGCACCCACCTGCCCCTGAGCCAGGCACCTTCCAGGAACAGCCACAGGGATGGGAGCACCCACAGGTTCCCAACAATGGGACAATGACAGGCCTGTTCCCTGGGATGAGGGGAGGCAGACATCCCTGTGGAGCTGCCCTGGGATGCTCAGCTGGGCTGCAGGAGCTGCCTCCAGCCCCTCTGCCTGCCCTGTCTCGTGAGCTACCACCCACCACCACGGGCGATCTCYGGGAAATCAAAATCCGGGGGCACAGAGCGACCTTTGGTGCCCAGGCAGCCATTCCAGTGAAATCCCAGCGTGGCCCAGACCCATTTTCCTGCCACCCGTGGGACTCGCCCTGTCTGTGGCAGGGAGGGCAGCAAACGCCCTGGGTACAAAGGCAGCTCCAGACTGAGACCGTCAGTGACGCTGCCCTGTGACAAACACAGCTGGCACTGCTCGGGGCACTGGCACTGCCAGCCCAGCTCCGCTCCCTCCGAGCATGCCGGGAGGAAGCAGGGATGCCGGGCAGAAGGAGCAGCACCCCGGGCTGGGCAGTGAGAGCAGATGGACACAGTTTAATGGCTAGACTTGACGATCCTACAGGTCTTTTTCAACCTCAGCGATTCTGTGATCCTTGTGCCTCACAGGTCTCCCCTTCTGGTGCTGGTAGCAAAGGGACACCAAACTCCTCAGCCAGGAACTGGACTCTAAAATTTGTGGAGCTTGTTAAAGGCAGGAGAGTTAAATTCACCCTCAGCAACCAGTTTTTCACGAGTATGTTATGCTATGTGCCACCACTGGAGTCACAGAATTGTTTGGGTTGGAAAAAAACATTTAAGACCATCAAGTCCAACCATTAACTCAGCACTGCCACATTCACCAATAAACCCTGTCCCCAAGTGCCACACCTACACATATTTGGAGCTCAAACCTCCCACAGTGACAGCAGAGGAATGGGACTGGGAGCTCCTTCTTTGCACCCTCAGTCTGGCCGGAGCTGGGAGCAATCCTGGGCTCCCCCACCCCAAATCCCAGCCTCCYCCAGAGAGCACATGGCTTTGGCTCTCACAAAACAAGCGCTGACTGTACCTTGGGCTGTCCCCAGCTGTGCTACCCAGACTCATCTTCCTCTCCCCTCTCCAGGTCATCGCCGTGGTCATGGACATGTTCACTGATGTAGACATCTTCAAGGACCTCCTGGACGCAGGCTTCAAGAGGAAAGTGGGAGTCTACATCATCCTGGACGAGACCAACGTGAAGCACTTCCTTCAGATGTGCGAGCGAGCCCAGATGCACGCCGGGCACTTGAAGGTAGGGATGAGCAGAGGGTCTGGAGCCAGGGAGCCTCCTCCAGTGCAGGCAGATAATCAGAGTTATCAGCTCTGCTCCCCCCTGTCTTGGGGAATCACAGCCCCCAGCGCTAGAAGAGCTTAGTCCATTTTTCCTGTAGCCAAAGCTGAAGGTGRTGCCCAAATTCAGGAATAGCAGGATGGAGAGCAATGGGTGAGAAGCAAGGATGTGGATTTCCACCCAGCAAAGCTGGATGCAGACAGCCCGGGGGGCTCCTGGTACCCAGCCAGTGCTGGAATTGGGGCAGAGGGGTGTTTGGGCAGGCGCAGCCCCAGAAGGGTGGCCACAGCAAAGCCCAGGGCAAAGCTGCGAGCTCAGCTCCTCCTGGGGAAYGAGCTGGCAGGAGGGAAGGAGCAGCAGATGCTGTGCCAGGGCCAGATCCATGCCGGCACCAGCTCCCTGCCTGCTGCTGCCCCAGGGCAGGACCGGCAGCAGCAACCGCCGGCCGGTTCTCTCGCTTTCAGGCTCTCCCGCAAGTCAGAGGCTGGAATTAAAAAACTTGATTTTCCCCTTTTCCGGAGCCTCCGCCCCAGCACAGGGCCGGGAGCGGAGCAGGGAGGCTCCCACGCTGCCTGCGGCCCCGGCAGCTGCCAAGGATGCCCTCCCTGCTCTCGCCGTGCTGGGCAGCACACGCTGGAGCGACTGGTCTGCCAGCACACGCCGTGTTCTCCAGCCCTGGGTGCTCCTGGATGCACATGGAATGGCTCATGTGCGCGGATCCCACGTAAAACCAGGGCAGGCAAAGCAGAAGGGGGAATGCCTGGCAGTGCAGGGCAGCCCAAAGTGCCCCAAACCCAAGGGGCCAGGTTGGATGGGGCTTGGAGACACCTGGTCTAGTGGAAGGTGTCCCTGCCCATGGCAGAGGGTTGGAATGAGGTTTAAGGTCCCTTCCAACCCAAGCCATTCTGGGATTCTGAGATTCCCCTTACACGTCCCTGTGTGTGCAGGGGGTGCAGAGAAAATCTCCTGCCACGGTGCTTGTGTGAAGGCAGAGGAAGATGAAGGGGCAGAGGAGAGGACAGGGGCGTTATTTCAGCCTCAGGAGCAGGGACCCTCATTCCAGCCACAGGACAGAGTCCCAGGCTCTCCGCTGGGCGCAACGGTCCCATCACCAGCATGGGAACACAGTGGATCAGGGCTTGCAGACCCTCCCCTCCCTGCCGAGAGCCGCTCAGCCTCGCCTGTTGCTTGGCAGAAAAGTGATGTTGCCGCTCCTGACGTCAGCTGGCCGCGCAGCGGCTGCCAAACGCCCGCCGGGAAGGCCCGTGCCTGGGCAAGCTCGCCAGATTTGCTTAYGGTGAGGGCCAACCCCTGGCTGAGCAGGAACACGTAGGAGCCACGGCAGCTCCCGCCTGGCTGGCACGAGGAGGGACGAGCGGGGGCTCAGGGACCCCCACGCGGGGARCACCGAAGCCTCACACCTTCCCCAGCCGCCGTGCCCACCGGCCTGGCTTAACTGCTGCTCCTGACAATGAAACCAAACACAGACGAGTTTTCCCTGCGTCCAAACTCCCTGGAGGGTCTGGGATCCCGCAGGCTGCTGCCGCTCCGAGACCAGAAAAGCCAGCGCTGACGCACTCCGGTGTTTTTCCTGCATTAGCAGCCCGGTGGCAGGACTGGAAAAGCAGGAGAACATCTGCCGAGCTCGGCAAATGTCTCGAAGTCGGGATTTGCCGCGTGTTGCGGCCAATTCGCTGGCACGGGACGCAGGAGGAGGTGAGGAAAGTAGGGCAGAGTCTGGGAGCTGCTCGGTGAGCCAGGAGATGTTAGCGAAACGTCGCTCGTTATCTCGGTGCCCTCGTTGGCAATGAGTAACCAGCTTGGGCAACGCGTTGAGCAACGGCTGCCTGGGCGGTGATTCACCCTCCCCGGCTCGCTCGGCTCCCGCCGGGGAGATTAAATAAGCAGATCTTACTTAACAGCAGAGATACGCCAGGAGCCGGGAGGAAAAGGGACCGGCGCCAGGAGCGCTGTCCCCTGGGTGTCACCTGAGAAAAACCCACAGATGCTCCAGAGTCTGGGCAAAGGGTCGGCCCCGAGCGGGAGATCAACGCCCAGGATGGGCAGAGGGCAAAGCCTTGGGTGTAAACTGCTCTCTCAGCAGCCCCGTGTGCAGGGATAACACGGGACACGGGTGGGAATTGCCATCCCTGCTTGCCAGCCAGCCCCCAGCGCTGCCCACTGACAGAAACTCAGCACTGGTTTCCCCCCCCAGCCACACCAAGCAGAAAGGAAAAATGCTAAGGGAAAAACRGAATGCACCAAAAAAAAGCTCCAAAATTTCTCCGCTCAGTGTGTGAAACTTCCCTGGAAAAATGGCCCAGAAAGCCTTGGCTTTCACATCATCCACGCTGAATCCTCCTGCCCTGCCAGGCGTGGGGAAGCAGAAACCAGAGCAGCACCTGAGCTTAGAGCTGTGCCTGGTCGTGGTCTATGGCGAGAGAGGAGAGCCCAGGGAAGCAGATGAGGAAGGCTGGGGGAGGGGATGACAAATATTTTTGGTGCTTTCCTTTAAAAAAACAAAGCAAAGCAGACAAAAAAAATAGCCATGGAGGGCATGACCCAGTGATGACACCGAGCCTTCAGCAAAGGCATTATCAACATCCCAGCGGGAACAGGAGGAATGCTGGTGTTTCACAAGAAAATATTTCCTCCCCCACCCGAAAGGAGCCCATTTGCCGTGGAAGATGCTATCTGCTCTGCTGTGGAATGTGCCAGTGCCCTCCACAGAGACATCCGAGCCAGGAGCCAGACTGGAGATAAAAAAAAAAACATTTTTGCAGAGCCTCCATCCCTGGGTTCCCTGGGGAAGGACATCCCACTCCACTCCACAGGGACTTGCTCCCACATCGCCAGGTTTCGTTTCCTGAGGGTGCAAAGATGTTGCCCCACTGCCTGTTYTCCCACCAGCCCCTCAAAGCAGGACTAGACACTCAAATTTAGGAGCACARCGAAGGGGGAGCACGGTGGAGGACAAACCCACTGCCAGCAGCTCCACGAGCGCTGTCCTGGGGTCACCACCTGCCCCCGAGCCCCCTGTACATCCACTTCTGGGAGCAGGTGTGGAACCTCCTCTCCCATGGTGCCATTTGCATAGAGATTCCAGGAGTTGGGAAGCGCTTGGCAGCACCATCACACAGCACCCGCCCACGGGCACAGGCAGCACCRAGTTCAAGGGATGGCAAACACAGCCTGGCACATGGGCAGGGCAGGAAACTCTCCAAGCCGAGCCCACGGCTCGCTGCACGGCCTTGGGCCAGTTATTKTATCTCCCCATCGCTGTGGCCTCCTCTGAGCCGGCCTTGAAGAGCATTCCCACTCCTTGGAGGGGCTGTGGAGCGTCCAGAGGGGTGTTCTTGGAGAGGAGGATGATGCTCTCAGAGCAGCCCTTGGTCTCCTGCTCAGCCCCTGCCTTTGCCTTGCAGAACCTGCGCGTCCGCAGCACCGGAGGGACGGAGTTCTTCACGCGCTCGGCCACCAAGTTCAAGGGGGCTTTGGCCCAGAAGTTCATGTTYGTGGACGGGGATCGAGCCATGTGTGGATCCTACAGGTAAATCAGCAGTGTCTCCTCTTGCCCACCCCGTGGAGGTGTTGGGCAAAGGATCCATGTGAACCCACGTGGTCCAAGGCCTGGTCCCTGCTCAGCACAGCCCTAGGACCGCGTGCCAGGCTTCTAAACTGGGAGATGATTTTCCAAGGAGGTTTTTCCCTACGCCGCCAGTTCTAGGACACCCACRCTTCTCAGAGGTGGTGGGACACACCAAGCGTTTCTGTGCTGATGAGCACAGGGAAGGACCAAAGCACCAAAACCACAGCCAGTCCCAACTCTYGCGTCAACCTCAGCTTTTCCAATCAAACATTTCCTACACAAGGTATTTTTCAGTTTGTCCAGAGGAAAACTTGCTTTGGTAGAAATAGATCGGCCCTGGTCAGCTTTTCACATCTGAAAGACAAGTTTTATAAATATGGAGCTGAAACATTTCCTACTTTCTGGCCATAACAAATAACACATCCATTTATGAGTTGCTTTTCTTAACTAACCCAAAAGYTGAGAAGGGAAAAGCAGCCAACACCAAAGTGAAAAACTAACTGGCCCACTGCAAACACCCTTTTTTTTTACTTCAGGTCCCACTGTGCTGCTCAAGACTTCMACCCTTCACTCTAATTTGGGATGAGAGCTATTTCATCAATCCCATTATTATTATTATTATTAATGTTTACAGTGAGATCGCATCCCTGCTGGCACCATCAATGCCCCGGGGAACGCCAGGGCTGGGGAGAGGTGTGTTATTTACCAGCAGGTGCTCAGAGATGYCTCCGATGTGTTTCTGTTCCAGCTTCACCTGGTCCGCGGCGAGGACGGACCGAAACGTCATCACGGTCCTCTCGGGCCAGGTGGTGGAGGCGTTTGACAAGCAGTTCCAGGAGCTCTACCTCATGTCCAAGGGCGTGAGCCTCAAGTCCATCTCCGTGGGCGAAGAGCCCGAACCCGAGCCCGTGACGCTGCCCTCCGTGGTGCCGGTGACCCCCGCCAACGCCGTGGTGAAGAAGCTGATCAACCCCAAATACGCCCTGGTGAAGGCCAAGAGCGCCGACCAGATCAGCAAGACCTCGTCCGAGAACCAGGACAAGAACCAGAAGACGGACAACAAAGGCAAGGCGCTCCCCGAGGGCCAGGGGGGCGACCGGCACGGCGACGTGGCAGACCTGTCCCTGCTCATCCACCCCGGCCTCCTGAACCTGGAGAAAGCCAACATGTTTGACTACCTGCCCACCTGGGTGGAGCCCGACCCCGAGCCCGGGAGCGAAGTCTTGGGCTACATCAACATCATCGACCCCAAGATCAAGAACGTGAAGCTCTCGCAGATGAACCGCATCAAAGTCTGCGACGTCTCCCAGGCCAGCGCCCAGCACCGGCAGATGCTGAAGAACAGGGAGATGGAGGCCAGGAGGAACTCAGAGCAGGAGCCGCCTCTGCTGTCCCCCAGCCAAAGACAGATCCCGCAGCCCCCCATGGAGGCTCCTGCAGCCCCCACCACCGGCCCCATGGACGGCGCCAGCTGGACGACGAGGCAAGCGGGGACATTTGCCGCTTCACCGTTGGGCCACCACGTGAAGCCACAGGAGGAGGCGTTGGAGAATGTCAAGCCTCCGGTTCCAAAGCCAAGGACCGTCCCTGTTGGTGTCCTCATGACCAAAGTGGTTACRACCTGCGCCAGCAGCACCGCCCTGGAGGGTGACACGCAGCCGCCGCCGGCCGACCGCACGGGAGCGAAGCAGGAGGAGAAACCCAACGGAGCCTCACGGGAGCCCGGCCATCTCCAGCCAGACCGGCCAGCGGCAGTGCCACAGGAGGACAAAGGGCCCCCCTGCTCCCACAACGGGCTGGGAGAGGAGGAGGAGGAGGAGGAAGAGGAGTACATCACCCTCAGCGACCAGGAGAGCTGCTCCAGCAGCTCCGCTGACCACAGCTACCGCCGCTCCAACGCCTCGTCCATCTCGGACGAGTACTTCGAGGTGAGGGATCGCTACGGGCCGCTCCGCAGGACCAACTCGGACGTCACCCACAACGGGGAGATCCTCCCCATGCAGAGGAAGCTCAGTGACCCCCACATCAGCCGGGGCACCTTCTTCAGCCCGCTGGGGAGCCTCCCGTCCCTGAAGCACGTCCGCGTGGAGGACGTGGCGAAGAGGAGGAGCAACGCCGTGGAGATCCGGCGCGTGCTGCCCCGCGCCATCCTGGACGGCAACAGCTCCTACCCCAGCAGCGCCAACCAGGTAGGACTTTCTGCTATAACCTTGCGTTTCTCCACCCCACAAAGGCTGCAAACCCGGAGGTGACCCAGCCAGCTCAGCCGAGGCGTGGTGTCATCCYGAGTTTTAGTGTCATCCTGAGTTTTGGGGTCATCCCAAGCTTTGGTGTTGTCCTAGATGCTGAGATCAGGCTTCCTATGCAGGAGAACAACGCCCTGCACGTGGCCATGGTAGGAGTCACCCAAGAGCTGCTCTTGGTCAAAGAGGTGGTGGCCGTGCCACAGCTCTTGGTGTCCAGCAACGGGGATGGCTGCTAAAGGGGAAGGTTTGCTAATCACAGATTGTCCCACAGCACTGGGCTGGGGATGGAGCCCAGCAGCTCCAGGCACAGCTGTACAGRTGTGCTGGGCCTGGCTGAGCTCCGWCCGCAGCCCATCAGCAGCAGCATCACGCCCAGCCAGGGACAGACTGTGCGTGCAGGCGTGTCCTTCCCAGGCTTGTTTTCCAGCGCCTTGCCAGGGCAATTAGCATCAAAGGGAAAGCGCTCGGACACATAATTAGGGAGAGCAAGACAGCGGAGGAACAGGGACAGCAACCTCCGTGGGCGAGTGCCGCAGTCAGCAGCTTGGTGGCTGATCCACTGGTGACGCCAGAGCTTGTCACCGCACAGGGCCAGCACCCTGCTGCAATTCCTGGGGCTGCCTGCCAGAATCCCGCTGCTGGAGCACGGGGTCACACTGGCATTCCCACCACGGCCCAAGCATCAGCCCATCCCGGCAGGGGGATCATGGGATCCCCCTATTTCCACCCAAGCGTTGCAGCCTCTTGCACCTCTGCCAAGYGTTTTGGTTTCTCAAGGCTCCCCGCCCGCTGTTTTTGGGGCATTCAAACCCCCAGGGCTAAAGCTGCAGCTGAAATCACTGAAACTGCCTGCGGTTACCCCGGCTGAGCATCTAATCTGTATTTACAGGGAATTAAATTTACTATCCCAGAGTCCACTTGCTTCTCCCTTCCCAGCCAGCTACAGGGAGCTCAGAGCTTTAATCCTCGCACATCAAATACCCCCGAGCCCTGCAGGGCAAGGAGCACCGAGTTCTTTGATGCTCTGTGACCCAGGTCCCAGGTGCCACCTTGCTGGGGATGGCTGGGTACGCTGGGGTTCCTGCAGTAACTTGTTCTGGCCCTTTGATGAGAGGCAGATAATTAACACAGCATCAGGGTTAGGAAAGCCAGCRCTCAGCTGGTGGAGAGGTGCAGGGAACAGTTTCTCCCATGTGTGAAAATAATAAGATGAAGCAACCCTCGATTAACCCTAGAAAACTCAAATCTGATGGGAATCACCATCAATTCCCCCAAATATTTTTTTTCTGGGTCTACATTTCTTGCGTGCTGGCCCATTGCCCAGCGTAGCCCGAAACACAGGTGGAGGCTCACTCAGGGCAAACATTGTGTTTTCCATCTCATGGAAACCTCCGGAACATCTCCTTCCCTAAACACACAAGGGGATTCACACCTSGATGCACAGCAGGCTCAAGGAGAGTGCCAGGGACACCTGGGTCCCMCCCTGTCCCTCTCCCACCAGCAGAGCCCCCAGGTCTGTGCAGAGCAGGGGTTTCCAGACAAATCTCCCTCTCATTCCCCTCTTAGTGACAGGGAAAATCCCCACCCCACCATCTCCACAGCTGCAGGGGGGGCCCTTACCTGGGTACAGGACGCTGCTGATCATCTCTGGCATGATGATGAGGAACAGGGGCAGCATCTTCAGGTAGCTGGCCAGGATGGAGCCGGCCTTGGCGTGGCTCAGGTTTTTAGCAGAGAGCGACCGCTGGACAATGACCTGTGGAGAGCAGGGCAGGAGGGCTGGGCAGCACCAACATCTATTCCACATCAGCCCCTTCCTGGCCAAACTGCATCCCAAATGCTGGAGCCACCGGGCACCGGGCCCAAACTCAGGGTAGATGTACACCCAGCCCACAGTGGGGTTTCTCTCCAGACCAGTAACGGGTTGGGGTTACACCRTGGCACCAAAAAATCCCAGTGCAACCACATCCTCCTGCCAGTATCAGCCATTCCCCACCACCCTCCTCCCCCCTCTTGCCCCTTCTATCCAATCTCTTCCCCAGAGAGCACCCACAATGACACGGGAACCGAGGCCAGCCTCCTCCTCCTCCCACAGCTCCACTCAAACCATTGCACCTCAAAGCTCTGGCCAAGCCATGTCCATCCACAACACAGCCACCCCTTGGGTTTTGAGGCAACCCSTCTTAAACAGGCAGCATCTGTAGGAAATGCTGATTTAAAAGAGCTCAGATTCTCTCCAAAGGCTTACAGGGAAGTGCTCAGCACTTCCAGCAGGATTCAGGCACTCCTGAGCAAGCCCTGGCTCACTCAGCTGGTGGGCCAGAGGGACAGGGTGCTGTTTCCTGGGGTGGGATGCTTGGGAAAGCCATGGTTTAACTTCTTCCCGAGGGCCAGAGCATGTCAGGAGCCACAGGACCCACCACCCAGMTCAGGCACACAACGAGCTCAGAGGGAGAGAAGCTAAATCATCCTTAATCCTTCTCACCTGAAGCCATCTCAGACTTTAACACTGAATTTAAGCACCTAATTAAATCAATCTCGGGCTACCTGAGCTAAACTGCTTTAACACAACCTTCCTGGTCCAAGCAGGAGGTGTCAGGTCCAGGGTCAGCGAGGCCACTGGGATATTGGGACTGGCTGAACACCGAGCCGATGCCAACAGCAACACAGTGAGGGTCATGGCAGAGGCRGGGCAGGTTGGCACAGCCAGCTCTGCAGCCTCCTGGCCCCAGCTCATCCTGCCGTCAGCACCTCAGCTCCAGATCCCAGCTCACCTGGTACCTCTGCCCAGGCGCAATCACAGCTCCAGATCGCGGTGCAGGCACACCCAAGGAGCAGATAAATATCTGGTGACCACAGCCATGTGTTAGGGCCTTACCCAGTCCAGAATTAAGGTTAATGGTGCTCAGACCCGCTCCAAGCGTGTGTCTCAACCCAGCTAATCAGAGCCACCCCCGCAGCRGTGTTGCAGCTCCCTGTTGTCTCCTGATCCCACCTCCTCTCCCAGCCCTCCATCCTCTCATCTGATCTTGGCAGTCACCTGATCCCACAGGTTGGGTCTGGATGACTGAATGCTCTTTGGGCCTGAAACGAGGGCTTAGATGACTAAAATGGGTGTTCAGGCTCCTGCTGCAGAGAAGGTGTTGAGATGCCTTGTCCTGGATTTCCAGGCAGGAGGGGCTTGGCTTGGGACAGCCTCCAGACTGCCAGGACTGCTTGGGAAGTGGCTGCTGAGGTGCTGGGAGTGCAGGACTGTTTGTCACCAGAGTCAGAAATCAGAGCAGCAGCCATCGCTAGGACTTGAGGCAGTTTTGAGCTGTCACGAGTCTCGGAAGAATTTGGGCAAGGGACCAAGGAACAGAGGGATTTGTCCATGAAGACCGAGCCCCTGGCACAGGCAGGTGAAGAGATGTCCTTGCAGGGAGCAGCATCCTCCCAACAGCCGCAGCTCACCCCTCTCTCTGCTCTTTCCCAAACAGGGGACGCACATCTACCGCTACCGGCCCCGGACCGCCACGGGCAGGGAGCAGGGCAAGGAGGTCTCCTGCTCGCCGACGCACGAGAAACCCCTCGGAGCCACCAAGTACAGAGGGGACGGAGCAGAACCCAAAAAGACCATTGCAGGCAGCCAGCCCTACTGGCAGAGCAAAGCCTTCGGCCCCGGCAAGCCTGCGGCGCCCGGCCACCTCTCCCCAAACAACCCCAGGGCGTCAGGCAAACGCTTCACCCCCGTGCCCGAGAGCCAGAAGCCGGCCGAGGAGATGAGGACACCCCTGGGCATCCCGCTCTCCAAACTGTCCCAGTCCAAGCACCTCAAGAGCAGGGTTGCAGGAGCCCAGGGTGCTCCTGCGGACTCCAAGAAGCAGCCCCCCGAGAGCAGCGGCCAGAAGGAGCAGTAGGTGCTGGTGACAGTGGCCTGGCAGAGCTGGCGGAGCCCCGGCGCCGCCGCCGCCGTCCTTGGGGCAGGGGGGTGTTGTTTGCGTTACCTGGTCGGTGCACCGGTACCACGTGGCCATGATGGACAGCCCGAAAGTCATCCCGGTCCAGGGCAGGTCTCCGGAGACCGGGTCTCGGAAGAGGTGCATGGCATCCGCTCTGGGCAGGTGGCAGGTAGTGTTGGGAACGATCTTGGACGGCACGGCCCTCGAGTAGGCCTCTTCCAGGTTGGGGTAACCCCCGACGGCATTAAAAGCTGGGAAGCGTCGTTGGGAGAGGGGGTTAGAGCGGAGCAAAACCCAGCGGTCTGTGGGATCAGCTGGGAAAATGCTCCCCGGCTCCTCAACCCAGGAGCGCTGCCTGGAAAGGGAGGGATCGTCCGTGGTCGTGTTTTCTTCCGGTTATTTAAGAGACTCTTCTGCTATCGTTTTGCACAGCAGGTCCCGTCGCAGTCCGCCCTCCCTTCGGAGGGTGACCCGTGTCCTGGGACAAAGACTTCTCAAGGGACCCACCTCTTTTAACCTTGTACTGTAAGAGCAGCCTGTTCATTAAAGCTCCCCGGTCCCACGGCAGGAGGACCTCGCCTAAGACTATTAAAATGCAAAATTAGGTGGCCTTGGACTCGATGAACTGCAGCTCAAGGTGCCTTGGCACAAATGTCCAGCCAAACATTTTCTACCCCCCTTGAGCATTTCCCCAGCACCCCCACGTGACCCCATCCCCAAACCTCCAGCGACCAGTAAAAGAAAAATAAGGAAAAAAAAGACCCTTTTCGCTGCATTTTTCCTAGGAAATGGGATCCGAGGTCTGAGCCTGAGCCCTGATGAGGAGTGTGTGCCATGAGCAAGCCCTAGCAAGCGAGCCCCCGAGCCCTTGGCAGCTGCCCCGTGCTCCTCCTGCAGCTGCTGCCAACCAGCCTCGGGCTGTGCCCTGGCCCCCCACTGCCTCCCTGCTGCTGGGGGGCACGGGATGAACCCTACTCACAGCTCCTCTGGTACCTCCAGCAGGAGAATTTTGGAGCCAGAGGCATCTCTTTTTGGAGGAGGGAGGGATGGGAGGCACCCACCCCGCTCCCCCCACACCCCACGGCCACCCACGCAGCAGCCCGGGGGAGGTGAGCAGGGAGGGGCATTGGCACCCCCAAACCCACGGCAGCTGCTGATGCTCGGGAGGAGAGAGGAGGCTCCAGAGGCCTCATGAAGGGAAGAGTCAAGGCAAGACCCACGAGCATCCCTTTGTGGATTTCCCCACATCTGGTCCAGCTGTCACATCCCGGATCCCTTCCGTCCCTGTGGTCCAGACCCTCAGCTCTTCCCCTCCGGCGCAGCAGCGTGAGGTGGGAATGTGCTCCTGAGCAGTCTCCCTCGCACAGGGCCATGCCCGCGAGCACTGCTGTCTTTAGACCGAGAGCAAACCCCTCAGGCATCAGGCACTGGGATCACCGAGCGCCAGCTTGAGCAAACCCCACTTTCCAAGCCACTCGTCCTCTTCCACTGTCTGCTCCTGCCTGAGAACAGCCCTGTCCCTGCCTCCTTCCCRTTTCCATGACCAACCTCCAGCCTTGTGCTCATCCCAGAGCGTCCCCCTGWCCTGAGGCTTTTGGGGAGCTGGCAAAGGGGCATCGCCCACCGTGTGCCCCCTTGCAATCCGCGCTCCCGTGTTTCCCGGGGAGTCGGCGTTTGGGAACTCCTCCTGCTCTTGTGCAAGCAGCCCTGGCCCCCCTCCAGCGCGCGCTTTATCCAGGCGCCGGCTGCTCCCAAGCTTTGCATGGGCGTTGGGCACCAACAAAGGCTCTCCAGAGGCAGAGGCCGAGTGCTGAAAGCAGAGATTCACGCCTGGGGGTGCGGACCTGCTCCCTTCCCGAAGGTGCAAGTCATGGCACCTACGCCTGCCGAGGAGGAAGAGCAGGGAAAAACCCTCCGGGCAGCGGGAGCTCAGCTGGCAGATGCTGGGATGCAGTCCATGGGCTCTGCTGGGATTGGCATCCCTGTGGTGAACGAAGCAGGGGTGGGATGGCCCAGTCTGTCTTATCCGTGATGCTGGAGCTCAGCAGAGCCATCACCAAGGTCTCTGCTCAGAAAAGTGATTTTAAACTGCCAGAGGGCAGGGTTAGAGATGGGATACTGGGAAGGAATTCTTCCCTGGGAGGGTGGTGAGGCCCTGGCATAGGTTGCCCAGAGAAGGTGTGGCTGCCCCATCCCTGGAAGTGTTCAAGGCCAGGTTGGACAGGGCTTGGAGCAACCTGGTCTAGTGGAAGGGGTTCCACACATGGCAGAGGTTGGAAKGAGATGAGTTTTAAGGTTCCTTCCAACCCAGACCATTCTGGGATTCTTTTGAGAGTGTCCTTTACTAGCTGAGCCTGACAGGAGCCGGAGCAAACYGAGCACCTTGGGGCACACCCACCTCCAGGTCCTGAGGTCTCCCGAGACCTGAGGAAAAACCTGTGCAACCAGCAGCTTGTCTGTGGGCCTGCCTGGATCATTCCCTCTGCCGGGCACCCTCACCTCCCCACAAACACCGTGCCACGTTTGCAGGCACCAAAGCCAAAACAAACCGGGCTCCGCAGCCGCCAGAGGGGATTTTCCAGGCTTTCCTACCTGCCCTCCTCCTCCAGCTCTGCACAGCTGCACCAGCCAGGCCTGGCAGAGACAAGCCTCAGAGAGCSCCACGGCCAAGGACGGCTCCAGACAACGATTCCCAGCATCCAGGCACCGTGTCTGACGTGGCTGCGGCCACCGCTCCGATCTGCCCCGACAGGCAGCGAGCTCCTGTGCCCGGAGCAGCCCCGTGCTGCTGCTGGRGTGGTTAAGTGCTGTTGTCCCTTCTCCACAAAGTCTCTGGCCTGTCATTTGGCTTCTGTAAATATCCCTTGCTGCACCCAGGGCTCGCCCAGGAGCGAGCTCTGCTTTGGCACAGGGAAGCCCAGTCCCACGGCTGCTCCCAGCTCCGCAGCGCTGGGTCAGAGCCTTCCCTGCCTGCCTGCCTGAGCAGCCTTCCCCAGGAGATGGTGGAAATCATCTCAGGAGCGCCTCTAGAAATCATCCTCTGTAGTCAAACGCCTGCCTTTGAAGCTGGGACCTGACTTTTTGCTTCCTGCTCCTCAGGGCCAAGAGCCCCGCTGGCAGCACCAGGCAGATGAAAGCTCCCGGCCTCCCAAGGATGCTCCGAGGCGGAATGTGGGGAGACACAACAGTGCTGAGGGTTCAGGAAGGGCTGGTGATGAACCACCCTCGCTCCAACCCAGAGCAGGGCACCAAGCTCCACATCCCACCCCTGCAGCTGTGCCTTGCTCCGGCACCGCCTTCTGCCGTGCACGTCCCTGGGCTCCGGGATCCTCTTTGGAGACCAAACACCCGGAGCAGTCCCGGGAATGCTGCTTTGCTGCCGAACACTTGGTCAGGCTCAGAGTGAGACACAAACACGCAGAGCAGTGATGTCCACAGGGGACAGCCCCACATGGAGCACCAGGAGCAATGGCACACAGGGGCAGCACCGTGGCAGAGGGGACACAGAGGGACCACAGACTTTAATCAGGTGATTGCCACGGMCCCAAGTCCTGCTGGGCGTCTTGGCCACCGAATTGCTCAGACTGAATATTCATTTCTGAGGCCACCTGACTGGGGAGAGAGGGTCCCCCTGGGTGGAGGGTCTGTGCTGCCCCAGCTCTTACCTCTCACTGCCAGCACGGTGGCTCCCAGGACCATSATGAGCGTCTGCAGTGCATCCGTGTAGATGACAGCTGCCAGCCCCCCTGCACGAGAGCAAGGAACAGCGTTGGAAGTGCTGCTGGATTCGGGCTTGGAGCAGCTGGAAAGTCTCAATAAAAGTGCCATCCTTGCAGGGATGTGCCTGTCACCAGCCTCATCCTGCTGACACCGCGGTGGGGGAGCTGCAGGGGGAAGGGGGAGCAGCTCCTCGGTGGGTCTGGTGCCAAGGGGGGACAGCAGCCTCACAGATGGGGGGGGGGCCTGCAGCTTCACTGGGGGCTGGGAAGGGCAGCCAAGGGATGGCTGGAGGGAAGGGATGCAGCCCCACATCTCCACACAATCAGGAGGATGCTGGCCAGCCCCAGCTCTTTGGATGCTCTAGCAGCAAATCACACCCAGGACATTGATCTCACCTTCATCCCACCTCTCCCTAAATCCCAGTCTCCCTTAGTACACCCCTCAGCTCTCCTCTCAACCCTGCAGCTTTACTTTTCCAGCACCTGGTGCTTAGCAGGGTCCCCCTCAGCCATCCACTGTTTCTTCCTTTCCATCCCAAGCTCTCCCTCCGGACCTGCTGCAAACCCCAGACCTGCTTCCCCAGCCAGAAATCAATCACTCAGCACATGAGCAAAAGCGTTAAAAAGTAGAGCAGAGCTAAAGAAAATGGGTCAAAAATTGAACCAGCTTCAACCYCAGTCACAGAATCTCATCCTGGGCAGCCAGGGCTGCACCGTCCCCAGCCGTGCCCGGGATTTGGAAGGATGTTCTTAGGATCAGGGTGATGCAATGGTCTCACCTGGCTGAGCTCACGCCGAGGTGCCTCACATCACAACAAGCCTTGTGGGCAGGAAAAGCCCGAGCTGGGATTTGCTTGAAACCAAAGCCTTGCAAAATGCACCRTGTTACAGACACACTCTGAACTGCTTCCCGTTTGGATGGCCGGGATGAGATAACGAGGGAGGATTCTCTGCTGGGGAGGGAACGTCTCAGCCAAAACCAAAGGGCTGGCAGGGATACACAGTCCCATGGTCTGAGAGTGGGGCTGGGAGCCAGGAACCCACAAATTCCAACTCCAGCTCCAAAGCCTCACCACCTCTGGATCACAGAACCACCATATGGGTTGGACCTGCACAAAAGTAGCTGGTCCCACAGCGGGGAAGCACGGCCAAGAAATATTCCTGCAAGCTTTGTGGAGGGAGGGCAGCAGGTTGCATTGAGGGCAGGGCAAGAGGGAGGGAATGGAGTTGGGTCAAGAGCTCTCGGGTTGTAGATTCCACAGTAATAGTTCTGTAATRGGAGAAGCCCTGATTATTGCTGTTACAAATAGGAACACACACAAGAAAGTGGTGGAGGAGGAGTTACTGMAAATGAAAAGGTGTGATGACAAAGGAGAGGTCGTGGGTTGAGTCATGACCTGAGTTGCTGCTCCAGAAAGCTGCTCAGGTACTGGCTGGATGGGGCAGGGATATGAACCCCACTGGTATAAACCCCAAAAAACCTTCCAGGAGCAAAAATAACAATAAAACAATGAAAGCAGAAGGGTGAGTGGTGTGCTTCAATGAAAGGAGAAAAATTGAGGCCAGCGGATGCTGAGCCACCCACCTGCAATGGTGTAGAGCCCCGTGACCAGCAGCATCAGGACAGTGGACAGGTAAAGGTCCCAGCCCAGGCAGACTTGCACGAAGAGGGCYCCCGAGTACAGGTCTGTCTGTGCACGGAAAAGGAAACATGGGAGCTGGGACTGGGGATATTCCCCACCCAAGGGCTGCTGCAAGGGTGACACAGCAAGGAAAGAGCCAGCTCTGTGGGTGCAGTGAGGACATAGGATCCTGGAATGGTTTGGTTTGGAAGGGATCTTAAAGATCATCTCATGCCAACCCCCTGCCATGGGCAGGGGCACCTTCCGCTATCCCAGGGTGCTCCAAGCCCTGTCCAACCTGGCCTTGGACTCTAGAGGGATGGGGCAGCCACAGCTTCTCTGGGCAACCTGTGCCAGGGCCTCCCCACCCTCACAGGGAAGAATTCTTTTCTTATMTCCAATCTAAATCTTTCYTCTTTTACTTTGAAACCATTCCCCCTTGTCCTATGACACCTGCCCATATAAAAAGTCACACTCCCTCTTTTTTATAAGCCCCCTTTATGTACTGGAAGGCCACAATCAGGTCTCCACGGAGCCTTCTCTGACATCCTATGGCACATGCCAGGAGGACACTCCYGGGGCCCAGGGTCCCAGGGGGGTGGCTGTGTCACTGCTGCAGGAGAGTGTCACAGAGCACCTTCCCCCAGTGCCCAGGGAGCAGAGCAGGCAGCTCCAGCCCTCATTGCACCCACGTGGGGGTGGGCACAGTCTTGTGGAAATGAGATGTGAAGCAGAGACTCAGAGCTGGGGCACCTCCTTCAACAGAAGCAGCGATGCCATGGGAGGACAGGGCCAGGCACAGTGACAGCGACAGTGCMACCACCACATCTCCACCCGCACTGAGCTCAGCCATCCCCAGCGCTCAGCTGGGGCATCTTCACAAAAACCTTGTTTGGAGAAGGGAACGAGGCCAGAAGGGGCAGGAAGAGGCAAGAAGAGCCGACTCCACACCCTGGCCCGGAGCTGTGATGGGTTCCCACAGCCAAGACAGCRGCTCTGATTTGACATCTCCCTTGACACACCTCCCAGCAACCATCCCCCAGCAGCAGGGCTGTGCTGCCCCGTCATGTGGGAGCAGTTCCTCGGGATTAGGAAGGTGTTGGGCTGGTGTTATTTCCCATATCACCCCTCCTTGCCCCAGCTCTGCCCTCCCTCCTCCTACACCGCTCCGGCACGTTCCCACACGGAGCTGAGGATCATCGCTGGGTGACGGAGAGGGGCCATGCAGGATCATGCAAGGGAAGAGCCCAGGAGGGTCCACCAGCCCAAAACCCAGGAGGTGAACACAAATCCAGCTTCAGCACAACACAAAAGTCATTCCCCAGCACGTGAGCCCACACCGTTGGACACAACCTTGGTTAAATCAAACCAAACCAGCCAGAAGAGCACTTACACCACGACCTGAAGGATCTTAATTCAGGCACTCTTCCATGGCATCTGGACCGGGCTTTACACCACAGCCATGCCTGGCATTCCCGAGGGAGGTACTACATGTCCTCGGCTGCTCTTGGGATTGGCCCTGTGTCTGGGAGAGTCCTTGTCAACACCAAGAAGGAATTCAGCCCTGGAATGACCTCTTGAAGAGGAACCGACTCATGGGCAGTCGTGCCACGACCTCTACCAGTGGCTCCTCAGATGTTTTCCCACTACAGGCACAACCCAACCACAGCCTGATACCCCTGAGCAGCCCCACAAGAGGACAACAGAACTCTTGAAGCAGCACAAGCTTTGGTAACGAGGCAGAAAAGCCCCAACCAAGGGCCCTCAGCCACCTCCTCTCAACACAACCTGAAGAGGGAACCCAAAATATTCTAAGCCTTCCAAGCACAKTTTCAGCCAAGCATCCTTGGTGTCCTCTAGGGCTCCTCAGGTCCCTCACAGGAATCCATCACTTGTTATTTCAGCACCAGCCAGGAAGTTTTTCTCCCAATTTTCTCCCCCTTCTCCAGCAACCCTTCCCCACAGCCCAGCTGGAAGATTGGGCCAKGGACAAGGTATTTCATCATTGCTTCTCCTGGCTTTCTCAATGCTTAATCATTTCTGCAGTCGTCTGCAGATGAGTCGAAGCCTTTGCTATGAGGAAGCAGAGGCATCTCCACCTCCCTTCCTGGCAATTCTGCAAGGGTGGGAAAAAATAAAAGCACATGTGACCGAGGCATTAATAAGACATCCCAAATACAAAAACAAGCTAATTAAAACCAGGCATGACCTATTCATAAAATAAGCCCTTTCAACCTTAAAAGGAAAGGAGAAGCCTTTGAAGTCAGGCTTCATAATCCAGAGAGATCCCTGCCTCCACYGCTGACCTCACTTGGAAACTTGTTCTTACCCAACGTCGCTAAAGCCTTCCCAATAAAAGTTGGCTTTGGAGACAGCTTGGGATTAACAATTGGTGAAGCCAGAACCTCGGCAGAACGAGTTGCCCAGGGTACAGAGGAGTCTCCAGGGGCTCTTTGCCAAGGCTGGGACGCCTGTGCGACTCCTCACGTGTTCCTAGCCAGGTGGGACGCCAGCTCCCAGCAGGATTTTGGGCTGCCCTGCTGCACCCTGCCATGAAATGGGAAAGTTGGGRTCCACTAAAAGGAGATTTCCAGGGCAGGAGGGTCTGCCATCCATCCTGCCACAAGAGAGCTGAGGGAGCAGCACTGATGCCGTGTCTGAGCTCGGGAGAACGCGGAGCAAAAATCCATCGTGTAAACACAACATCTGCAGGGAGARGAGGCAGGAAAAGCCCGGATAATCCCAGGCTTTGTGGCAGCCCCCAGCAAGGACCAAAGAAACCCCGGAGGAGACAGCCCTGCCTAATTGCTGCGAGTTTCACACTCCCCTCCCACACTCCCCGCTGCGGCCACCACCAGGGATGGGGACATGGGGCCAGTTTGGCAACGCCCTGCGTGTCTGCAGACACTCATCCCAACCCACTGCTGGAAACAGCCATTGTCTGTAGGATTTACTGTGAATGGAGCCAGATGCCAAGATAATCCCCTTATTAGCCTGATTCCTCCTCTGTTGCATCCTGCCTGACTCAGAGATCAGAGAAAGCTCAGCAGACCAAAGAAACTACAGCACCGGCTGAGGAAAAGCTCGGGAAGAGGCGTTTGGGAGTGTCCACGGAGTTGCAAACACCAGGCTGTGTGGAGAAGGGCCTGGAGAACTGCAGAGGTTCCCACTGGAGCAGGCAGTGCACAGGGGTCATCTGCAGGTTCATCTGGTGTTAGGCAAGAGGTGACACCACAACCACCTCCCAAGCTAAGAAGGAGCTCGTAGGACATCCACCCCTTCTGGGCAAAGCCATGGAGAGGCTGGAAACCAAAGGGAGCAAGCAGCTCCCATGGCTTAGAAGGGCATCCTTTGGCAAGAGAAGGGGGGACATGCGTGAATGTCTGGGAAGAGACTCAAAGACAACCTCAAGCTACCAGTGATCTCTTTCTTCAAATTCAGACCASCAAGAACAAATTGCCCCAGCAGGAATCCTACCCCAGCTTCCTKTCCCTAGAAAGGCGAGGAGGGATCTGCGTGAATCCCACAGGTTCCCCACAGATCCCAGAACCAGGGACCAGCACCACAGGCACATGCGCTTCAGCATCTCCCCCAAACTCCTCCTGGATCTTTGTTGGGAACAGGAGAGATGTGACACAGGAGGGGAATGAGTGGCAACAGTTTACTGGACGTCAGGACTATCAGGGAACAATCAAAGCATCACTGCCTAAATTTCCAAACGTAACTGGTGCTCCAGGAGCTACCAAGATGATTTCAGGAGTAGTGCTGTAGGATTTTCAACACCATATGTGATTAGGATATAAGGAATATTAGTTCTATGGAAGAATGCCCTCCAGCAGGACAGGGAGGGAAATACAGGGGACAGCTGCAGCAASAGAGTCACCAGTGTCACCTCTGCCACTCTGGAAGCCCTGAGCCAGCAGGGATGTGGAAAGGGCTCCCACCTTCCTGTTAAACCCAGAGCACAATGCATTGCCCAGGGTCAGGGAGCAGCTCAGGAGGAGCAGGCAGGGGGCTCCTGAAGCCAGGGACTCCCATCGGCAGCGCTGGGCTCTGTGTGAGGTGGATGCAGCCTCTCCCTTTGTGTTAAGTGCTGAAGGATGTGCACAGCGAGMCCTGTTTGTGGGCTGCTCCATCCCCCACATCCCTGGGAGGGACAGCCAGAGGATCCCCCCCACAGCTCAGCCCAGGCGCTGGGGCCGCAGCAGCGCCGTGCAGGGAGTGAGGCTGCATCCAGAGATGCCAGGGCTGGCGAGCAGAGACAGACGCTGAGCGCCTCGATGTGGGCACTGGCAGAGCCCCTCCTGCTCCCAGACACTCCCTGCTCATGCAAAAGCACTTTTTTTGCAGCCTGCCACCTGCAAAAGCACATCTCTTAGCCCCAGCAGAGCCCAGGTCTGATCCACCTGTTCCATCAGAGCAGGATTGCTCCCTCGGGCAGGTTTTCTCTCCGGATTTTCCGAGCTGTTTGCTCTTGATCTCTGTGTCGCTGTCTCCGGCCCCCCGGGGCTGTCTGTGCCCGGCTCTCTCCTGCCTGCCCTAGACCTGGTATCACAGGCTCTTGAGCTGTTTTACCTCGGATAAACTTCCATAAACTCGGATAACTTCCCATGGTTACCAGCGTGAGGAGAGGCTGCACACAGGGAGTTGGGAATGAGGTCAAAAAGAGGGGAAAACATCCCTGTGGAAAAGTGCCTGGAAATCAGGCGCTTTCTGTACAGGCTTGAATATGTTATAGCTGCAGCAAGGCTTCCTTTCCTCAGAAAACCCACGTGCCCCAAAGCAATGAATACATTCCCAATTCAGTCCTTGGCTCTGCCAGGTCCCTCGGGAATGCCGGGAAGCATCACTGCCAGAGCATGGAGACAAACCCAGACAGTGCAGCCCAACCTCTGAGCACATTTCACCCACAACCTCTGCTACAAGGCAAGTTTGGGAATTCTGGCACACAGCCACACATCCACTGGGGCCACCTGGAAAGGATCATCACTGCTGGATCTGCCCACGAACTCAAGGGGTGTCACAGACAACATCTACCCCCAAATTCCCACTTTTTGTCCCGCTCCCTCCTGGAGCATCCTGCAGCAGCTGCTMTCCCCCGATTTGGCTACACAACATTTCAGCCCCCAAATAACCTTCTGATAGCTGGAAATAAGTCCTGKCTTTGTCACAGAGTTGAGGGGGAGCTACTCACCGAGATTTTGGCGAAGATGGAGAGCAGGAGCGACAGGCTGGAGAGGTACATCCGGATCCTCTCCCYTCCAAACCTCCGCTGGAGATACTCAGGCATTGTGACAATCGGGCAGGGAGGGAGAGCCATCACTGCCCCGTCCAGGCCACATCCTACCGGGATGGTCCTSGGAGGGCAGGGGGACAGCGTTATTCCCGGAGCAGGACTCCTGGAAGCAGGGAACCTGTCCAGGGTCGCGCTCCCCACAGCAGCTCAGGGCAGCTGTACATACCCCAGATGAGATGTAGACYGGCACAAACACCCAGGCCAGTGCCAGAAGAGCATAAGTTGCCTGTTGGGAAGGAGGAACAACATGGCACTGCCAGAAAAAACGTGGATTCTGCTGCAAGTCAACACTGACTGCGCTCCTAGACCCTGTCCCTGCTCCTGGCCCAGCCCTGGCTCACCCTCAAGGGCACATTTACACCCACAAATGGCTTCAGATGACAGGCAYGGGGTCATGGTGGAGACCCCCCCAGCACCCCTGCCAGCAGGATCCTGCTTCGCTCAGCCCTTCAGCTCCTGACTGGACATTTCCCACCAACTCCTTGAGCACCACACAAGCCAAATGCTGATTTTTTGCTGCAGAACACAAGGACTTTGGATACAACGTGCGGGGAAGCAGGGAATGGGTGACCTATTCAGTTGTGTCAGGATCTGCAGGGGCTGGATTAGGAACTCTGCTCCAAAATATTCTTTTCCCCGAGCAGGTGGAGCTGAGCTGACTCCAGGCTGACCGTCCATGCACCAGACACCGGAGAAGCTGAGTTAGCAGGGTTGTGTTAATTACCCGCCCTGCACGGCTCCTCCCAAACCTTTCGAGACTGTGAAATGGCCCATCTGCTGCGACAAAACCTCATTGCCTCAATCGCACGACACATTTCTTACATTCCACTCGAAGCCGGCGACAGCGATCCCGCCGGCAGCGCCGGTCCCGGCCGGGCCGAGGAAGAGCCCGGAGCCTTCGCTGCTGGCGAAGAGGGAGGCGCCGATCCGCGGGGAGCAGAGGAGCTGCTGCGGGGGCTCACACGCGGGGTGCCCCAGCGCCGCCTCCCTGGCTGGACCAGCTTTGGTGCTGCCCCAGGGGAGAACTCAGGAAAAGGAGGCGGAAAAAGTAACGTCTGAACCGGAGCAACAGGGCACGGACGTCCCCGTCACTTCTGAAAGCGAAGCGTGGTCGAAGAGCCTCCACGTGGGATGAGAGATGTGTGTGTATTTAGCAAGAAAATCCCTTAATACATAAAATTCGGGTAGCTGAACGTGATGGTCCCACAATCCAGCTCATCTGGACATCCCTGGTGGGTTTGGGATTGACTTTCTTGTCAATGAGGATGAGGAGGTTGCTGCATTTGCCATGGTGGCCACAAACCCTTCCTGGAAGTGGCCTGTGCAAGGAGCCAGGGCCAGACACAGAAGGACCTGCAGCCAGTTTGTCAAGATCATACAGAAATAAGAGGGATAAAAGAAACTTGGGACACCCATAGTTTGTTGGAGTCACTAGGTGTGTGCAGGAATGGTGGAGAGGGATGTTTGGCTCCATGGGTCCCTCCCCAAGTTCAGAGCAGCCTGTGGGGAGACCCAACAAGCTCCAGCATCCTTCGTGCAATGAGAAGGGAAATGCAGCTCCAAGGACATAAATTCTGGGAGGAGGAGGAGGTGGACAGGGTGGGGGAAAGTGTGGGCAAGCAGGGAGGGAATTCAGTGGGAGGGACAGTGGTGCTGGATGTCCCTGTGCCCAGGGTGTGTCGCAAGAGGGACAGAGGTCTGTACTTACTRGCCACCAGGCCATGTCTCTCCCAGCAAGGAAATAGCCACTGACAGTGTTCCTGTTCACCCTGCAGGAAGACTGGAGGGAGGAAAGATCAGCACAGAGCACCCTTTCCCTAAAAACCCAGACAAGTCACCAGGACACAAGTCTCCCAGACTAGAAGCCAAGAGACAGGAGACTCGATAATTAATGGGAGCTCTGCAACTTGGGCTTAATTACATGAAAGGTGGCTGCACCCCAGGTACCTGGAGCCATGAATAGCAAAGGAAGCACCGGGAGAGGGGGAAGCAGGCAGGATGTGCCTGTCCTAGTGCCATCCCGACCAGACAGGTTGGCTAACAGGGTCCAGCTTTGGCCAGGACTTTTCTGCAAGGCAGAATAAATGGGACTGGAGAGTCTTTGTCTGAAACTGCTGTAGCTGAGGGTTGTTGCTGTTATCAGGGCTGTTATCAGGACATTTGGCTCAACACATGTAATAGACAAAGGGCAGAGCTGCTCACACCCAGCAGACAGAGGCTGGGGGAGAGATTTGTGCCATGGTTAATTCCACCTTGCTCCTATAGGAGCCTTTCCATAGGGGGTGAAAGGGCCAGAGGGTTTGTACAAAATAGGAAATCACAGAATCCCAGAATGGTTTGGGTTGGAAGGGATCTTAAAGAGCATCTCATCCCATCCCCTGCCATGGGCAGGGACACCTTCCACTATCCCAGGCTGCTCCAAGCCCTGTCCAACCTGGCCTGACACTTCCAGGGATGGGGCAGCCACAGCTTCTCTGGGCAACCTGTGCCAGGGCCTCCCCACCCTCACAGGGAAGAATTTCTTCCTGATATCCCATCTAACCCTGCCCTCTGGCAGTGGGAAGCTATTCCCTCCTCATCCTGTCACTCCAGGCCCTTCTCCCAAGTCCCTCTCCAACTCTCTTGGAGTCCCTTAGACACTGGAACGGGCTCTAAGGTCTCCCGAGATCTTTCCTGTCTATAGGTGAACACCCCCAGCTCCCCCAGCCTGGCTCCACACAGCACAACACACAAAATAACCGAGTGAAAACTACAAGAAAATAATAGAGGCTTTCAAAATATTCCATGCAGAAAAGCAAGCCCTGAAAAAAAACCTATTCAAACAAGGAAGCAGAAAGGAACAATAGAAAAGACTCTTACCCATATTCCCACGCCAACGTTTAAGGAAAAATAAACCACTACAACAACAAGGTCAGCCACGCTGAACTGCTGTGAGGGGTAACAGATCCAGCAGTGGAATTGAGCTCCATCATTCCTCTGCGTCCTTTTTCATCCTCGGCCTCACAGGGATGGTCACTGAATCAGTAACTCGCTGGCAGCCCAAGGGCATTTATCATTAAACAACCTTGCAGCAGGAATTGCGCTTCCAGAGGCGCCTGGGTGGGCAGCCTRGCCCCCACTGCCTCCCACCCTTCTCTGCTCCCCAGGGAGCGAAAACTGCTTGATTTCGGTGTCTCACAGATGAACAGGCATGAAAATGTTCGAGTGATGTCACAGGTGCTTCGCTCCCTTTCCACCACTCCAATACTGAGTAGCCAAATGACCGGCAATCCAGCCTTATGGATGCAGTTTGTTCCCAAATTCTTGAGCCCTCATCAATACCATAATTCCATTGCATGAAACTTGGCAAAGTTGGGGTTTTTTTAAGTATTAAAGCAAAGATCAAACACAGGAGTTGGATGAATGTCCAAGGTGGAGCCTGGCACGGCAGTGAAGGTGACCAAGAAAAGCCCTCACAGAAGAGATCATAGAATCATGGAATCATTTGGCCTGGAAAAGCCCTCTAAGATCAAGTCCAACTATTAAACCCAGCACTCCCATTTTACCACTAAACCACCTCCCCAAGAACCACATCTACACAGCTTTTAAATCCCTGGTGACTCCACCACTGCCCTGGGCAGCCTGTTCCAATGCTCGACAACCCTTTCCATGAAATTTTTCCTAATATCCAACCTAAACCTCTCCTGCTGCAACTTAGGGCTGTTTCCTCTTGTCCTGTCACTTGCCACCTGGGAGAAAAGACCAACTCCCACCTGGCTGCACCCTCCTGTCAGGGAGTTGTCAAAAGAGGAAGACGCAGTTATTCCTCTAAAGGCCAACAAGAGACAGGTGCAGGAAACCACCTTAGAATTCCATGGTTTTGGGTATGTAGCCGTAAATTTGCTGCGTTGGACGCTTGGCTGGCTCATTCCCAAGTGTCAGCACACTTCCACAAGGTCTCACTAACAAAATAAACACAGTGCAGTTAATAAGCCCATCTCTGAGTCAGGTCAGCATTTCCCCTCTCTTTGAAGGAGCCGCGGCGGCACCGGGAGCTGCTCTGCACATCCCAGAGAGGAGCCGACCTTCCCCCTCGCTGCTCAGCTGGAATTTGACCTGCATTAACACATTCAAAGCACCCACACGTGTCAATAAGTCAGCCTGGTGTATCCATTAACACTAAGGAAAACACCTGGTTTCATCCTTTAAAGTCAATGAACCCTCCAAAGTCCTTGGAAGTTTGTCTCAAACATAGAAACGGTGTCAACAAAGGTTAATTTTCACTTCTGAACATGCCAAAAGCTTTATACTCATTTGTAGGACACGATGGAAAGATTAAAGCAAACAACCTCGAAATGCTAATCAATTCCACCACTTTTTTTCTCCGCAACAGGGGAGGAACTTSGAGTCTCCAGGACTGGGAGCTGCCTGGCAGCCAGCCGGCCATTCCACCCACACCTGCCCAAGGATGGCTGGGAAAACAACCCTGAACAAGTTCAGCTCTGCACTATGGCAGATTCTTTAGCTCATCCACACACTCAGAAACCTCAAAAAAAAAGAAACCTCAAAAAAAACCCATTTACCTGTGATGAGCTGATTTGGATTTTACCAGCTGGAACCTCCACCCCCCACAATATTCCCAAGTCAAGGAATCGCAGAATGGTTTGGGTTGGGAGGGACCTCAAGGATCACCTCATTCCAACACCTTCCACTAAACCAGGTTGCTCCAAGCTCTGTCCAACCTGGCCTCGGACACTTCCAGGGATGGGGCATCCACAGCTTTTGTGGACAACCTGTGCCATTGTCTGACCAAGACCCTGTTGCTCCCTGACATCCACCTGCCATATTTAAGGGGACACAGCAGATGAACATTTTTAGAAAGCTCACACAAAACAAGTCTTTATTCTTTGTCGCAGAAAATAAATACAGGTGCATATTCCATATGCTTTTCTATAAAAGCACTCCTACAAAATCACTGAACTGCATACAACAGTACAACCTTTTTGGCTTTAAAATGCAAATATTATACAGTCATTTCATTTTGTTATCATTTAAAGCACTTGTAGCAAGCAGCTTTGGAAAAGGAATGCTTAATTTAGAAGCCAAATTCTTGCCTCAAGTGTTTTGTGGGATTTTTCCATCATGTATACTGCAACTAACCTAAAAGCAACTAGAACAGTTTTTCGTAAAATGTTTATTCCCACCCACCCCCCAAAAAAAACCCTGCAAAGAAAAAAAAAAAGCTCTTAAAAACTGTTCTACCTTGATACTTAAACCAAGAGAAAACAAAAAGTGGCTCAATGGAAATATTAAGGTAAGCATGATGCTTCACAGCTCGTTCTCTGTTCGCTTCCAGTTTGGCCCGGAGTGTTTCTTTAGAGGAAGGAGCATTAATCATCCAGTCCTATATTCCTGAAAAGGTACGACATGGACTCCCCATTATGGATCCTGCGAATGGCTTCCGAGAGGATCATGCTGATATCCACAGTCTTGATTTTAGGGCACTGAAGTTTCTGTATTTCGTGTGGAATTGTGTTTGTAACCACCACCTACAGGAAAAAAAAACGACAAGGAAGATGTAGCTCCATTGTATTTTCCACCTTTCATATTGGGTGTGAAAGGGAGTTTTATGGATCCCACAAAATCACCCTTGCTGATCAAACAACATTTTCCATTACTGTCAGGGTCACAATCTTAGCAAGAGCCACATGTTGCCATAGATTCCACGTATCCATGGATACTAATGGCATGTCCCTCCTTCCTTTCATTCATTCTGCCACGCAGGTCCAGGGGAAGGTTTAAAAATATCCCACACACTGAAGGGAAAGGTTTGCTGATACTGGCAGTCCAGCACCTCACCACCTCCCACATTTCCCACAGCTATAGTTTAAGGACTTGGGGATGGCTAATATTCCAGCACACAACTCCACGATAAGAAAGCCTGAACCCAGGACCCTCCCATTCAAATCCTTAATGCCAGCATATTTCAATATTCAAATTAGGAGAAAATGGCTTGTTTAAAAAAACCCCAAACCATTTGACCAGAGTTCAGACTCCACACTTACTTCATCGATGGCAGACTCCTCGATCAGCCGGGGAGCGTCTGAGGACAACAGGCCATGGGTGGCCATGACAAAGATCTTGTAGGCTCCCCTCTCCTTGAGGGTCTCAGCTGCAGCCAGGAAGCTGTCGACATCATCTATGATGTCATCCTGCCAAAAAACCCCATGGAGTCAGTGAGGATTCACCACAGCCCCAGACACACCACCACAGCACATCTGACTGACAGTACAGCTTTAGCAAGTGGAACAAACCCCAAGCTATCAGAAAATTGCCCTGTTCCTTGACAGACCCAGAGATTACACTGCTTTAGAGAAACCTGAGTGCATCATGGAATCACAGAATGGCCTGGGTTGGAAGAGACCTTAAAGATGATCTAGTTCCACACTCTGCCATGGGCAGGGACACCTTCCACTAGACCAGGTTGCTCAAAGTTCCACACAGCCTGGCCTTGGACACTTCCAGGGATGGGGCAGCCACAGCTTCTCTGGGAAACCTGTGCCAGGCCTACCCGCCCTCACAGCGAAAGATTTCTTTCTTATATCCAATCTAACCCTTCTCTTGACAGTTTGAAGCCATTCTCCCTTGTCCTGTCACTCCAGACCCTTAAAAACAGTCTCTCTCCATCTTTCTTGCAGGTTCCCTTAAGGTACTGGAAGGCCACAATTAGGTCACCCTGAGGCCTTCTCTTTTCCAGGCTGAACAATCCCAGTTCTCTCAGCCTTTCCTCATAGCAGAGGTGCTCCATCCCTCTAATCATCTTGGTGGCCTCCTCCAGACTCACTCCAACAAGTCCCATGTCCATCATCTTGGATTCACTGGCATTTCTAAACTCATCAGCAGGAACCTGGTGATTCTCCCCTGCTGTGATGTGCACACACCACTTGAACCTCTCCCCTTCACGTAAGCACTGAACAGAATTCCACCTGATCTGCTCATGGAAGCAAGGTCCAAATGCYGCTTTCCAGAGTGGATGCCTTCATAGCTCACACAGCTTCTGGGAGTGTGCTCAATGCTGCCCCATGGTATCAAAAGTCAACCAGCAACCAAAGTTCAGTTGCTGATACAGAACAGCTACTTGATTTCTGCAACTTTAATATGATTAATATAATTTATGAGAAGTGATGGCAGCTTACTTACCACAATGATAGCTATTCTTCCTCCTACATCTCCAACAACTGTGATGGGAGGTTTTTCCTTGGGAATCAGCACTTAATATTGGCAAATGTTTTTGGAGGGGTAGAAAGGAGAAAGAAAAGAGAAAGTTTATATCATTTACTTCAAGTATGGAAATGTCTGTGAGGTCACCACTGTTAGAGAGAAATATGAAGCAACAACTATTTCAACAGCATTACTGAGAAAACCAGCATGATTTGAATCCATAAATCATTTTTAAAGATTAGTTAAAATATTAACTACACTAATTTGCACCCAAATTCTTAACCAATTCAATTAATTCTTAATTTCAGCACAGAAACATGGTGGCTGGCAGACACAGCCACTTCAATCACCTACTGACATCCAAGCTGGGTTTATGCACTGCAGTTTTGCTGGTGCAGCTGTAGGTCACACCTTCAGCAAGGTCTCTCTGGCAAGGTCCCTGACATTCCACAGCTGCACACAAAACCAGTGTCAGCTCAGCATCCCAGAAAAWCCCCAAGATGAAAAGTAAATGGCAAAAAAGTGGCCCCTCTCTGCCAGGGGCTCTTCTTCCTATAATGATGAGGGCACAGACCTCACATGCAGCCTTGCTCTAAAACCATGGACAATGAGCAACGAGAGGGAATATTTTACCTTCCACTAACAAAAAAAAAAAAAAAAAAAAAATCATCTTTCTGTGTGAAGAACCATTCCTTTTTGACAGGCCCATTCCCCAAACCCACGGAAAACAACAGGTAACCAACACTTCCCACACACACTTACTTACTGGGGATCTCCAGACTGGGGTGAATAGCAGCTACGTATTTGGCTGTAGGTGGTGAGTGCCGACCATCCACCATGTCCGACTCAGCATCCTGAGCTTCCCCGTGGATCACGGCGATTCCCAACCGTAAGCGCTCGGCAAACGACTGTGCCCTGCAGGGAAAGGGTTAAAAAATCCCAGGAAAACATTAAATTTAAAATAATTCGCATACATGCAGTCCTAATCTACTTCCATTTGATTTGTAATGTTTCAGAGGAAAATCGAATGATCCTAAAATTTTAGGAGGACACATGGAAGAAATCGGTTGCCCCTTTGTAGCTTGTTTTCACCAGGTTTGTGAAATTCAGAATAACCTTCAAAGTGCCCATATGGGCCTTCAAGCAACAGGATAAATGCTGCAAGTCACATAATGCTGACTACTCCCTTCTGCTTTGCCCAACAGCCAAAAAAACATTCCCTAGCCTTCAGCATCCTTGGGATCCTTTGCTTTAGAAGGTCTCATCTAACAGTAACCAAGAACAGCCTTGATGTCTGGATTGTCTACATGTAATAAGAAAAAAAATATTCACATGAAAACAGAAAACAAGTGTCTACCTATCTATTTTAGTACTAAACAAAGACAATATCCATGACCTGCTGACACACAACCTGAGATACCCTATGGAAAAGGGGATCCAGACAGTCACTCTGCCTGACAAACCATACTTGAGGTTGAACAGCTTGGATTTTTTAATTAGCTGACATGAAGTTCCTTCACAGTGCAGTATTTCTTCAACTAAAATTAGAAATTTCTGTAAAGAAGTGTAAGGTTAGCTGGGGGAGTGGAAAAGCAGAGAGTCAGGAAAATAGGAATTTGTATCCCAGATACTGGAAGCTGCAAGTATAAATCAGCACATCCATCCCAAGGGTTCAGGATCCTGCCTAAGCCACCCATCTAAGTCTCCTCTGGTCCAAGCAAGCCCAGCACATCCACAGTGATTCACTCTGCTCTAACACCAGCACCTCAGACCTGTGCCTGAATCACCTCCTCTATCCTCAAGCCTTGTCTAACTATCCAAACAATCCAAAGTCCAGTGAATAATTTGCCCATTGTGATACTCAGTTAATTAAAAATGAAGAATCTTCCACCCTGTGGTTATCATACAGTTATAGTATTTTTGCAAGTAGTTAATTACAGGTAATTATTATTCCAAACATTAAGAGTTATGACTTAGCAGGCATAATCCTATCAATAAAATCATGATTACTTTAAAATGCAATATTAAACTGAATGAAGTTCAAAGTAACAGTAAAATGATTTATTAATTTTCCAGTGAGCTCAGAAACCACAGAGACATTCCGAACTTCACCATGCAAGGTTTCTTTTTCACAAGCAGGCATTCATCAAAAGTATTTTCCTAGATTGTTTTCAGCCTGGATTAGCCTGAAACATCCAATCATCCTTCTCCCAGTGCAATGGGACTCCTCAAATACTGCCCTTAAATGCCCATAGGTACATGTGAAGAAGCTGAACAATACAGTTCTGGGATCCTCTCCTCCACAAATCACTGTGTGTGCARCTCCTCTGACTGGTCAGTTTTAACACAGGCTATTTGCTGGCATTGACAATTACTGGATAAGCATTAAAAGGCTTCAACAAACACCTGCCAACACCCTAGAAGCAATACTGACAGAGTGGAAAAGAAATGGAAAAGAAACAAATGTAAAATTACCTGGGCAAAACAAAAGAAATCACAAAAAGGACTGCTGGAGAACAAATATGATAAAAGTTGATGTGCTACATAAAATAACAAAAACACAGACTATCACAATTCATTGGCACGAAAGTCTAAATAACTTTTCAACAAACTCTTGGTCTTGTCACCACAGCAGATACAGCATCTCTTAAACCATCATCCAGCTCTTACAGCACCTGCTGACAGCAGTGTAATTCCAGAGTTTAGGAACAGTCAACTACAAAGCTTCATGGATTAAGAACAGTCATTCAACCACCAAGGACTTCACAATCAAAACCATCTCTAACAGCAAACCCAGTTTCACCATCTGTATTTAGGATCTGATCAACCTTGTTCTTAATTATGCCCACGGTAAGGAACTCCTTTGGATTAATGGCATTACACTTCCAGCCATTTTTCCTCGTTTACGGCAGGAAGTTTGTAATGTAAATGCACGTAAATATAACATGATTTAAAACCCTCTTTATCATAAGCACTGCACTGATTTACTCCATCCTTTTGCATGTTTTTTCTTTTACTCTCCTTAGATTTATGATGATTATAGCAATGATGTAAAAACTACACAACTGACAGAGTAGAGTTGGGAGGGGTTTGAAGGCTGCATCTTCTAATTATTGGATATCTGTCCTTCACTTGATCTTAAGAACAAAATCCCGACAGAGATTTCCTGCTCTAAGGCAAGAGAGCAAATCTTACCCACCTCTTTGCAGATGCAGGAGATTTGGCCACAATTACAGCATTCCTGTAGTCTGGTATCTGTAGTAAATAACAGATAGCAATGTCTACTTCATATCTTTAGACAAATTTAAACTCAGTAAGAATCAGAGAACTTTATTTTGCCGGAAGAATTTTAAGCATTGAACATTTTACCTAAGAAAGCAACCTTAAGAATCCATGGTACATGATGAGAGTTGACAGCTCAGTAAAAACAGGTGTTTAGAAAATTCAGGTATTAACTTAAAACTGTACCTTTCATAAACCTCATTTTATAGCTTTAGAACATCAGGGTTACACCTGCAAGTGTTAAAAGAAACAGGAAACCATTAAAATTAAAGTTTCCTGTTGAACTTAAATTGTCTTTAATCACTGGAAAACAGCATTTTACCCATTTCCTATTGCTTAACAGAGTACACTGAGAAAAGTCACACCTCTCCATCACATCACATTGACTCTTTCTATGGACAGTCTCATAGTGCTGCAAAATCTTCCACGCTGGTCAGCACAAGGAGCTGCTGCTGCAAACACTGACAGCACCAGAGAGGTAAGGCCAGGAAGTCTGGGTTTCCTTCTGAGGTCTGACAAATACTTCAGTCAGGCTTCACAAGCACAGTCTGCTCCTGAGTTTGCTGCCCCTGCCTCATTCTCATACTGCTTTTTCACTCCAGACTCCTGTTCCCCGTTTAACCAGCATTTTAGTCCCCATCTCTCAAAAGTTKCTTATCCTCATCTCCATTTTCCCTGCAAACAGTGTCTCCACATCAGACTCATCTTGCTTGTCTGTAACTTTCAAGCATTCACACTTCCAGTCCTCCTTTCCAACAGCAACTACACTCCCTCTAATGTCTCATCTTAGCCCATTCCTCGTAAACTGAGCATTTTCCTTCACTGTGCTGCCCTGGGATGATCCATCTCTATGSAGAGCAGCTTAAAGAGAACCTGTCTGTCCTTCTATCCACTGCCATAACCATAGACCTCAGCCAAGTAAAGTCCTACAGAGCAGGTCCAGTCCTCAGAATCCCAGTGTTTAGGGATGGAAGACTCTTCACTAGATATCTGCAAATTGATCTGTTACAGATGTAATTTTCCAAATTTGTGGGGATGACACCCTGTCATGCAGCTTGCTGTCAAATGTCAAACACTGATTCCAGAGCATAGAAATACTTGGGTTTTCTGCAAACACAGGCAAGRTAAGTTTTCCACAGTCTTACTCTCAAACATACAAACTGCACCGGCTGATTATTTCCAAAAGCTCCACCTGAAATGGGCATGGGAAAGAAAAAAATAAGTTCTGAATTTTGGCAAGGGCTTAACCAAATGAAAACAAGAAACTTCCTGAGGACGTCAGGCAACATTAATAATCTACAATGTTAGTTACTCCACCTATAAACTGGGAATTCAGCATGTTCTGTCCTTTATAAACACTCAAGTTATACAAGAGGCTACAAAGATTAACATGACGGAAGGTATGGACAAGGCAGGGCCTGTCACTTAACATAATAAAGGCTTTGATCTTGTTCAGACATCATTGCCTCATTTTTTCCCTGCCAAATTACCAAATTTGTTCTCAGCTCTTCAAAAATGAAGTCAGAAAGCCAGAAATGTCATTCAAAAGACACTGAGATATCAACAACTCCAGGTAACAAAGGGCTACGTCACTCTGGGATTAACATGTGCGCAAAGGAAAGAGGAGCCACCAAGTATCCAACATTTGCCAAGCATACAGAGAAAACCACCACATTATTTTCATATCACAGGAATTTCACTGATTGGAYCATCTTCATCCCAGAACACCAAGTAATTCTCTTCACACCTATGCACAAATTTCCGACAGGGAACAACTACAAGCCCTCATCCTCCTAACTTTTAGTGAAATGTTTTTTAAGTGACCTTCATTCTTATCAAGCTGGACTCCACTTCATGCTCCTCAGTATAGCCCATCATGACTCCCACTGCTTTGAAAGCTCTGGCATTCCCAGTGCAGGATATCCAGCAAGTTGTGGCCACCAGGAATGCGAAATGAATACTAAATTCCTCCTGAGCAGCACCAGATCAAAGTTTTAAGAAAAGATACTATAAACGACCCGGCTGATGAAGGTACTTGCCAATACAGATCCCATATGATCAGATCCATTCAGCCAACTCCAGTTTTAGAAAGCCCCCTCATGGATGAGCTGAGGCATGAAGAACTGAAAGTATCTTTTAAGACTTCTCTACACATACTTCAGATCTCCACAAATGGTCATTTGTTAGACTGCACAGCAGTGCCAGACTCAAAGCTGCAACAATTCCGTGCAAACCATTAAAAGCTCATGAATCAAAATGTGCTTCAAGACCAAACCAGGACCATGATCTTGTTGTCGACTATAAACCACCCAKTCAAGCAACATAAAAAGGCACGACTTGTCTCGTGTCTGCATATTTGGTTTCCCACTTTTGTTCTTTTTTTAACTGAGGAAGTGCTTCCAATATGCAATACTTCTCTCCTGGAACACAAGATGAATGACCGTGGCAAAGCCAGAGCCTGGAGTTTTGTTCTGCCATCCTCTTTGACTCCATTACCAAATGAAATGATAACAAGAGATTCAATAACTGATTCTCAAAACAGATTTTAACACGGACGTAACAAAATCATGTTGGTTTGGGTTTGGGTTTTTTTAAGGGGGTGGGGTGGGGTGTGTTTTGTTTTTTAAATTGAGGCATTCCTATCTCTATAAMAAGAAATACCTTGGATTCAAAAGCCAGAGTGAGCTAAACCTTTTCTCTCACCAGGAAGAAAGCACTTGCTTTATTCCAAATTACCATTAGTCAGAGGCTTAACATGCATCTTATACCTACAATTATCATTTGTACATTTTGTATAGGTGAATCTTCCAGTAGCACTTTTTAAAAGCCTTATAAAAATATCATGGAGAAATGGAGGCACAGAATATCCCAAGTTAAGCTCCTCAAGTCAAGACACGCAGTCTGAACAAACAGCAGGTGAGAGATTTCCACCCCTAGTCTTACTTTCAGAGCACAATCAATAGGCTTTCTCATAGTTTACATCTTCCACAGTGTTTCTTATTATGYGATTTAAATTTATACCCACACAAACAGCCCATCCTATAAATGTCAAGGAAACTGGAAATAGGAAAGGAAGAGGACATCAAGAGCAAGAAAATGCTATTTTCTTTCAATATCGTTTAGGGGAATATATCTAAGACAACAGAACAGCATCACTGCACAGGTAAGAAAATGCCAGCTCCTCATGAAAGCAGATGTTAAACGTGGGGAAGAGAAGAATCAACAGCCYCAACATCACTCCCTCCCCAACATGACCCTTCCCCCCCTAAAATTCAGTTTGAAGAGAATCTTTTCAGAGGAATTTGTTTCAGATGCCCTGAGACATGATAGAAAAAGAATTTAAAAAAGCAACTGTAAGAGCAGGCTTTCCTCACCTCTTCTTGGATGTACTGGAGTAAAAATGGAGATGCTCTCAAGTTATCAACTGGAATATTGAAGAAGCCCTGAATTTCCTTCTGATGTAGATCCATGGTAATAAGATGAGTTAGTCCTTAAAAAAACCAACAAGAAGATATAGAGAGAAGCACATCAAGAAAAGTAAGAGAGAACAGACACTTTATTTTTCTAAGTTTCTCTGAAGTTAGTCCAGAAAACCTCTAAGCTGCATGAGAACACTATAGTAAGTGAAAGTACATAAATTAATTATGTCCCTCTTAAGCACACTGGCATTAACGTGTTTTGAGACTCTTACAGTGTCTTTTTTTTAAAAGAACCTCAGAACACYGCACATAACTGACTCTGCAGTGCCACACTGAGGCAGGTAAGATCCTTCTCCACTGGATGTGGGACAAAATGGAAGCACTAATTTGTCCTRTGTCACATAGCAAGACCCCGGCACRCTCGTTAAGAGTTCTGAACTCCTGAAAAATGGGCCCAACTCCTAATCAAAAAACACTTCTCTCAAAATAACAACCCAGATCACACAGTTTGTTTTAACTGCCTGTTTCTTCCCAGGGATGGGAGTGAAAGGAAAGGAGTAGAAAATGTGTTGAAGGCTGTGAAAATGAATAATCTCATTCTCCCACAYGGTCTCAAATGTAAAGGAGAGATACAAAGCGCATTCATCCAACAGGTAAAAAACAGGACAGAAATGACAAGGCACTACTGTTCCAGAGTGTCAGAAAGGCAAAGAATGGTATTATGAGAGGTGGATACCACAGCCCAAAGCAGCTGAGCCCAGCAGACTCATTTTGCCAGCTCAGTACGACTCAATGTAAAATGGTTGTTTCCAATTTGGGTTTTTTATGAACTCATCATTTGGAAACATTTCCGATCACATTCTCCTTTTTATGTGCATTTTAAACACAAGAAAACTTGGCAGTCGTTTTTAAACAGAGTCCCAATTTGCATACAGATCTCTTTCAACCTGGAAGCTGACAGCAGGAGCSCCCCTTGCCCTGATTATTTAAGGACAGCCACGTTCTTACCAGCTTTGCACATCATTGAGGCCAACAATTTAGAGACAATGGAGCCTCTTTTCCTCATCTTGCACTGTTTGCTATACGGGAAGTAAGGAATCACTCCAATAATGCTTTTGGCACAGGAGGTTTTACAYGCATACACCATGATCAGGAGCTCCATGATTGTAGTATTCACATCCCTGCAACGAGAAACATCTGCGTCTGTATCTGGTGCATAAAAATCCTGTATTCAGCACAGTATTTACACCCACTCCAGGGATTCCGTGCCAGGGTACTTCGAAGTATGGTGACCGAATGAATGTCATTAAGAATTCAGCTGTGCACATCAGAATGGCGAGTGCCCTGGATCCAGTACTTTACTTCTTCACCAGAATTACTTTTTTTTTTTTTCACTTGGTTATTTTGAACAATTCAGTAGTTTTTGTTATACCATGTTGCTGTAACATAGTAGTCCATAATTCATCCCCAATATCACTTTTTCCCATATAGATATGCTTTTTTAAAAAAAGTCATACTTTACAAGATATTCCTCTATTGTTCAAGCCAAGAACAGGCTAAATACTTAATAATTAGCACCTATTCTCTGCCCTAAATGAAGAGATGGAGAGGGCACTTCTTTAGAGAAAGAACTGGTCATCAACTAACATCTATTTCTGTTGCCATTAAAAAAAGTCTTAGCATTTGCAAAGTTCTTTTCTGAATCACAGGACACACTGCCCAGGAAACACTCCTACATCTAGAACTTTGTGATAGCGCTAGAGGTGGGGAGCTGAAAAGAAGAARTTAAAGAGCATGACACAAACTAAAGAATACACTTAGGGAAAGAATACAGAGGCCAAGAGGAAGGTTTCATTAGTATAATCACTGAAAATTAAAATAATAGAAGTTAGCTTATGCCAAAGTTGTCTTTGTGCACATRTAAAAAAAAAACCMACCAAAACAAATAACAAAAAAAAMCACAGAAAGAAAAGYCTCTATCTAGTTAATCTAAGCTTATTWCTCTGTACTACATTCATAAAAGGTGATTAAAAATGAAAACCAAAAGTATTCCTATGGACAGCCCATGTCAAATGCCAGCACAGGGTCTTTAAAGAGTTACTCACTTTGAAACTGTCTGGATGATAAATACATCCTTTCCTCTCACAGACTCCTGAATCTGCACTCGTGTTTCTGCCAAGAACAGAAATATGTAGTATTTGCAACAGCAAAACTCTTTAGAGTCTAACAAGRGGAGCCAATACATGCACAGCAGTGTTAGGTACGTTTCCAGGTTTGCTAATTAAATGCTCACCTCTGTTTGGTTCTTGATAAACYTGAACCTTCCCCATCTCAACTCCCAAGCGCCTGCAGGAGAACAAAAAAGAYAGAAGTCAGTAAGGGGAAAGGAAGGGCAAAACAAATGTAAATCCCATATAGTGCAATAGTTACTGAAAAAGTTGTATTCTACAGGAGAAAACCAAGGAAAGAAAATCCCAAACCATAAACCCAGTAATTATAGTGGACCTCTCTTTAAATAGCACCTACGATTCCCMAAAGCTGCACTGCAAACTATGTTAAACTCATTTTCAAGTTAAGCTTAGAACAAGCAGCAGAAAAAATTGCTTAAATACTAAATCATGCAACAATTTCTAATTTTTCATATATTTCTTGCCCTMCATATATGTGTGTATACATGAAGCAACATATATATACACAATACTTAAAAATACCACTTTTAAATCATTCTTCTCTATAGAAAAAACTCAATGTAAAGTGAAGAGGAAATACTAGCAAGCACTAGTCTATGGATAATGGAAGATTAACACCTGCTRTATTTACTCCTTTTTGTAGTGATGGGGTCTGTGCTAATATTGATAAGGAAATCAGAGTATGCTCTGCACTCAGGCCCAAATTCTTTCCACATGTAACGTGAGTTCCTTTGCACTCCCCTTTCTCCTCCTATCACACCTAACTTTGGGTAAATAAGCCTCTGGAAGAAATCCATCATGTGCAATATTCCCAGTAATGTTATGCATCCTGATTAGCATGGTAAAAATTTACTGAAKTCATAAAACTTCTGCTGAAGCTATTCATGGATTTAAGCTAAAGAAATGTTCCCATCCAAAACATACGTGAGCAGGAGGGATGTAGTTTTCCTGCCCAAGAAAATCCCACTACAAGGAGTAAGAAAACTCCTGCCATGATGATTTAACACTATCCAAACATCAATTATCCCACATGTTTCCTATAAAATGCTGCAGCCAATCACAACCTGCCACGGAACAATTCAAACATAAGTGACTCTCTGTTAGTCAGCTGTTGAAATACATTCTGCAATACAGCACACTCCATATTCTTGCAAACCATGGCAGTTTTCCCATGTAATTTTCCTTAAATAGGGAAATCAAGTGTCCAGTAAAACAAGCCCCATCACAATAACCCCAAGATCCCAAGCTGCCTGSAGACTCTACTTACTCAGCAATCCTCTTCGAAAGTTCCATGCACGAGGAATTGGAATTAGCTGAGAACAGCACCAGCCCACCCTTGGTGATATTCATGATGGTCCCAATTTCAGTTGATGGCACACAAAACATCAACCCTAAGTTGTTTTRTCGCTCCTAAAAGACTGCAAGAGATCAAAGGTCATTTAAAGCCACATTAAAAACAAAAAGAAACACATTTTCTCTGTTTAGAAAGTGTAGCTTCTCAAAAGGCTGGATATTCCAGCATCCTTAATACTTGTTATCTCCACTTTAACAGCTTCCCTATATCTCTCCAAAGATCCCCCAAGACAACCTTCTAGCGTCAACAGKTTTTTTTTTCCTTTTTTAACTGTTTTCCTCACGCTATCATCCAGTAACACAGATACTTTTTCCATCAGCTTGTCCAGTTCATTTTCCAGAACTGAAAAACATTTATTGACTTTTTCAAGATCACAAAGACAGTCAGGGGTAGAATTGAGCTAAACAGAGCTCCTGAGTCCTGGCTAGAAGAGTCTATTTCCATAGCTGCGTCTCTTTTCATCACTTTGCAGTAACTTATAAACTTACAAATAAGGGTGAAATCTAAAGAAGAGTTCAATAAAGCTGGCAGCTGTAAATAATGACCTCTTGAACAGCAAATCCACTTGCTGAAGCAGCTGTTGTCATTCTTTGAAACCAATATTTCTCCTGTGAAAACAGGAGAAAAATATCAAGAGGAAGTCGGTACAGTTTATTYTGTTTCAAATAAAGGCACAAACCACTAATCTCACTGAGGATTTGATGGGATTCCATCTGTTTATTATTCGCTGTAAATCACATTTTCATGATTACTTCTACTGTAAAATTCTAGTCAAATAAAAGAAAAAAAAATCACATTGACCAGCAGCCCTGGATACATCAAAGTACCATTCAACTCAGAAAATCCTGGGCTATTGCACTTCACTTCTGCTGTATAAATAATCCAATCCATCATTATCCATTTCAGTATTATGTAAGGACTGTAAATATTAAATATGAGTGGCRTAATTTAAACCAAAGTAAACAGARGTTACAGCTAAATYAGTAAYTTTTTTCCCGGTAAACATCTCCCTGCTGAGAAAGAGAACTAGCTAATAGTCATATGTAATTCTTTAGAAAAAGCTGATGGTGTATCAACTATTAAGTACTCCAAAACAGCAACTAAYAGAGAAACAACAGTTTTGTATTTACAGGAACAGCTGGCTAAGTCTGTACTGAAACTCCTTCACACCACCTTTACAACTAGACAGTCTTGCTCGGTTTAATTTTGTCAGAGGAACCTGATTCACCCTCGTGCAGAGCCAAAGTCAAGTCAGGAACTTCGTAACAACAAATCTGTCGATGCCAAGGCTGAGCTCTGCTCAACTGCTGTGAATGAAAACCTGCCTGTCATCAGAACCTCTGAACTGTGCAGAGACTGAACACAAACAGCGACAATTTCAGCTCCAGAATGTCTGAATGTTTCACTCCAGTAGAATCAGGGGGGCCTCCCAAGGCCCTATCCCTCCCAAACTAAGCACCCAAAAACCCCCAATTTCTTAGCTAGTGTTTCTCTCTTGTGCTGCTCACTCACTCTCTGCAACTCCCAGCTGTCAACTAATGGCCATCACCCATCAAATATTCATGATGGTGTTCAAGATCCAACTCTGCTCCACCGGAGCAAGCATAGACTAGAAATGCTTTTAGGTCTTACACCACCACCTGAGAGCACCCTGCTTGTGTGGCTCGCTGGGAACAGTGTGGAGACAACCCTCCATGTTGCTAAAAGCATTCACTCAGTGTTTAGAAGGCTTATTTTTTATCCAATTGTGTGTATTCTTCATTCYGTGCACGAAGGAAATGAAGAGCCTTAAGAGATCTGAAAAGATGAGTTATTGGCTCCCAACTATTGCTGAGGGTGCATTTTACACCACAGTAAGATGATGTATTTACAAKCAACACTGAACATTACTCTTCACTAACTATATAGGTCAATGACTTTCTTGTGGATGTACTTCAGGAGCTACAAGTGGGCTACAATRTGTGTGGGAAGGGAAGTTGCATTTCAAGAGTAGTAAGAAATATCAACCTTCAAACAGGTGTTGGGATGACAGCAAACTCGCAGAACTTTATTAGATGTGCAAAGACACGACTCCACACAGGTACATGGGACCACAACCCTCTGGTTTGAGGTGGGCAAACCTTCCAASGTCTGGGAGAACACAAGCACCACAGAGCACGCTGCAGCACGAACTCCTGCCTTTCCTTTYGCGCCGCGCAACAATTACACAGACACATCATGATGAGCACAACAATCACTGGGTACACATGGCTTTATGCCTCCATGAACTGAGCATGTCCACACAGAAAGCAACRGAGGCAGGAATAACTGTATGGGATAACCATGGTGCTAAGGAACGGATCCCTATGTGATGGAGGRAATCTGCACCCTCTCACACATCTCCCCACAGAGAATTTTCCCGGCCCTCCACAGTCACCTATTCCCCTGAGCTAACACACCCTTCCAGCCCACGCCTCCCTACCAGTCCTTCAGATGCTCCAGGTGGGTTACCCAGGCCCTGTGGATTCCACCCCTTGTCCCCGGGGCCGGCGCGGGCACGCCGCAGCCCCACGCCGCTGCCCCTCTCACCTGTGGGGCTTGCGGAGAGCCCGAGCAACCCCGAAAAGGGGCCACCCAAGAGAGGCTCTCCATCCCCCGAGAGGAGGGCGACGTAGCCCATTCCTCAGGCGGCGGAACCCCGTGTGGGGAAGGGGGATGTCCTGCCCTCACACAGCCGGCTGAAGTGGGCTGAGCGGGCGGGAGTGCCCCTCGCTGAAGGCCTTACCTGCCGGCTCCGGCCCCCCGGCCCCGGGAGAAGGCGGCCCGGCCGGAGGGGAAGGAGGGGGAGAGGCAGAGGCGGCGGCGGAGCTCAGCCCCTCCGGTGCTCCGCGGGCAAGATGGCGGCGGGGCGTGAGAGAGGCAGCGCGGGCGGGCGGGGCGGGCCCGAGGCGACGCCCCCCTCCCCTCCACAGGGGCCCGCGCCGCGCCGAGGGGAGCGGGCGCCATCTTCCTCCTCACGCCYGCCGGGCTCGGGGCGGACCGGGACGGGGTCTTAGCATCACAGAATTTAGKAATCATCGGGGTTGGAAGAGACTTTTAAGATCATCCAGTCATCCAGTCCGACCGTCAACCCAGCACTATCACTGTAACCCCTAAASCACATCACCCAGGGCTGGATCTAGAGACTTCTTAAAACACCTCCAGGAATCGTGACTCCACCCACTCCCTGGGTACCTATTCCAATGCCTGACCACATGCATAGTGAATTTTTCTAATATTTTTTCTAATATTAGATCTGAATCTCCCGTTTTACAGCCGTTTCTGAGACCAGCCGCCTCCTCACTACGACCTCGTTCCAGGGAGTTGCAGAGAGCGATGACCTGACCTCCCTCAGGGTTGGCAGATCCCCGGTGCAAAAATCCATGAGGAATAACGTGGTAATGTCCACAGGGTGCGGTGTTTTGGAGCTCCCACTCCTGCAACCCTGCCAGAGGGATGGACTGGCGGCTGCCACGCTGCTCTGGGCATCTCCATCGCTGTGGCCGGTCTGCTCCATCTCCGCCAGGCACTGAGGTACCACCTGGACTTTGCCATCAGCAAAGTGTTTGTAGAAARAGAGGCATTTCTGGAAATTAAGAACAGAAACTATAAGTGGACTCTCAGTTCCTTGCCAACAGTGCATGCGATTTATCCAGAGTCATCTCTCAGGACTCTCCTTGCCACATCTGTTGAACAGCACAARGAGTCTTTTGACGTCTGAAATGAGACTCTTATTTTAGTCACCCTGTTTAAAAAAAAAAAAAAAAAGCTTTATCCCAAGACACCCATGACAAAACTGCTTTCAGGAAGTTACAGTCATCCCACACAGACACACATCCCTCCTTTAAACACAAAACCCAAACACCATGTTTTTTCCCCAGACTGCACAGTTAGAACCTGTTTTAGATTACACTTCTCAGTATGCTCAAGATGAACAGTGTTTTATGGATCAGAATTTTCACGTTTAGCATAAAAGTACAAACTGCTGCAGCTTTTTTTCACAAAAAGCAATTAAACTTGATTATTCCTGGACTGCAGGGTGCACTGGAGCAAGGCTGAGCGTCCCAGCAGATATTTTTGTCTGCACTAGCCTTAGCATAAAAGATGAAGAAAAGCCACAGGACAGCTCACCAAAAGTGCCTGCAAAGGGACAACATTAAATTCCTAGTTTCAAACTGCATTTCCGCCACTACGAGCTTCCACATTAAATATTCACAGGCCAGTGTTTTCCCTGYATTTCACATTTGCTTCTTGCTTCACGCATTCCAAGACCTCGTCGTCTCCTTTTATTTGCTTCTTTTCAGCGGAGTGGGAGCTGGGGAAGGAGAAGCCGTTTAACCCGGAGCCACGGAGCAGATGTCGGGCACTCCACTTGCAGGCTCACAAAGCCAGGACATCTGTTTGAAATATGTCAGCAGAGAGGCCATCAGCCTTTTAGAGGCTGCAGCAATCCTCTGCCTTTCCTACATCCTCTTCCAAATTACACTGAAGTGTAAGAGACCTCTCCCAGTGCCTCGCCAGCCCCACCGTTCCCAGTCCGTGTTTTTCTGCTTCCAGGCTGGTGCTCCCACACAGCTGATTCAGGATCATTGACCCTAGCAGGGTCTTTTTTTGTTTCAGGGCTTTTAGGACAAAAAGGAAGGGGGTTGAGCRTTTTGTTGGCCTCTTCACAGAGCAGCCGAGATTTCTCTCAGCACCGGCCTGCCTCGCAGGRTTTTGCTACAGGCTGGCGTGGCAAAGCAGTTGAATGCAGAACAACCAGAAACAACACATGGTGAAGCACTGACCCATAATGCAATTAGCAGCCTTCCCCAGAAGCATTTTTCAATACCCCAGGGCACTCAGAATTTGCTRACTGTTTGATTTGTGCTGGCCCAAATTCCTGACATTGCTTGAGCAAACCACAGGACCAGGAACTAAGTCATCCTGTCTTCCGATCTTTTTATGAGGCTACTGCCTTTGTTTTCTTAGAGAAAATCCATTTTTTTCCCACCTCTGTTTTCCTGATCAGAGGAATACAAATTTAAATCTCAGTTCCCAAGGGAGAGGGATTTGTTAATTTGACAATACGCCCTCCAAACACTGAGAGTTTAACAAACAGTTGCTCCAAGACGAGCACACGGATTTTATTTCATTTACAGTGATTCAATTAGCAGCCATCTAAGGAATTCTGAAAATTTTCTGGGTGTGAATACACTGGCTCACAGAGGTTTATTGTTCTTAATCCAGATGCGACTCTGGCAAGCAGAGATGTGCAAAAAAATCTCCCCCACACACCTAGTCCAGCCAAGGTGAAGGGCACTGCTCATCCAGCACTGGGCTGGACGACAGCCTGCATCCATCACCTGAGAGAAGATAAATGCTGCTGTCACCCAGGCTCCTGAGCTCCATCCATCACTGCTCAGCCAGGTTGGCTTTTTTTTGTTTGTTTGGAGTTTTTTTGTTTTTTAAAAAAAAAAAAGTGGCTATTAAAACTCACCTAGCAAACCACCTGACAGTGAGAACTATCAGACATGRTACACCAAAGAAATGCTCTGGTTTCATCCTGACAGAGCCCTGTGAATAGGTTTGGTCTCTCCCAACAAAGAAAGGGATCCTAAAAGCATCCTTTACCCTACACAGCCCCTCTGACCCCACAGGGAATTTCTGCAGCACACAGATACCTCCACACTGAGCTCAGACCAAAAGCCAAAAACACCTCCCTGCTCCCCTGCCTGCAGCTTTACTGCCTGGGGGACAACTGTGTCCAGTTTCCAGAAGATTCTGCCTTGGATATTACCTGCCTAGGGAGGCAGAACTCAAAGCAATATAAATTCACTCTGGAATTGATGGAAGGAGGAGTAATTTTATCATGTCGTGGGAGTGATCAGAAATAGCATTCCCCATGTCTGGGAAGCAAAGTGCTGTAATAAAGGTCCTGGAGCAGGGAACACATCTTCTCTRTGTGAAGGGCTGTGGCAGTAGGCAGCACTCATTGCTTTATCAAATATTCCTGCCTGCCTGGCTGTCTGTGGAAAACAGGCACAGACTCATTTGTCACAGTCCTGTTCCCCCTGACTCACAAAGCTTTGACTCGAGAAGGACTCCTCGAGTTCAGAGGTTTTTTTCGTGTTTCCAACTGCGCCCCCAGTTCCGGGTCAGTTTGTAATGTTTAACAGATCTGCTGCATCAGCTCCAGCACAGACACGGGGTTATCTCCAACCAGCCTCCCAGCGAGAGGCGGGAGGTTGGTGGGAATACGTGAATTGTGACAGGTCCTGCACAGACAAGACAGCTCGAGCTGGATGACAGGGCAAGAGTTTGGACAAACATTGCCCTGAAACAARAGGCCATGATGGTGCTTCTTGCTTGGTTCACAAATTCCCTTTGCTTTGCTGCATGTGGGCAGCTCTGTCCTGCAAAGTTTGCSTAACATCCTCATGTTTATGAGTGTGGTTTGCCCTTCGACTGGCCTCTAGACAGAAGTGGTCGGACTGCACAGTGAAGTCATGTCATTTTAGGGAATTTGAACAGCTACACAGTCTGTGACCAACACTTGTTAGTGCCCTGTTCCTCCCTGTCCTACTGACTGGGTCCCAGCAYGATTTGCCATTTGCCTCACTAAGCTACAGCTCCTCTCCAAAGAGCACACAGGCACCGTGCTCTGTGCAGGCATTAGTGAGCACACAGGAAGGGCTTGACTTGGTCATTGCAGATTAAAGCAGAATTCAGTGTATGAGAGCAGGTCCTGTGCTTYGCATGCACAACTGGGAGGTGTAAAGAAAGATTTGGTACCAGCCCTGGCCTGTACACTAAGCAGGAGCTGGGAGAGGTGCAGGGAAGGAGCAAAGTGCAACCAGCAAACAGCACCCTGTGTCCTCCCCAGTCCACTGTTGACCAGGACCTGCAAGAGCAGGTTAACCCCTCAACCAGCTGCTACACCAAGAAAGGCTGAGCCTTACCCAGGTCTCTTCAGCCTACTCCACTTACTGACACTATTACCAGCATCTCTCTTTCCCAGAGAAGCTTTTTACCAATACCTCTCCTCTAACTCACCATGTTATTTCCTGCCTGATTTCAACAAGCTCTGGAAGAGGTTCTCCTCTCAGACCTCCATGCACTTTCTTTGACCTTATCAAACAAGCCAATTCCCCAAGTTCAAAAGTGGGACACTTAAAAATTTTACTCACCAGGGAAGTCTCACCAGAGGAGAGGCGTGGGGACTGCTAGGCTTCCCAGAGGCTTTTATTGTCTCATTAAGCTCTCCTTAATGAGAATTTCCTCACCTGCTACAGTGTCCCTCCCATTCATTTGCATTCACTGTCCTGCTGCTGGTACTTTCAAGCCTGTCTTAGCTCCCACTCCTTCCTCTTTCCCTCTTAACTGTTCTGAGCCCAATTTTTATCTCCATGCTCTCATCCTGGTCCCAGGGAGAAAATACTTTCTCCTCTCGAGTTACCRCTTGCCATGTTCCCCTTGGGTGGTTTCCTCCCTGATATCTCTGCAGCTTCTCCCAGCTCCAGAGTCATCTGCAATAGTCTCTCCTCCAAAGCAAGAAAGCAACAACTCCTGGTGAGATTCCTGACTTAAATGCTTGCTAAAAAATTTCCTTATTCTCTCAGCTAAGGCTCCCCCATGCACAGCGTGGACCCCACACACCTCAATGCCTGAACCCCGAACACCCCAGTGKCTCTGCGCGTCCCTGCCCGCTGTTTGTAGGAGCGGGGYTGTCGGATCGGCCCCTCTGCGGGACCAATGAGGGCCTCGCTCAGCGGGGCAGAGGGTTCAGCACCTTTCTCAATGACTGCAAATACTGCGGGGTTCAAGCTGTTCCACTTATCCCGTGGCATCTGAAAGAGCCTTGACAACAAAGCTGCGTCAGAGGGGGGCACAGCTGCCAAAGCAGCCGTTCCAGCTTCGTTGGATTGCCTGTTGGAAAATACTTCCCTGTTTTTTTTCATTCAAGCTTTTCTAGATAAGCATATGGCAAATGCAACTATTGGAGAGAATGAACTGCCTGCATCCCGGTTGGGAATGAGGGACTATCACAATTATCCCTGTGATAATGAGAGAGTCTGAACATGAGGGAACTTGATACAAYGGGAGATTTATCTTGGAACCTGTCCCTTGGCAGCCTGGCCTGTATTGCTGGCAACACGGTTTCCCATTGCACAAAGGGCAGGGATCAGACCCAGGATGACAGATCCATCTCTATCTCAAGCTCGTCCTGTTCCATTACCACTTTTCCAGTGGTARTTCCTTAGATCACCCAGACACCGCTTCATTTAAATCACGTTGTCCCATGGGAATCTGTACCCACCTTGGATCTCCAAATGACCCAGAAAATTGCTTTCTTTCCTATCACAAACCAGGTCAACACTTCAAATCCTGACCTTCAAGGCTGCCAGGGTGAGGAGAGAGGCAAGACAGGAGTCCGAGGCCTTGGTCCAACACTCACGGAGACTCTCGTCACAAAGAATTACGTGAACTCTGCAAACAGATAAGGAAAAGCAGAAAGAGCAAACGCGGGTCTGCACAACCTTGACATGGCAATCGATGCTCTAGTTTACCACCAGGAGCAAGCAAATAGCCCCAGAGTTACGTGCTGCATAGCAAACATTGCAGTTTTATCTGGATGACAGGCAGCAATTTGTGGCAAAGGTTAAATCTCTCTGTTCACTCAAGCTTGACATACRGATGGTCGTGTTACATTCCCTGTTCTCAGCGGGTTTGTGCATGAATTTAAGGTTAAGTGCATGTGTGCCTTTAGGATCATGACCTTCATTCAATATTGCGTGGCCCAGCAGACCCATAATTAATCCCCAACGTGTTCAAGTGACAGCTCTCACTCGTAACGTCATCCATGCAGAACAGCGAGGTGCGTGTAAATTCCTACGTTCCAGCTGGGAGTCAGAGATTTTCCAGCCACCAGAGCAGGGAGGCTGCACAGCAGGTTTCTGACAGGATGAATGGAACAATTGGTAGCTTGGGCTATTTTACAGGTAAATTGGGTATGGCAGGAGAGGGAGGTGCAAACAGTCACTGCTCGTTCAGCTGCTGAGGATGGGCTGGGAAYGACAACACCTCCATGCTGTCATTCCTTGTTACATGACCAACACTTTCTACTCTGAAGAATGTAAGAGTTCCAGAGGCTTATGAAACCTGTAAGAAAACCCCCACCATCTTCATCCTGKGCAGTCTGCAAACATGAAACTTGAGCAGACTCAGCTCAGCCACTTGCTCTTCCTTCTCCTCCCAATCGCCAGTTTTCAAATGTACTCAAAGGTCGGAAACCCAACAATAAACCATACCCACAGTCTGGCAATCAGATCCATGTGCCCCAGGCAAGTCCTCACACCCAGGTCATGTCCTGTCTGCTTCACTTATGAGAGCTGCTGCTAATACCAGTGGTTCGTTTCCAAATTCTGGGTATTTAATCTTTTTATCTACTTGTTCTCTTCACGAAGATGAACCTGCTCGGTCAGGTTGGACCAACAAGTGTTTTATCCCACAGGTAACTCAACAARCTGAGTATGTTTTACAGAAATTTATTGGGAGTTAATATTCATTTACCAACAGCACAAAATATCAGAACTCTGCTATTTAAGGGCTGGAAAGACATCAAACACAGAGACAAGCATTGCTCAGAAATAGTTATGCTGTACATCAAATCTGAGTAACAGCAGCATGACTGCTGATTTGTCCTGCCTGAGGAGAGAAAAGATGAGTGTCTCACTCATTGTTCCATTCCCTACAAAAATACATACAGCTGTTGCATTGTAAACAGCTGTARCCATCTTTCTATAAAAGATGCATGAACAAGAGTCAAAAGGCACAAGGAGTAAAATGCTGCTACTTTGACCCACCTTGCTGCAGCTCCAGAGAGTTCTTCCATTCCCACTGTGTGTTAAACCATAGCATATTTGAGATACCTCCAAAACACAAAATCACACCTTGTTAGCACGTGCAGCCCTTTGCAGTCCCCAGTCCTGCAATTAGAGCTCTGAAATGAGGGAAACTCCAGAGAGGAGAACGGCCCCTTCCACACCAGTGCCTACTCAGGCCCTGGGGACCTCCACTTCCGAAGCAGACCTGGACTTCCGCCGGCTGCTCAGGCTGCCCAGGACCGACTCCTCGCTGAAGGCGCCTTCRAAGGTCGACAGGATGGACTGGCGGAACTTCTCCTTGAAATCTGGCCCCACAAAGACGTACAGGATGGGGTTGATGCAGCTGTTGAAGAAAGCAAGGCTGGAAACCAAGGGGATCCCTAAGTAAAGGGCCAGTTTCATCTCATGGCTGGARGAGTTTTTGGATATTTCCAGCAGGGAGAAGACATGATAGGGGAAATAACAGAGGAAAAAYGAGACTGTGACAGCAATGATGATTCTGTAAGGCTTTGCAGAGTTGGCCAACTGCCTTCTTTTCAGCTTGACAGCAACAACGCTGTAGCAGATGAGAATCAYCATGAAGGGGATGAGGAACCCACATAAGAACCGCGTGATGATCATCGCTTTGTGCCGCATCCTCCACAGCCTCCGCGTTGCCTCGGACGTGTAGTCATCGGACAGCGCRAAATTATTGTAACAGCTGGTGACGTTCCTGGAACTGACCACGGTGTCCCGGAAGACGAGGTACGGGGAGCTGAGCAGGAGAGCCAGGACCCACGTCCCCAGCGCGATCCTGGCCGCCAGCTCCGGGCTTCTGCGGTTGTGAGACCAGACGGGAAAGGCCACGGAAACGCAGCGGTCAATGCTGATGACCGTCAGGAGGAAGACACTGGCAAACATGTTGAGGAAGGCGATGGCGCTGTTCAGCTTGCACAGGAGCTTCCCAAACGGCCAGTGGAAGCCCAGGGCGGTGTAGACGATGCTGAGGGGCAGGAAAAAGGTAAAGATGAAGTCAGCAATGGCCAGGTTGAGGAACCAGACGGAATTCACCGTCTTCTTCATCTTGAAGCCTGCAATCCAGATGACGAGGCCGTTCCCTGTCACCCCCAGCAAACAGGCGATGCTGTACACCACCATGGAGAGGATGTGCATGGTCTTCTGGAGGCCAGAGTAGTAGTCATGGTCAGTGGCATTCTCAGGCTGCTCTGTGGGGCAGCTGGCAGAGAAGGGGGAAGGGGAAGGAGAGGTGCTGTCCATCACCGGCAAGCCAAGACCTGAAATCACAACAGAGCTGTTATCTGCAGCTCCTARGGCTCAAGAGAGGTGCAAATCTTTGTGAGCAACTGTACACAAAAYGTGTATGAAAAGCCAGATTAGATAAACTAATTTATAATTAATATAAAGTCACTCTCTATAGAATGTGCAGCTGCACCTCACAGAAACACCGTGACCACRGAAACCAACCCCAGTTTTGCTGCTGGTGTCAGTGCTGTCAGAACACCTCCATCCAATGGCCCACAGCAGCAATCCAGCATGGGCCAGCAGCAGAACCATGGAAACCCAGATCCCCCCACTGTGACAAGTCCTCTTTGGATGACCAGTGACAAATTAAGACAGCAAAAACCATCTAGACTGGTAATAATTATGTTAACAGACTGTTTCTTCACCAAGCCCTTTCCAGGGAGGTGCACTCTTGGAGCAGAACACCCGAGCTGTATCCAGGTGTAACCCTCAGCCCTTTACCCAACTACCACCCTCCCGGTGAGCCCAGCTTTCTCCTCATCACTCCTGCTCATCCCCCCACTCGCCTTGGCAGRTCCTGGCAGGACTCACCGTGCTCCTTGGCTGCTCTGCCCGCAGCAGGTGGTCTTGCCTCCTGGCTGACTCCCYTCCTACTGCTCCTCTCCAGGCTGACGCGTACTGCCTCGCCCCATTTTCCCATGGCTTGGGATCACGAGGAATTTAGTAGGATCACTTATTCCCCAGTCTTCTTCCTCAATTTRTGGTGTGTTGATTTAACCCCTGAAGCCCTGGTGGGTGCAGGTTCCCTTGGGGCTGGTTGGCCAAGCCCRTTCTCTAACTCGGACTTGAAGAATGAAGAAAACATGGCCCCTCTCCTGCCTGTGCCATCCATCCCCCTGGCAGCTCTCCCTCCTGAGCACCTGGATATCCCTCTGGGCACCTGGGTTGCCCTGCCGAGGGTGGGACAGGGCCAGTTCTGCTCCCCGACACCGCGGCATCGTGCCCAACCTGTGCCATGGCCTGGCACACCAGCTTTCCTGAAGACACCGTCTTGGCCGGGGAGTCTTGGGAGTGTCTGGAAGTGCTCCCTGCCCAGTGCAGGGTCGTGAGGAGTCCTATCCTTTGGTTCATGGGGGAAGTGAGAGGCACCCCCGGATCGCGGGACACTGGGAACACCTCAGGGCTGGGAGAGAGGCACCTGGGGGTGCATGGCAGGCAGCGTTGGAGCTGTGGGTGACAGCAGAGGAGGGGTGAGGGCAGAGGGGTGACAGCAGCGGAGCCCCCGGCCCCCCGGCCCGGCCAAGGTCACCCCGAGCCCCGGCCGCCACGTGCGGGCCGCGCAGCCAGCCCCGCCCCCGGCGCGGGCCAATGGGGCGCGGGGAGGGGGGAGAGCGCGGCGCTGATTGGCCCCGGCACTTCCCGGGCGGATTCCCCGCCGCCGATGGCGGGGCGGAGCGCGGCGCTGATTGGCCGAGGCGCGGAGGGGCGGGGCACGGACGGGCTATGGTAGCGCGCGGGCTCCCGCGCGGTAGCGGAATCAGGATCTGGTAAGGATCGTGCCGGGACGGGGCGCGGGGCACGGCACGGCACGGCACGGACAGGGCACGGCACGGCACGGACAGGGCACGCCTCTGCAGGGGAGAGCGGGCAGGCAGCGCCGATCCCCGCCACCCGGGTCAGGGCAGAGGGGGCGCGACACCCGGAGCCTCTCGGGATGTAGGATGTGGGATGCGATGGAGTCGGGATACAGGGGGTGCAGAAGTAGGTGGAGATGGAGCTTTGGGCCTGGGGTTCCCCAGGTGAGCTGCCAGGGCTGGACTGGTGTCCACCACGAGAGGGGACATGAGGGGGTCTCATCCTGAGTGGGGAATGGGAGCTCTGTCCCTGCTGAACCAGAAGCAGTGAGTGCGAGTGCTGCTGCAACTTGTGCTGGGTGGACATGCAGGACCCAGGCATCCTGCTCAGAGCCTGAGCACTGCACCCTGCCCTTCCCCTCGCAGCCTTTTGCCCAGCCCAGTCCCTCTGGCAGTGAGGATTCTCACCCTGCCAGTGAGGCCCCGGGCTTGAGCCRGAGCATGACCAAGTATCCCTGCCCAGCCAGGGCGGCCTGAATGGACTTCGGCAGCTTGGTACAAGGAAACCATGTGGGGTTGCTTAATAACCTGCTCACGGCCCTTCACTTGTCCTTGTGGGGTTAATGAGTAAAAGACGTTTTGTTTTCCGCCAAGGCAGCAGCTGGGCTGTTACTCCTTCCCAAGGAGCAGCAGTGGCATCAACTGGGCTTGAGGGTTCCTGCCAGGCCTGGGCATCACATATGGCATGGAGCCAAGCAGAGGCAGAGCTGCTGCCTCTTGGGGCCTCTCAGCTCCACAAGATGCTTCAGTCAGGGTTCGGGGCAGGACTCTGAGCTGCTGGGGGTTTGCCCAAGGGAAAGGAGCCAAGAGGTCTAAGCGTGCTGGGCATCACAATGTGCACTAGARTTGAGGTCTGTGGGTGTTAGCACTTCACTTCCTTTAAAATTAAGCATCAGGCACTGCTGAGCTGGGCAGGGAGAGCTCAGAGAGGGGTGCTGATGGGAGGGTATCAGAAATTATCAAAGCACTGTAATTAACAAACTGGTCTTAAATCAGCAGGGAAGCCTGACACTTGTGTGTGTTTTCCTCATCCAACAGCCCATGGCTGGTCCCTTTGTGTTCTCGAGGAACACGTGGGATGGCAGCACGCAGGGAGGTGTGGAGGCACCAGCCCTGCTGCCATCCCACAGACTCCCCTCTCCCCTGGCAGGTGACTCGGACCCAGCAGGAACATGGCAAACTCAACACAGGGCCTCCCCAGCGCCGAGCTCTGGGCCTCCCATAACAAGATGGTGATGGAGCCGCTCGACACCAACGACCCAGAGGTGAGAGCCCCTTCCTGGCTCCTGCCCAGCTGCTTCATTCGTCTCCCAGCCAGCCGTGGGGATGCTGACCTCCTCGAGTCAAGGACATGGCAAGGTCCAAGGCTGAGCTGCTGGAACCCATCCATCCTCTGTGCCCACTCTGTGACTGGACATATGGCCTGGTTGGGATCAGCTGTACCAAGAAGGGATCTCRTCTCCCTTCTCCAGCACCTTCCCAGGCCCCTCTCCGAGCCCTGTCCCCTCTGAGGGTGCATACCCTGTGGTGGAACATCCACGTCTCCGTGCAGAGCCAGCATGGGTGAAGCTCTTTCTCTCCTGTCCCAAAGGTGCACAGCATCATCAAGAAGGAGAAGCAGCGGCAGAGGCTGGGGCTGGAGTTAATCGCATCAGAGAACTTTGCCAGCCGAGCGGTCCTGGAGGCCCTGGGATCCTGCATGAACAACAAATACTCCGAGGGTTACCCAGGACAGAGGTATGGGGCTGGGGCTGAGTCCCACCAACTCAAATCCTCGCAGGGTGGGAGAGGAACGACCCACTGTGCCAGGCCTCACCTCTGGGAAGGAAGCGATGTCCTTGTGCTGGCAGCCAAGCTCTTCCAGGACAGGATCTGACCTTCTTGGCTTCTGTCCTTGGCTACATATGGGACAGTCTCAGCAGGGTCATGTCTGCTGTGGCTGCCACAAACAGGGCATCACCCCATTTTCTTCCCAGCTTGGTCACAGGGACCATTCTGAGTAGTGAGTTTGGTTTTACTCCCTGCCCTGTCCTTTACCACAGGTACTACGGTGGGACAGAGTTTGTGGATGAGCTGGAAAGGCTGTGCCAGAAGCGAGCCCTGCAGGCCTACCAGCTCGACCCCCAGAAATGGGGCGTCAACGTGCAGCCCTACTCAGGTAATGGGGTGCTCAGGAGAGCCAGGACAGTTGCCCTGGCCTCTGTGTGCCCCAGCATTCATAACCAGCCCAGTGCACTCTCGCTGCAGGGTCACCCGCAAACTTTGCGGTGTACACAGCCCTGGTGGAGCCCCATGGCAGGATCATGGGGCTGGACCTGCCTGATGGTGGCCACCTCACCCATGGGTTCATGACAGACAAGAAGAAGATCTCTGCCACATCTGTCTTCTTTGAGTCCATGCCCTACAAGGTACGGAGAGCTGCTCCAGCCAGACCCAGGACACAGTCATCATAAATATTTGTGCCTCTTAAAGTACCAGCATCAGGCTCCCAGCACCCCCTCCTGCAGGACAGTGCTGTAGGTGGTCTTCACCACAGCAAGGTGGCTGAACCCTGCTCTTCCTCTCCCAGGTCAACCCCAAGACCGGTTACATCGACTATGACAAGCTGGAGGAGAACGCCCGGCTCTTCCACCCCAAGCTGATCATAGCAGGTAAGGATCACACCTGTGCTGACCTCCCTGGTGGCACACCCTGGGTGGGGGTGGCTCCCTGAAGCCAGTAGCACCCTGGTAAGCCCATGGATACTGCAGTGCCAGGAGGAAACCTCCAACACATCCACCCTGGAATGAGCTGGTGTATTGTCCCCACTGCAAGGCTGGACCCAAGGCTGTCCCAGGGTCCTGGCACATCTCCTGTCCCCTCCTCATCACCTCTCCCCGCAGGTGTCAGCTGCTACTCACGCAACCTGGACTACGCCCGCATGCGGAAGATCGCCGACAACAACGGGGCCTATCTCATGGCCGACATGGCCCACATCAGCGGGCTGGTGGCCGCCGGCGTGGTGCCCTCACCCTTCGACCACTGCGACATCGTCTCCACCACCACCCACAAGACCCTGCGGGGCTGCAGGGCCGGCATGATCTTCTACCGCAAAGGTGCCCGACCTGCCTGGGGTGCCGAGAGAAATGCTGCGAGTTAACACTCCTTCCTGCTCTAACTGGGAGGGAGGGAGGGCAGAAAGCATCTGGGGGGGCTTCCCTGGGCCAACCCTGGCTCAGATTTGAAGAGGAACAACCACCATCCCTGCTCTGAGTGGCCAAGGGTGAAAGCAGCTTGTGAGAGAAGGGAGGCCGTGCTGCCTTGTGACCCTGTCCCCCCTCTCCTGCAGGCACCCGCAGTGTGGACCCCAAGACGGGCAAGGAGACCCTCTACAACCTGGAGAGCCTCATCAACCAGGCGGTGTTCCCGGGGCTGCAGGGGGGCCCACACAACCACGCCATTGCAGGTATACAGCCAGACTGGCYGCCAGCTCCAGCGTGGCAGAGGGAGACAGCAAAGGTGTCCTGGCAGGGCTCTGACCCCCAGCAGCAGCATGGGAGGCTCCAGCTGTCCCACAGGACTCACAGCCTGGGGATACTGTGGTAAACGGCAGCTGGTTGATCCAGCATTGCCCAAGAAGTGACCAGGCTTTTCCTGTCCTGGGTTTTGGCTCATAGCGATGCTGCCAGCCTGCTTAGGGGAAAGGAAGGAACAGTCCATCAGTTTGTTCGGCTTCCAGGATGGCTTCTGCTGGCAGTGCCATGCATCTCCACCAACCCTGCTGGTGGCAGCCCCCCCAAAACTGACCCTGGCCTGCCTCCCTCCGCAGGGATCGCCGTGGCGCTGCATCAGGCCATGACACCCGAGTTCAAGGCTTACCAGCAGCAGGTGGTGGCCAACTGCAAGGCGCTCTCGGCAGCGCTGATGGAGATGGGCTACGACATCGTCACAGGTGAGGATGGGTCTCGGTGGTGGGATGGGGCTGATCCTGGGGTCTGAGCCAGGCCACAAGGACAACACTTCATGGACACCACGGGCAGGGCTGTGGTGGTGCAATTCCTCAGGACATCCACGAACCTGTTCTGAACCCAATTCTCCCAAACCAGGGGCAGGCCCTGGTTAAATATCAAGTCTTTTTTTACTGAAGTTTCCCGTGGGAGCAGCATTTCCCCAATCCCACATCCCCACCACACCCCTCTCTTTGCAGGGGGCTCTGACAACCACCTGATCCTCCTGGACCTGCGCAGCAGAGGCACGGACGGCAGCCGGGCCGAGCGGGTGCTGGAGGTCTGCTCCATCGCCTGCAACAAGAACACGTGCCCAGGTGAGGGATCCCACAAGCTCTGCCGCTCCTAGCTCCTGGTCCACTCTGGGACCCAGGCTGAAATCCCACAGGTGGTGGTTTCAGTGCTAGGTTTGGTCACTTGTGCCTTGTTGTGGTGCAGGTGATGTCAGTGCCCTGCGCCCCAGCGGCCTCCGGTTCGGGACACCGGCGCTCACCTCCCGCGGCTTCCGGCAGGATGATTTCCGCAAGGTGGCCCAGTACATCCACAGAGGTGAGCTGGGGTTGTGTGGGGCCAGGCCTCAGCTGCAGCACCAGCCTGGGACAGGGCAGCTCCTCTGGCTGAGGAGGCACCAGCTGAGCCATGCTGCAGCCATCCCCACAGCTGGCAAGGGAGCACACCCACAAGTGAGGAATAACCATCCCACCTGCACATCTGGATGTGGGAGAGGACATCTGCCCACAGCTGGGACCAACCAAACGCTCCCTACTGGACAGGGAGTGGGCTGAAAGCCTGGCCTTCTTGTAGTCTTCTCCCAGTTGTCCTCAGGGGTTCCACACTGATTTCCAAGGGCAGCAAGTCCCTCAGAGGGAGCAGGGCTGTGTCCCAGGGAGCAGCAGGGCTGGGAGAGCCATGGGATGCAGCAGCTGTGAGGGCTGACCAAGGCATCTCCCATCCTGGCAGGGATCGAGCTGACACTGCGCGTACAGAAGGACATGAACCCCAAGGCCACACTGAAGGAATTTAAGGACAAACTGGAGGAGCCACAATACCGTGGGGAGCTGAAGGCACTGAAGGAAGAGGTAGAAGCCTTCGCAGCCACCTTCCCGCTCCCAGGGCTGCCTGTCCTGTAAGGGGAGACACCCATGCCCGCTCCCGGAGCCACGGGAGTACCCGGGATTGGGACACGCTCGCATCCCCAGCCTGAGAGCAACACCCCAGTGCCTTGTCCCAGCACCTTCCTGGTGGAACTGCAGTAGCAGCTCCCCCTTTGGCTCTTACTCCCCTCTCCCCCTCCATGTGGGGCACAGGGACCCCCTGAGTACAGCCCCTGTGGGGACACCAGCCCTTCACTACTTTGTGTCACCACTGTGTCACCGAGTACCAGGTCACCCTCACCTGATGGCCAGGTGCCATCCAGCTCCTGCTGGCTGTGGAGCAGCAGATGAGATTTAGGCTGGTCTGTCTACATCCCCTGGACACCCTGCCCGTGGCAATCAGAGGATCAGGGGGTCCAGCTGCACCAGTGACTTCATAGCCACTAAAAGTTCCCCTGGTTTCAGCCTCAAAGATTCCCCTTCATCCTATGTGCCTTCCCACCTCCACAGGCTATGACAAGGCCAAGTGTTGTCCCTAAYATCCCTCTTGGGATCACCATCCCATCCTAAGCAGAGCCTCTGGTATTTTCTCAGACCCCTGGGCACAAAGCTTAGGTTGAACCATTTTTTAATAAGCACGGTAAAATTAAGAATTTAACCACAATGTATGACAAGAATTATAAGCTTTAAAAAATACGACCAATTTTTTTTTTTTTTGTATTTCAAAAATATCTGAACCCAAATAAATATTTTTTTTTTTTAAAAGTACATTTCTCAGACTAGTCATTTGGTGTTAACATCTGTTAAACTCTTGTGCAGTAACACTTAGAGCACGACACTAAGACATGCTTCTTGGATTTCTCCCGGTCACACTCGCCCTAACTACTGACGCAAGCATTCGGCACGCACAGGCACACACACRGAACTCAACATGCAGGAATAGGATACAGTGCTTTAAAATAAGATGAGAATTCATCACAGCCTCCTGGTAGCCCTCAGAGGCAGCTCCGAGCCCAGCCCCATCCCCATGCCAGCAGCCGTGCTGCCGGCAGGACCAGGTACCCTGCTTCTGCCTTCCAGTTAAATCTGTCTTGGGGAGCAGCAGGTGGGGGGGGTTTGTGGCCCCTCCAACATTGGGGTGCAGTCTGGTGCTCTGACATTGTGCTCTGGGGCAGGTGTTCTCCTGCAGCCTGGGCAGTTCCCTGAATTCCTATCACATCCTGTTACAGGAGCTTTCTCACTGTGCTGCTACCAGCCCCTGGAATCCGTGGTGTGGGCTGTCACCCACCACCAGACCAGGGGGCTCRGGACCCTCATGCTCAATAAAAACCAAAGAAGTGGCCTGGGGGCACGGAGCCATCAGCTCCCACCCCTGGAGTGCCTCTCCCACCCTCCCAACACGGTGAATATTGCTAGAGTATAGGCAGCTCCTCCCTGCCAAGGCAAGGCAGCTGTGGAGCTGCTCAGAAGTGATTGCTACCAGATGAAAGGAAATCTGAGCACTGTTCTCTGAGAAATGGAACTGTGTAGGGTTAAGAYCACCTACAGCTATGGCTGACCCTCCTGGGGTGGGAGCTGGAAGCAGCGGGTTAGTGGAGAGCAGAGCAGCGGCCGGCAGTTGGGAAGAGGAGTGRGAAAAGGGAGCCCTCCCTCCTGGCCAGGGGAGACTTCTGCTCTGATGAATTCTCGGTCAGGTTGAACACCTCCTCTCCCTGGCAGCAAGGAGGGAGCCAGCGTGGCCGTGCAGGAGGCGGGGACATGCTGGGCTGGCAGCACTCACGGAAGCAGGTGACGGCCATGCAGGGCACCGCTGGCTCTGGCAGCTGAAAGGCTAGTGAGGATGGCACTACCTCTGCCAGGAACCTGCCCTGCTCCTGGGGGAAGGATGGCTCAGGCAGGCCGACGACCCAYGTGCCAGGACTCATGGCGGGAGCTATCAGTGCAAAGGTTGTGACCTGTAAGTCTGTGAATATCAGAAACTGGTGAGGTACCACAGCAGAGATGGGGGAAAGTCCTAAAGTGCCAATACAGGGATCTATACTGTACAAGAGCAGAAGAACAGAGACAGAAAAATTACAGAGGAAAGAGGAATTCCGCTGCCAAACACCAGCTGTACTCAGAATCCCCCCAGTTTCTGCCACCACAAGCAGGTTGGGCTCCAGCTGCACCGAGGTGCCACAGCCTGGTGTTGACTCCCCCTTTTCCAGTCCAAGTTCAGAGGTTACACTGCTGAGAGGAGAACAAGCGCTCCAGGGCGTGTTTCTCCACAGCTCCCAGTTGCAGATAATCCCAGAGCTCCCGTTGGGAATCGGGTGATGTTCCAGCCAAGCCTCCGGGACATCCTCCCAAATCAGAGCTGTTTTGTGGCAGAGAGGTGAAGCAGGTCTGACAGGTGGTAGTGCAAGTATTGCTCAACACAGCCTTGAATATCAGATACTACAGTTTGACAGAGGGAGCAAGGAGAAGTGAGTTATTTATCAATTTATGAGCAGAGCTGAACACCACAGGTCGAGACCACTGTAACTAAGATGAGCCACCACTAATCATCTCTCCCACTCAGCACCGTCAGCCCAGGGGAAGACGTGAGTGAGTCAGCAGGAAAGTCTGTCCCTCCCTCCCTCCTTAAACCCAAATAGCACCAGGTTGTTTCTAGCAGGAAACAAGCTCCTGTTTTGAGCACTGCTCCAGAGCAGGACGCTGGGAGCTTTCATCTGCCTGGTGTCACCTGCATTACTCATTTACTGAGATGCCTCTTCTCCCCGGGAATCTCACCTTAGCTTTAGTGTGGAAGTTTGGGTGAACATGAATCAACCAGGGGACACTGAGTCACTTGAGGAAGCAGCCAGTTTGATGGACACAGAGGTCTTTCACCAGCAGACAGTTCACATGAGACAGGAGGGCACAGGTAGGACAGAGAAAGGCTTTAAACATGCTGTAAAGGTGAGCAGCCCCAGAGACACACTGCTCACCTTCAGCAAAGGCCACACCACACTGCTTCCAACCATGACCTCAGAACACCATCCCAAGCAAGCCCTGACCCAAGAAATGCCTCTGGAGAGTACCATGAGGCCAACTGGCTTGGCTGAACCACCAGAAACAGCAATAACCTTAAAACAACCTTTCTGCCCCATTGGTTTATACCCCAGAGAGCCCTTTCCAGGGGTGAGGAAGAGGTGGCACGATCCTGAGGCACAGATGCTGGTGCAAGACAGCCTCCCCAAGGAGCCTCCCTGCTTCTGGGACATGGTTTTGGAGCAGTGTAGGTCTCAGTGCAAGTCTCAGTGGGGTCTAAGCCACACTGGGGAACCCCAGGCTGTACACAGAAAGTTCTCAGGCTCAGAACGAAGATCACATTCATCTCCAAAGCTGCCTCACATCATCACCATAAACAGAAGTTTAAAAAAAACCCAACAAATCAAACAACACATCAGCTTGTGTATGCTCTCAGCTGTTCTCACCCCACAATCAGCGTTAAAAAGAAATAAAATCGAGATTATCTTTCCTAGCAAGACTTTCCTTACTTAGAAGYACCACAGGAGCTGCTACTGCCGCATGGCACCGGGCAGAGCAGCCCAGTATCACCTACGAGACTCCAGAAGGAAGCGCTGCACCCGGGCACAAAGCTTTCGGCACTGACAGGAACAATCTGTGACTGTCACCACGTTGGTGGTACATCCTTTATGGCACAGAAGCTTTGAAAGGGAAAGTTCCCAGTATCCAGGCTCAGAGAGCAGCAGTTCTGCCCCATCCAGAGCCACCCAGGAGCCCCGGGAGAGGTAGTCGAGACGCGACAACGGCTCAGCCAGGAGCAGCACGCAGTGACGCCAGCCCTGTTTTATCACAAAGCACAAATGTCAACTCCCCAACAAAAAAAAAAATTTAAAAAAATAAACTATTATGAATACAACATGGAATCCAGTACATTCATCCCCGATCTCTCCTGAGCAATCATACCTCACCAGCCAGGCAGCCTGTGGTAACAGCCTGCTGTCTCACAGCGAAGCTCCAGCCAAATCGCACCGTGTCCTCATCACAAAAAGCACCTAAAAAAGAGAGCCCTCGCCCTCCTTCAGTTCCCTTCTGTCCTTGCAAAGCCACCCCTGACTTCACACGCTTTGAGGATTCCCAGTCTCCCTCCAGCCTTCTCGGAGGTCGCCCAGCAAATGGGACGTGACCAATGAACAAGGCACAGTGCTCTACATTCACAGCAGCCGGCGCCCCGGKGCTCGCTGGCGTTAGGGAGCGCTTCCACCTTCCTGATTTTAACAACGCTGGGACAAACTGGCAAACCCTTTCTGGAGAGAAGCACGTGTGCCTCCGGTGTGCTCCCACTCACCCAGGGACAACCTGTCCTGGGAAGTGCCAGGAAACGCAGGAAGGGACACCATCCACTACAGCTGTGCACACACCTGTGAACTGCCACCCTGCCAGGGATCTCCGAGCTACACTCACATGACACAGCAGTGGATTAAAAAACTTCACGTGGCCTTTACACCTCCTCTCTGGTCTCTACCCTGGCTCCCTAGAAGGGACCAACAGTGCTCCGGGTTTTGGCAGAAGCGTGCAGAGCATTGTGTTATTTTGGGGGGCTGCACACTAGTCAGTATTGATCCCCGAGACAGCCCACCTCTCTCCATGCTATGATCCCCCTGGGATGCTGCCACGATCCACTTTAAAAGTTAACAGTGCCCCTTCTAACATTTACAGAGTGCCCGATGGTTTATGTGATGGAACATCTACGTTTTTGGCTACAGGGAACACCCAGAAATCCGCTCCCACAGACCCGGATTTCTGTGGAGCAGAGACACGAACACCTCGGCCCCTCCCCRATGTGTGAGAGCTACTGCAGACAGCGGCAATGTCAAGCACGGATGASCTCTGTCAGACTCCGAGCACGCAGGCACACAGCCTGTGCAAGGCTAGATTTTGTACAAAAAGCTGGGAACATAGTCAAATCTGAGCAGGGGGTTCCCCCTCTGCCCCGGTTCCTGAATGTAGTGCAGCTTCAGCAGCTCAGCCAAGTACTGCACGATTTTGATATCTTCATTGGCAAGGCCCAGTTGAAGCTTTAGGAAGTTAATCCTGCGATTCACGACGGATTCCTCCGGTTCCCTTTCGCTGATGGGAAGGTGCAAATGATGGCAGAAGGTGAAGAGGAAGGCTTTAGAACACAGCTGGGTGAGGATACTTTGGACGTGCATGTAGTAGGTGCTGCCCCGCTTGATCTGCGTGCGGTGGTCGGCCAGCCGGGCCACCACGGTGCCCTTGTAGAGGGGGCAGCGCAGGGTCTTGCTGTCGGCGTCCAGGATGCTCAGGTAGCGGCTGTACCGGCTCAGGGCGTGCAGCACGTTCACCCCAGCAGGGGACACTGTCCTGGAACAGCAACGAGAGAGGTCACGGCTGCAGGGGAGTGGATACTTAAGCAGCAGGGTGTGTCCCATGTATCCCATGTACTTCCCCTCTAGTTGATGAGCTGGTGCGAGACCTCTGTGGGTGAGTAAAGTCTAGCATGGAAGAGAGGGGACAAATAGCCTCTCCAACCTGCCAGACCCCAAAGAAACCTCGATTCCCTGGATCCCCACATGCCCTGATCTGCACTGTTTGTGCTACAGCATAAACCACCACGCTTCAGATCAGCTTCCTCCCTCAGCAACATGGAGAGGGAGTGATAGGACATCTCTGGTGAACAGACACATCTTGCAGCAGCTGGAAGCTTCTCGATGTGACAACAAGGACTCAGAAACCCAAACTAGTCCCCTCTTTCCAAGATCTCCATGTTCCCTGCAATCACTTTGGCAGGGAGCTGCTCTGAGGTGGTCGAAGCCCTGAGTGGAGCAGAACCTTCTGCAATTCCTAAAAGAGAGAACAATCCTTAACCTACAACATTCCCTGGCTGAGCCTGCCATTTGTCACTCAGATGCAAACCCACAGCACGCTCACAACATACAATTACCCACCAAGCTCAACCTAATGTTATTGAAATGCAAATTATGAGCCTACGCTAACCCTTCAGCTCCTCCATTCTTTGTGGTGCCAGTTGCTGGGCTAAGATACAGCTCCCAGCCTCAAACTGGGAGCCCCAGCTGGTGCCCAACAGGGCTGCCCCTGTGCCCTGGCCTTAGGAGACGCAGGATCCCTACTGGAATAAATAATTTAGTCTCTAAGTTCCTTCCCAGAGCCCTCATACAAATGGTTTGCGGAGAATACCCGCATTAAACTCAACACTTAATTAACATTCCACGGAGGAGAGCTGAAATGACTGACACGTTACAGGCAGTTCTTAAATAAAGATTTCTGTTTATAAAAATTGCATCTAACCACAAACATTGAGMAACGAGTAAACATTTGGGGCTTTTAAAAACGTCACTGACAGACAGAGAGCTTGTGAGCAGCTGGCAGAGCTGTCATCCTGCCTCACGAGCATAGAAATGAGAGCAAACTCACAATTTTGGATAATTTCACCATCCACATCTCCCAGCAATACAATACTCTGCAGCCCAGGAAGCAGGTTTCTCTGTTTTAATTTTCCTGCCGTTTAGAAACACTCCTGCAGGAGCTATTCCAGCCCAGCTCTGAGCACTGGGCTGCCACTCTGACTCATGTTTTCCACACTGGTGACAGCAATGGCCGTTCCCTGCCATACCTGCACCCAAAGCACAGAACACATCCTGGTAACACACAAAAAAATCCTTTTCATAACATCAACAAGGGCAGGGCCGAAATCTTGAGCTGAGCAAACGCTCTTTGCTAATATGAGCTGTGAAGCCACATTTCAGGACCGGGTATTGGGATATAGTACTTGTTTTTCGGATGGTCCTCTCCCCGCGCAGAGGTTTCCTACAATCCCAACACTGCACCTGCACAGCTCCAGGGCCCTTTTCTCCTCACCAGCACAGCCTGAGGTGCTGCACTCCAGTTCTGACCTACAGATCTCATCACCTCTTCAATAGGCTCCACAAGGAAAAACCCTCCTCTCAGCACAGCACCCTTTAAACTCCCAAAATTCTAGCTAGAAATGTGAGAAGAGTTCCAGCAGGAAATGGCAAAGCAGAGCACACAAGGGGGTCCAGGAACACTTGTATCAGATCATCCAGGAACCCAGCAGGATTCAGGTGTTTGTTGCCTGCTTTGCCAGGCAAAGACCTAAACCAGAAGGAAACCTCCTAGCCAAGTAACTCACCTGAGGCAGGCAGCAAGTGTCCAGCAGATGTTTTAAACATTAACTCTCAAGTGAGGCTGGATACAAAGAGGCAAATCTACCCCTCTTCCAAAATAAATCCCACAAACAGAAATTTGTGGCAGCTGTGTAGGTAATTGGAGACCTCCCCTGCACATCCATTCCCCTCTGAGATGAAGTTCTTACCACACACTTCGACCCTATTATAGCAAAACAGATCCTTGGATTTACCTCTGGAGTCCAATCAACTTCCACTTCTGGAAATCCACCAAGTGCAGAGGGGAAGTGACCCAGTGCTTCACGGGCTTGGCATACAGGCCGCAGTTGGGCACGAAGATGGAGAGCGCTGTCACGAGCTTCTTGACCATGGCCTCGTCCTCCCCCAGCACGACCAGGGTCCTCCCGCTGAGCAGGGAGTAGATGGCAGGGTGGGCGAAGGGGTACTGGCGGATGAACCGCAGCGCGTTCTGCCCGGCCTTCTTCCTGTGCCTTTCTCCGCCCGAGCAGGCGAGATGGGCGGGAGAGGGGGTCCTGTCGGAGCACGTGGAGGCGGCGCTGCTGATGTAGCTCGTGGAGTCCGAGCACTCGTCCAGGCTGCTCTTACTGACCTCCCTGCTGCCCGTCAGGTAGCGTGAGTCGAGCTCGTAGGGCAGGAGCCCCCCCGAGAGGCCGTCGTGGGAGGGGAAGCCCCCACGCAGCCCCTGCTCGGCCAGCCGGTACGGCTGCGGGGGGATCCGCACCACCCCGTCCTCCTCGCACACCTTCTGCCCCAGCTCAGGCAGGGGCTCCAGGAAGCTGGGACTCTCCTTCCCGATACAACAGGCAGCATCCACCTGYACTAAGCTTTCCTGCTTTGAGATGTCGTCCTGCCCGTCATCGACGCCCGGGGTCATTCTGGGGTTGAAGCGAAGGCCTCCCTCGTCGTCGTCCACGTAGGGCTCCTCGTTAATGGCACTTGGGTAGCTCGCTTTGAAATCCTCTGGGATGAGGGACTCGGAGGGACACGTGCTGAGCACCTCGATGCTGTCCTCGCTGACCGTGCGCCKGCTGCCCACCTTGCTCCGGCCCGCCTGGGGGCTGGGTATGACGGGCAGGCTGGCCTGGCTCTCCGATTTTGTCAGCCCAGATCCTGACTTCTCTGTTCCCAGCACCTCGATGCTCTCCCCGCTGCTGATGCTGCCTTTGATATCTGTATCCAGATAGTCCAGGTTCTCCTGGTGCTCGGACGTCATGGACTCGGACATTTTGGGTTCCTCAGAGTCCTCCATTTCCTGCTCCATCTTGATGGGCACACACTCCACGCTGGACTTGTAAGAGCCCAGGCTGATGACCACTTTAGGAGCAAGGGACTCTCCCAAACACTTTTCATCTATGGCATCTTGGCCAAGCCCCTGGCAGCCTCYGTACTGTTTTTCGGGAGGTTTTTCATCCAGAAAAGACACATCCTCAAACAGGAAGTTGGTGACACTCTGCTGCTTTAGGAGAGCCCGGCTGATCTGCTCTGTCAGGAGGTAACACACATCACCTCGAAAAGTCCTCTCAATATGGTGCAACTGGTCAAGGGTCTGGGTGAAAAAATAAACATCGCAGAGTTCCTCCAGTGTCTTCAGCTTCTTGTCAAAGCACTTGGCAGACTTGGCTTTGATGAGCTTGGGGGTGTAGGACGGCAYGTGGGTATAAAGGTGCGTTTCACCTGGCTCAGCAGGGTCAGAGGCAGTCGGGTCCTGATCGCTGCCCACATCAGCCCGGTCCAGGGCACACTCCGGCTCGTAGGGGTGGAATTCAGAGTCCTTCAGCTTCCTGTAGGGATACGACCGGATTTGCTTCAGTAGGTCTTGGTGCTCGATGATTGACTTTTCCACGCTGGCCAGCTCGTTGGCCTTCTCAATGGCCTGGGTCGTGTAATACCCCTTGTCGTTGGCTTTCTTCTGTAGCTCGGTCTCGTTGTGCAGGACAGTCCTGGTGTAGTCAAGATCTTTCAGCTTCTTTTCCAGTTCGTTGGCAAAAGCTTTCCGGTTCCCCGTCTTCAGGCATTCGGAGGCTTTGGAGAACTCGGCAGAGAGTTCCTGAAACTGCTGCATGATTTTGTGCTCGTCAGCAGAAATATAGGCCATGCAAAAGGGCCTCACGAAGCCCCTGGCTTCCAGGTCATACAGGGTCAAGTGGTGCACGTAGGCAAAGGCCCCTTCCTTGGAGTCTCCCAGCACCACCTTGGAATCCTCCACAAAGTTCAGCTTCGGGTAGGCAGAACCGGGAGGGTGCCCCACGAAGGATGCCTGGTAATCCACGGACATGATCCGCAGGGAAAAATAATTGAGATCGAAGGTGCCCGACACTTTGGCGTCATCGGGGATGGTCAGGAGGGGCTGGGGCCCCACTTGCTCTGAGAACTCGGAGATGAGGATGAAGTCCCGGGTGAACTTGGAGCCCGCGACCTTGGCCCAGGGGTTGGCGCCGTTGCCGGCGAAGGGGAACAGCGGCACCGAGTACTCCTCGGGCAGAGGCGGCTCGCGGTACAGATCATCCTCCAGCTCCTCCTCCCTGGTGAAGGCCACCACGTCAGGGGCGCTGATCATATTTCCCGCAGGACGAGACCGACATGGAGCAGCGACGGCCCCCCGGTCCCCCCGCCACCGCCGGGCCCCGCGGGAGGCGCCGGCGCAGCCCCGGCCCGGCCCCGCCGCAGCCGCAGCCCCGTGTCCCCCTCACGCCGCCGCCATGGCCGGAGCCACCGCCTCCTCACGGCCCCGCAGCCATCTTGGGGTCACATGACACGCGGCCTCCGACCCCGCCAGCAGGAAGCGAGGCCGCCGCCTCCTCCTTCTCCTCAGCTGRAATTGTTTATTTTTAATGTCGTCGTTCTTTGTAGTTACCGATCCCGGGACGGGCCCAGCGGCCGCAGAAAAGAGGGAAAACGGTGGCGGGGCGGCGGCTAGAGGGAAGGCTGAGGGGCGCCGCGGGGCATCTCGGGAGTTGTGGTTTCCTGCCTCCGCCACGGCGGCGCTTTACGGCAGGACGTGACGGTGAGGGCGAGCGACAGAGAGAGCGCGGGAGAGCGGGAGGTGACGGGGGAACGGGGGGAAAAGTGGGAAAGGAAAGGRGAGGGTTGGATCTGTCCCGGCTGAGGGACAGGGGGGATGAGGAGTGGCGGAGGGGCTGCGTTGCCCCGGCCGTGAGGGGCGCGGGTAGCCCAGCCCCGGCAGGGCAGGAGAGGGCCGGGAGACAGGAGGCGGGACCTCCCGTCAGCTGTGTCTGGAGGGGGTGACGCCTTCTCCATCCCCGTGCGGCGCCGAGGGGGCTGCCCTGAGCCCTCCCGCCGTGKCTCCTTAAAGGCTGAGTGTCCGTCCGGTGCCATCAGCGGTGTCTCTCCATCCCGGCAGGATCCGGCCCCGGGGCGCGGAGTAGCAGCATGCCTTGTCCCCGCGGGAGCTGTCGCCACGGCCTGTGATGAACCTCTACGTGAGGCTGTTTACCAGGGGCACGATGCTGCCCCAGCCCTGGCGCCTGTTCTCGCGGGCCGCGGAGGACTTGGCGCTGCAGAGGATCCGGAAGGTGCTGTGCGTGGCGGAGAAGAACGATGCTGCCCGAGGGATCGCGGACCTGCTCTCCAACAGCAGGATGCGGCGGGTAGGAACGCCCCACATCTTGCTGCTCCCTGGTACACGTGCACGTGTGGCTGGGGAGGGTCAGCAGCACAGCCCTGGGCTCAGGTGGGGTCCGTGTTGTGTGTGGCACCCCCAGGACACACGTCAGAGCTTGGCACGGGCACTTCACATCAGCACGTGCCACACTTTGCACTGTTTTTCTCTCTGAACACACGAGAGTACAAGAAGGGCTTTGATCTGTCCCCGATGCCCACCTTGTCACCCAGCCCAGAGCACTGAGTGCCACATCCAGTGATTCCTTGAACACCTCCAGGGTTGGTGACTCCAAACCTCCCTGGGCAGTTCCAGTGCTTGATAACACCTTCCACGAAGATTTTCTTCCTGATGTCCAACCTAAACCTTCCCTGGCACAGCCTGAGGCTGTTTTCCCCAGGTAACAAATGACAAGATGAGAGAAAAGAGGCTGACCCCCACCTGGCTCCAACCTCCTTTATTTGAATAAAAGGTGATATTGAGAATCTGATCTCTGACAGTTCCAATCAAGGAAGAAACCATCCTGCGTCTGTAAAAAAAGCAGCAAATACACAATCTGGGAACTTCCACGAGTCCCAGTTAGGTGGGAGGTAGCCTTGGGGACACTACTTGTCACTTGGAACAGGATAGCTGTTTGTCAGGAGTTTCTAYGATCACTGGCCAGCCCCATTAAATAATTCAGTTCTTTATCATCCATGGGGAGATAATCCTGGAATCACCCTCAGGAATGGTTTAAAGTGCTTTTAACTTGGAAATCACCATTTCAGTGTCTCCATAAATCATACAGGCAATTTTCCTTCCCCTGCTGCAGTTCCCATTAGCCCCAGTACCTGCTTTTCCTTTGTCCCGTGCCTCCTGTGCTCCACCCCAGTGTGGACAAAGCAAGGCAGGATGGATTTGTTTTCCTTTAAAAGCCAGAAACTCAGGACCCCTCCTTTTCCTTCCAGCGAGAAGGGTTTTCCAAGTTCAACAAGATCTATGAATACGAATACCAGATGTTTGGCCAGGTAAGAGTTTTCTTTCAATCTGCTGCTGGATTAATGAAGTACAAACACTAATTAATAAAAACCATTTGTCAGGAGTTACAAAACACATTTCCACCTATGGGGATGTTCTGCCCAAAGATGAGGAAAAGTCAGATGTTGTTTTCTTGATTCAACCACGTGTTTTGTTGCTCTAAATCTTTCGACTTTATGGTTTTATATCAGTCAAAAATACATAGTTCTTTAGAATTGGGAACTTCCTACAAAAATTGAGGGCAAGGCCATGGATAGAGTTTATTACGATGTATTAGTTGTGGAAGTGTTCAAGGCCAGGTTGGATGGGGCTTGGAGCAACCTGATCTAGTGGGAGATGTCCCTGCCCATGGCAGGGGTGGAACTGGATGGGCTTTAAGGTCCCTCCCAACCCAAACCGTTCTGGGATTCTGTGATTAAAAGGAGAAAGCTGTCACTAATCGTGTAAATTGAGAAGTGAAGGAAGATTTTGGGGCTGGGGGTAGTTTTTGGTGAGTGATGGGCACTAATTTCCTTTCTCTGTCTCTTGCAGAATGTTACCATGGTGATGACATCTGTGTCAGGACATTTACTGGCTCATGATTTTATAATGCCATTTCGTAAATGGTTGGTACCTCCTACCCTTCATAGGAAGGGTCTGTCACCTCCTGCCCCTCACAGGAAGGTCCTGTCACCTCCTGCCTTTCACGGGAAGGGTCTGTCACCTCCTGCTCTCATCCTTGAGCCGAGTAGGACACTGCAAGCTCAAAGACAAGGGAGCATGGAGGGATCTCTGACTCAGAGCAGAGTGATGAGTTCCAAATTTTATAAAGAATAGCTAAAATATTGGTTAAAAAAAACCCCTGAAGTCATAATACATCAAGGTAGACCCAGGGWATTAAACTGATTCCAAAACTGGATGGTTTTGTGTTCTTTGTCCAGCTAGGAACTGTCCTGGGAAGTGGGGTGCTTTCTCTGTCTTACCCCGCTTTGTTCTCTGGGCTTCAAATAAGAGAAGTTTCTTGTTGTCTTCCAGATTTGCTCTTTTCTCTGGCTGTTTTTTCAGTCTGTTGCTTTTAAGAGTTATTCAGCATTTCATGTGAACTCYACATTGTCTAAGACAAGGCCTGTAATAAAATCCATCAATTCCAGTACTTAGCACCAGTTAGTGTCTCACAAATGTGTGTTTTAGTTTATGTGATGCACACATGTGTTTATCCTCTGTTTTCCAGGCATAGTTGCAACCCTTTATCTCTTTTTGATGCTGAAATTGAGAAGTATTGCCCTGAAAATTACGTGGATATCAAGGTACATCATGGTTAAAGCTTTCCCTGAAACGTAGTTCAGAGGTTGGTTCAACAAATATTGTCCCAGACAGAAGGRCAATCTTACCTTTGTCCTTAGCATCCAAATTTCCAGAGTTTAGCAGATTCCTCCTGCATTTCCTAGGACTATATATGCTGTTCATTTGTGATATTGAAACTCTTCTGCTCRTGTACAAGTGGTGCAGTGAAGGAACAACTGCTTTGCTAAAAATATAGATTTTTTTTTCCAACAAAGTGGAATTGGTGATTGTGTCTCAGAAAAATGACATTTTTAGAAAACAGATTGTGGTACAACCTKCTCCAAGCCAAGCTTTTTAACAGAATTAGATGTAAATAAATGACTCAATTCTTTTGACTTCTGCCTAATCTCCTGAGACACACAGTTACAAAATGTTATTGCAACAACCCATCTCCATGGATACACGTTGCATTTTGTGTTCAGTGAGTCATTCTGGAATTAAATGACAGAGCAAGTGGCCTGGAATGTCTCACTGTGTTGTTTTTCTCCTCTCAGAGAACYCTTGAACGAGAAATCCAGCAGTGCCAAGCCCTGGTGATCTGGACTGATTGCGATCGAGAAGGAGAGAACATCGGCTTTGAGATCATCCACGTGTGCAAAGCTGGTGTGTAGAGCATCTTCATCAGTCCGAGTTCCATTAAAAGTTTAACAGCTCATCAGAGATCTTTTAGCAGAGGCAAATTCTCCATCTTACTGTGTCCAGGTTAAATGCTGACTGTAATTCTAATAAATATTTGGCTCTGATAGACCAGAAATACATCCAGCTGTAGGATCAATTGACAGCAGGCTCTCTCAACAACAGCTGTTTATTAGTTGCTCCTTTCTGTTGGTGTTTGAGTCACTGTGATTTCTTCTTTGTGTGTATGTGGCAGTAAAGCCAAACCTCCAGGTATTCCGAGCCCGATTCTCGGAGATCACACTTCATGCTGTCAGATCAGCCTGCGAGAACCTCACCCAGCCAGACCGAAAAACGAGCGACGCCGTTGATGTCAGGCAGGAGCTGGATCTCAGGATAGGTACGTAAACGTCTGTTCCTGTAACCCAAACTCAAGGCAGAAATGCTCTCTGTAGTGTCATAAACCTGTTTTTTAGGTCAGATGCAGCTAAATGATGTCTCATGTTTTATTGGAAATGTGGTTTTTAAATCAGAGAATCGTCAGCTCCCAAGATCGAGTCCAACCTGTGACCAATCCCCACCTTGTCAACCAGAYYAGAGCACTGAGTACCACACCCAATTGTTTCTTGAACGTGTTCAGGGCAGTCCATTCCAATATTTAACAACCGTTTCTGTGAAGAARTTCCTCCTGAAAGGAGSAAATTTCTCGTTGAAGCAAATAWTAAGTTTATAGCTCACACAGCACTGACAGGCTTCTGCAACTGAGTATTAAACAGAGTAAAATTAATGYTCAGAGTATTAAAAAGAACCACCTGAAGTGCTTTGATTATCATTCAACATTGTTGTATTCAGTTCTGGTGCCCATTTTATTTTCTCAGGTGCTGCCTTCACCAGATTCCAGACACTGAGGCTGCGGAAGATCTTCCCTGATATTTTAGCAGATCAGCTGATCAGCTATGGCAGCTGCCAGTTCCCAACGCTGGGATTTGTAGTTGAACGCTTTAAAGCCATCCAGGCCTTTGTTCCTGAAGCCTTCTACAAAATTAAAGGTATGTTTGGGGAAACACAGTCCTAGGCTTCGTCTTAGAGGATTTGATGTGTAGAGAAAGCAAAAACGTTGGAGCAACGAACAAAATGGTGCAGAGGAGGTTTCTTCTTCCTCTGCCATGACCACTGAGCAGAACTGAAGGGTTTCCAAGTGCCTTTGTGGTATTTCTGTTTTGTGGCCCCTCTATCAGCCAGCTCTGTTGTCCATCACAGTGACCCATGACCATGAACATGGCAGCGTGGTCTTCAACTGGAAGAGGAACCGGCTCTTCAATCACACAGCGTGCCTGGTMCTTTACCAGATGTGTATGGAGGTAGGAAAGCTTGTAAATAGTTGCATAATCCAGATTCAGCCAAAATGAATCCCTGTATCCATCTTGTTCAAGACTTTTAAAGAACAGTCTGTGTAAACTCCTAAAGGAGATTTGGGTTTTGCTTACTCTTTTTAGGATCCAGTAGCGACTGTTGTTGATGTTGTGAGCAAGCCAAAGAGCAAATGGAGGCCCCTGCCCCTGGACACTGTGGTATGTTTGAACTCCGGGGAGGATTTCCCTGAAAAGAGCTTTGAACAGATGTTTTACTCATTGCTCTGAATTATCCACTAATACTTCTGGGTTTTCTGGCTTTTCCCAACACAGGAACTGGAAAAATTGGCTTCCCGCAAACTGAAAATAAATGCAAAGGAAACCATGACCATAGCAGAAAAACTCTACACTAAAGGGTAAGAAAGCAAGACTTGGCTTGGTAAACTTAATTCTTTTAAAAGTAAATGGCCTTTTGTCGAAAATAGGAAGTATCTTGGAACAACTTTCAAAGTGCTCTCGTATCTTTCTTCCTAAGGTTCATTAGTTACCCCCGAACCGAGACCAACATTTTCCCCAAGGAGCTGAACCTCTCTGCCTTGGTAGAACAGCAGACACAGGACCCAAACTGGGGAGACTTTGCACAGAGGATTTTGGATCAGGGTGGGCCGACCCCTCGGAGTGGAACCAAATCCGATCAGGCTCACCCTCCCATTCACCCCACAAAATATGCCGCCAGCCTGCAGGTGGGTGTAACCAGAGGTAACTGCATGGGTTGTGTTGCTTGATAAATAAAGATAAAAGCCTTAACATGGTCTTTAGCACAGGATCCTCATCTGAGATCCCACTGATTTCATGCTGTCTTGTTAACCTGAGAGGACACTGACCCTTCTTACTGTTTGATACCAGGGCAATGAGCAGAGACTCTATGAATTCATCGTGCGCCACTTTTTGGCTTGTTGCTCTCAAGATGCCAAAGGACAGGAAACAACTGTGGAGATTGACATTGCCAACGAACAATTCATTGCTCAAGGACTCATGATCCTGGCCCGAAATTACCTGGAAGTGTATCCTTATGAGAAGTGGAGTGATAAGGTAATCCCCCCTTGAGTAACGTAGGTAGGAGAGGCTGAAGTAGCACTTCACTGCCAACTTCAGACCTCTCTGCAAAACATCCTTTGACCATTTCTGGTGTTTTCACTCAGAGCCTTTGTCCTGAATGATTGGACCAGGCAGCTGTTTCAAAGAGATTCTCCTTCCCTTCAGGTTATCCCAYTGTATCAGAAAGGGTCTCGCTTTCAGCCCACCACGGTGGAGATGGTGGATGGGGAAACCAGTCCTCCCTTGCTCCTCACGGAAGCGGATCTCATTGCTCTCATGGAGAAACACGGCATTGGTCAGTATGGGCAGCGTGGCCTCTCTCTCTTGGCAGAGGGAATTCTCTCCAGGGAATTCTCCAAATGTTACTTCAGATGAAAAATCACTTAAACGTGCAGAATAAAGGGATATAGAGGGCAAAGTCCAAACATCCTCGGGAGCCTGCAGAGCACCTCCAGTACCCARGGGGATGAGCAATTTTGGGTCCAGGGTGTGCCCCCAGCACCTCTCTGGCCTTGGTGCCAGTGGGGCATGAGGGCAGTGCTGGTCCTCACCATAAGTTGTGTCCTTGTCCCTGGGCACAGGGGAAATCGCTTCTTGGCCCCTGCTCTGACTGACATCCCTCTGGTTCAGGGACTGATGCCACCCACGCTGAGCACATCGAGACGATCAAGACACGGATGTACGTGGGCCTCACCGCCGATCAGCGCTTCCTGCCCGGCCACCTGGGCATGGGGCTGGTGGAAGGTGAGAGAAGAGCCCTCAGAAAGAGGGCAAGTTCCTTACTTTCTCCTTCCTTTCACTTACCATTCCGTATATCCCTCAGGCTATGATTCCATGGGCTACGAGATGTCCAAGCCTGACCTTCGAGCTGAGCTGGAGGCTGATCTAAAACTGATCTGTGAGGGGAAGAAAGACAAATCTGTAGTGTTGCAGCAGCAGGTCCAAAAGTACAAGCAAGTCTTCATTGAAGCTGTGGCCAGAGCCAACAAGTGAGTCCTGTCGTTGCCCTCTTCCCTTTGCCTTGCTCTTCTGGGAGGTGCTGGCTGCTCATCTGAGGCTCAGCCGGGAGTGGGGGATCTTGTCACACTGTTTCTCTGGAATGAGGGATCCTGTCACACTGTTTCCCTGGAGCTCTGCCCTCTGTGTGTAGGTATTTGCATGGGAAGGGATGACTCGCAGCCTGGCACGCTGTCAGGAGTTCGTGCCAGCTAAGGGTTTAAACCAGGATGAGCAGTTAAGATGGAATTTGGGGGTGGCAACATGCACTGACCTCTGATGTTGTACCCACACCTTTCCTGTTCCAGAAGTGTGGTGCTGAGTCAACGTGCTCTTGGAGAAGCTCAGAGGGGCTGTGTGGGGGGCAGCAGGTTCTGAGTCACTGCAGCACCTGATTGCTCCTTGCAGAGACACAGTGGATGCTCTGCTTGTTTCTTTACAGATTGGATCAGGCCCTGGCTCAGTATTTTGGAGAAGCTGCAGAAATTGCAGAGCGGGATGAGGTGTACTCAGCAATGCCTGTTTCTGTTCGGAAGTGTCCCCACTGCAACAGTGACATGGTCCTGAAGACCAAGAAGAATGGCGGGTTGGTGACCTTCCCTCTTGTAGCCTCCTGTGTTGGTTTGTGTTTCTCCAGGCATTCATTTACCTGCTTTGGTAAAAGCTTGGAAACCTTGGGCTGCAGCTTGTGCTGACTCCACCAGCTAAATGAGCTGTGTGGACTCAGCTGAACCTTTTCTCAAGTAGGTATTTGCCCTGAAAAATTGCAGTTTTGACAATTTCTGACAGCTGAGATGAGAGAATGGATCCTCAACTGTCTTGACTTTGCCTCTTCCTCATCCAGTGCCTTTGTCCCACGACAGGTTCTACCTCAGCTGCATGAGCTATCCAGCCTGTAAAACTGCAGTCTGGTTCCCTGATTTTGTGCTGGATGTGACCAGAGATGAGAGCATCTGTGATGTGTGTAAACCCCATCCGGTTCACAGGTAGGTCATACCAGTTATCCCTTGTTGGACACTGGGGCAGTGGCTTCCCTGGGCTAGGCTGGACAAGCATTTTCATTCCAGTCTTGGAAAGCTGGAGTAGCACTTGGCTGTGGGATAGAACGAAGAGAGGTTGAGGAGAATAGTCGATGTACAGCAGAATTTAAAAAATACATAAAAATTCAAGTCTAAATTGAGGTCTGTTGATGAGAAACTGAGAGACTTTGACTCTTCCTTTCCTTGTAGGCTGAAGTTCAAATTCAAGAAAGGGAGCGTTCCACCCGTGATGCCCCTGGAGTTCGTTGGCTGCATTGGAGGCTGTGATGAGATGCTGAAAGAGCTCCTGGACCTCAAGTACTTGCACAGATCATCCCAACCCACATCATCCACCGCCCAGCCAGGGCATCACCTGCAGGCYAACCATTCCTTGAACAGAACCAGCAGTGACAACAGGCACGCCAGGGGGACCTCCAACATGGCACGGGGACACCTGCTGTCCGTGAACTCCTCCAGAACCCCCAGGGCTGCTCCTCCAGCTGCTCCAGACGACGGGAGCAACGCCGTGGTGTGCAACTGCGGGAGCGAGGCGCTGCTGCTGACCGTGCGCAAGGACGGCCCCAACCGCGGCCGCCAGTTCTACAAGTGCAGCTCCRGCGCCTGCAACTTCTTCCTCTGGGCTGACGAGCAGCCAGAGGACCGAGGCTCCGCAGCTCCACGCAGCTCCACGCTGCTCCAGCCCGTTGCTGGGAGAGCCCCAGCGAGATCCCAGCGCCCAGGAGGAGGGAGAGAGCCCTTGGGAAGCAGCAGCTCGGATGCCGGGGGCGGGGCGGTGTGCATGTGTGACCAGCCTGCCGTGACTCGCACCGTGCAGAAGGACGGGCCCAACAAGGGCCGGCAGTTCCACACCTGCCCCAAGCCCCGGGAGCAGCAGTGCGGCTTCTTCCAGTGGGCAGATGAGAACGTGGCACCAGGTAAGGCCGGGCTCGGGGGGAGACACAAGGGGTGGAGGCTGTTCTTAAGCTGAGCGAAACAAGGAGCTGCTGGAGAGGGTCCAGTGGAGGCCACAAAGAYGATGAGGAATCTGGAGCATCTCTTTTATGAGGAAAGACTGAGAGAGCTGGGCATGTTCAGTCTAGAGAAGAGAAGACTGAGATGGGATTTTATTAATGCATATAAATGTCTCAAAGGTGGGTGCCAAGGAGATGGCACTGGACTTTTTTCGGTGGTGCTTAGTGACAGGATCAGGAGTAATGGCCATAAACTTAAACATAAAAAAAGTTTCACCTCAACATAGGGAAGAACTTTACATTGAGGGTGGCAGGGCTCTCAAACAGCTGTCTAGGGAGGTGATGGAGTCACCCTCTCTGGAGACATTCAAACCCACCTGGCTGCATTGCTGTGTCACCTGCTCTAGATGACCCTGCCTTGCCAGGGGGGGTTGGACTGGATGATCTCCAGAGGTTCCTTCCAACCCCAGCTATTCTGGGATTCTGTAAACTGAACACACCTCTCACACATGCTCATGCTGCACAGCATGGCAGCTCTTGTGGCACCTCATACATTTAACAGACATCAGGTTTGTCTTCAGAATATCTGTCAGCAGCTTTATAGCACTTCAGATGTTGCTCTTAACAACAAAGTGCTGGCAGGATACACCCTCACAGCACACATCCAAGCAGTAAACTTGACCATCTGCCTGTCCATGACTTGTTGGATAAAGCCCAGCACTCCTTCCAACAGTCTGTTTGGGAATTTGTCCTCCCAAATTACAGTGCTCATCTTTATGAGAGCTGTTAACTGATTTGGTACAGAGTTGAAGCAGTGGCACCACTTTTGGAGATCTTAAACCCCATTCTGGTATGCYAGGGAAACTCTGCTGCTCCCTCTGCCCTAGTTTAGGGATGCAGGGAAAGGGCAASTCATTCTGGGGCTTTGATCAGAGATGGAACTGAGCGTGGAAAGATGCTGAAAACAAAAATAATGACAAAATAAGGATGCAAAAGAGAAGGAAGTGACAAAAAGGGACGTAACCAGGTACAGAGGGGGAGATGTGGTCTGTGAGGGATCTTCAGCACTGCCCTCCTTCTCCTTCGTCCTCCTTAGACATTTGGGCTTAAAGAGGTAGAATCAAGTTTTCAAAATTTTTTAAACCCCAAGTTTTCCTCTGGCATGTTTTGTTTCTGCTTCAGCTGTAGACCAGAGCATGCAGGCAGGCAGATCAGCTTCCCCTGTGCTGTTCCCACATCTCTAATGCTGCAAGACAAATGGGTAACATTTAACTGTTCAGACAAGTCTGAAGCAAGTGCAGGTTCAGGAATAATCTGAGAATCCTTGATCTGCTATTTTGAACTCACCTTGTGTTTCTCACCTACTCATGTTTTCAAAGATCCTTAAATTCAAGTTGTTTATCTTTAGGCCCTTCTGGAGATGACTCTTTGAACCACTTTGGCAGCAGTGGATACTCAAGAGGGTTGGGAAGCAAGGCCAAGAGGCCAGGCAGTATCTCCTCAGGATCTGCTGCCAAGAAACCACGGACCTGCAGCATTTGCCACCAGCCTGGGCACACGAGGAAAACCTGCCCTCAGAACCACTGAGCTGGGATGGACCTCTGAGAGCCTGGAAGGACCAGGGCTGGGAATTGCTGCAGGAGCAACTGCTGCCACAAGAAACTGGACTCTGGAAACAAGTCCCTTAAGTGTTTTTTTGGAAGGGCTGGTTGCAGGCTGCTCCTGCCAAGGGATGCCATTTGTTACAGCAAGGGTTCAACCAKCTTGGAAAAGTGGTTCCACTACCAGTTTTTCTTTTCAGCTGCTCTTCTGCTGAGCAGCTTGGGATAGTCTGARCATTTCAAGGAAGCACTTGGAAGCTGAATCTGCAGAGAAGACTGCACTGGATCATCCCCCTGCACCATCCCAGTGGTTGTACGTGGCCTTTCCATTGCAGGGAAGAGCTGGATCAGGGCCACCAGGACAGACACCAGGGCTGCTGAGCTCTGCTCAGTCCCTGGCTTTCCACAGTGTGGAATTTAAGTTCCCCTCTAAGTTGATGTTACCTGAGCAACATTCCCCTTTTTTGCTACCCTTACCTGCGTTGTCCCTGCCAGTGAAGGAGGGTCAGGTGCAGAGAACCTGGATCTGGTGCTTTCCCTGGGAGAAGCTCAGCTGCAGTGCTCAGGAAAAGCCTTCATTTTAGATGGTCCCTGAATTTGAAAGCGAGTTCTTCCTCAAACTTTGAGACATGCTTTTGTGATGCTGCTAGCTGATGGAAGTTATTTTTGTCAAACTAATAAGTTTCTTATTAAAATATTATTTAAATTTTAAATTTGATGCAGTGACACCTTAACTCTGCCTAATTATTTCTTCCTACGTAAAATAGTGAAGCTTTTACTGTAAAAGCATCCAGCCAAATCTTGTTCTTTCCACTCACTGGAACAATACAGGAGCTTTCTTGGCAGAAACTCCGCAGAGTAATTTAGAAATGAGCTACAAAGGGGTAGGAAAAGTGGTTTTTATCTCACCAGCTGCATCTGCTGACCCGGGACAGACAGACAGAGCTGGCTGAGCTGAAGGGAGGCTCTGTTTTCCTGCTCTGAGTTCAGACTGAACTCCCTGGGAAGCCAGGCTCTCTCTTCCCTCACTGTTGGGGCTTCCTCTGTTCATCAAAGGAAGATCCGCAGGATTCCAGTGTGCTCTGCTGCCAGGACCTCCAGTGCTGCTCAGGACCCTGCTTCTGGGCAYGGAGCTGTTCTGGGGTCAGGACTGAGGGGACAGGCAGGAGGCTTGAGTACTTGGAGGGCAGCTGGAAGCAGAGCCCACAGCAGCACTGGTCTGCAAGAGAGCCTTAAACTCTGCAGCAGTCCATTGCTATCAGGCCTAAATCCATGCAGAAAGTCAGGAGAATTTGGGTTGCATTTCCYTGAACCCCTCACTCCTACCATTAACAGCTGACACCTAAAAATACACACCCATGGGCTAAAAAAACGGGATTAGGAAGCTTTGGAATGCAATCACTGAGCCAAGGCACGGCAGCAGCCTGGGCAGCCAGCTTGGAATGGCAACAGCAGTGGGAAGCAGCTGTGCAGGACACAGGGAACAGGTTAAACCTTGCTGGTGGCATCAGCCAGGACCAGCTTTAGGAGTCTCATCCCGGTCAATGCTCAGCTGAGCCCTGTAAATGGTACAAGCTCAGTGTCCAGACAGCTCCTACACTGCAGCCATGCACGCTGTGGGTCTAGGGCTTTGGAAGAGGAGCAGGAAGACCTTCCAGGATGGAATCTGACCACCACCAAGCTCTCCATGCAGCAAGGGGGATGCCSTGGGTGGTTCCCAGGAAGGCCACCACAGCTGGAGGGTCACTTCAGACCTTACAATGGGAAAGGAGACAAAACAGAGCTGACACCAGAGAACCAGTGGAGACAGGGAAGGTTTATTCTCATCACTAACACCCGGGAAGTGGTTTGGAGGAACAAAGTAATCTTCAGACTGGGAGGAAAAGCAGGTTTTTTCCTCCCATAAACAAGATGATAGCTGTAAAGAAAACTAAACCACAACAGCTGCTCACAGTGAAGTCCACAGGATTTCTCCAGCTCCACCCGCGTGCAAAACCAGCTCTTCCCATTAAGTATAAGAATAAATTCCTTTGCCCTGGGACTAGAGCCAGACCAAACCCTACTAGCAGCCACTGAAAGGAAAAAAAAAATACCCAAACAAAATATATCTTCTTAATAAAAAGCATAAACTGCTTCAGTTCTTGCAAGTACTCTGCTCACAACATCATTCCTGCCCTGCTTCCCCACCCCAYACTGTGGGGCTCCAGGGAAAAGGTAACTCAAGACAGCAGCAATACACGTGTGAAAAGGTGACCAGACAGACTGGGAGGGRACAAAGTACCTGCAGACAGACACTGCCAGCCACCCACCCACCAGGGAGGGGACACAGCCCTGCTGCAGCCTCCAAGGGACTGATACCAGGAGCTTCCCCAGAGCCAGCAGCTCTTTTTCAGGACATCTTCCAGCAAAACACTGCATGGGACAAGGGCCCCTTCCTCGGGGCAATGCTGACACTGTCAGAACAAAGAGGTAGGGCTGAGCTCACCCCTTCTGGCATCTGAAAGGGTGTCCCAGGAATAAACCTCCAGCCCCATTTGCTATGGCTGTACCATCAAGCGCCCAGACAACCACCTGGGTCATCCATGGGGCTTATTTTGGATTAGCAATATCCTACAGGTAGGTGAGGCTCCCACCCTGTCCCAAGTGCTGGCACCACGTTGGGTGCTGGTGAAAGGACCCACCCAGGACACTGCACCTGAGGGGTCTGCAGGACACAGCAGCAGGAAGGAGCTGCTCCCCTCCAGCTCCAGCTGGTCTCGGAGCACGAGGGGAGCCTGACAGCTGGGACAGGCAGAGGACACTGGGAACCAGAGAACAACCATGCTTCACTTGGCTCCCAGCAGACAGGACACCTGTGGGTACTCCAGGTGTGGGCTGCCCTCGCCCCGGGTTCGGCAGAGCCTCCCAGCCAAAGGCTCCATCCGCCAGCACCCACCTCTGCTCAGGCACGTTTTATTCACACAGGAAACATTTTTTTTTTCATAAAGTGCAAGAACTTTGCCTCTTACTGACTAGCCAAGCTAGAAGCATCACAGCCCTCAGAGCGGGGAGCAGCAGGCAGGGGAGGAACACCCCACGTTCAGGAGCTCCCGACGCACCAGTCACTTCAGCAGGACCTCTGGCTCAGACATGGCCCTGTACAGCACAAAGCCCATCTCATCGATTTCCTCTTCCAACAGCCCGGAGAACAGGTTGATTTTGGGGTTGAAATAAGAAGGCAGAACCCCTTTCTCCAGGTAGGCCACCAGCTCCTCAAGCACCTGCTGGAACCTGTCAGCAAGGCTTTCTTCCGCCCAGTCCGAAGCAGTGTCACTGAGGTGCAGGATGACGTGGGTCACGGGGCTGCCCCCCAGTTTGTGCAGGCTGGGGTGGCTCCGGCAGACGCCGCTCAGGATGCGGAGGCAGAGCTGCCGAGCCCCGGAGTCGCCAGCATCCAGCTCCTTCACCTTCGAGACCTCTGCCCTGTAAAAGCTCTCAAGCCAGAGGTTTTCCACCAGTCCTTCAGGAGGAACGGCCAGAAGAACCTTGTCCTCCATTTCCACCACGGGGAAGAGGGTGATGCTCAGCTCAACCTGATCGTGTTTGACTTCCAGCTTCAGCTCCCGGGAGGCCACCACGGGGTGGATGACACACGCCAGCAGGCTGCCGATGGCAGGCCAGTTGATGGAGGCCACCAGCAGCTTGTGCAGGGTCTCGTTGAGCACGTTGGAGGAGAGGTACCGGCCCACGATGAACTTGTCCCAGGGGCTGCACCCACGAGGGAAATACCCCAGATCGATCCTCTTGATCATCCAGTACTGGGGGTTCCTCACCACGGTGTCCTCTCCCGAGATGAGGCTCCAGAGCCCGGCGTCGAGGACCACGGGCAGCATGAGGTGGATGTGGTCAGCCGCCAGGACCTCGAGGCCGTCCAGCAGGGCTCCGCTGAGGAAGAGGCGGCCGAAGGGCAGCTCCGGGCACTTGCTCCGCAGGAAGTTCTGCAGCTGAGTGCAGATGCTCCTGGCCAGCTGTGGGACCAGGGACGCTTGGATCTCGGGCACGGCCAGACGGCTGCTGTAGTGTGAGAGGAGCTTCTCCTGCAGCGTGAGGCAGCTCAGGGGGCTGGACTTGACCAGAGGAGCACCCAGAGGGGCAGAGGAGCCCCTGGGATCTGTGAGAAGGGAAGGGAGAAGCCACAGCTCTGAGCAGATCATCTGCAACCCTCAGCAGCAGCTTCTGCTGCAGCTGAGGGGAAGAAACTGGGTGCCCAGCTCTCAGCCCACCCCTCTGGATGTGACATGGACCTCGCCAAGGGCCCCCACCGAGCCCTCTAATGTTAATGGCACTTCTCAGCCCCGCAGAGCCCAAACCAATCTCAAAACCCAACTGTTCCCAGCCTCACGCCTCAGCTAGAGATGGATGAACCAGGCAAGGGACTCAGTGCAGGGTCACAGAATCAGTTGGAAAGGACCCACAAGGATCATCCAGTCCAACTCYTGGCCCTGCACAGACACCCCAACAATCCCACCCTGTGCCTGAGAGCRTTGTCCAAACGCCCCTGGAGCTCTGGCAGCCTTGGGCCCACGACCATTCCCTGGGGAGCCTGTTCAGTGCCCACCACCCTCTGGGGGAAGAACCTGTTGCTGATATTCAATCTAAACCTTCCCTGACATAGCTCAGCCATTCCCTCATGTCCTATCACTGGTCATCAGAGAGATCAGTGCCTGCCYCTCCATTTCCTCACATGAGGATCCTGCAAATGATCCTGCTCTGGGTCCAGTATCTCAGGACATGCCCTGGACCAAGCTGGGCCAGTTTCCCACTTGGAAAAACGCCATCTCCGTGGGCAGCCGGACAAGGCAGCCTTTGTCTGCGGCAGCTCCCGAGCGCACCTTCCTCCAGGCAGAGCTGACCCAGAAAACGAGTGCAGCCAACGCCGCTCCAGAGGAAACAAACCCCGGYAGCCCCCGCCCCGCCGCGCTGGCCGGGACACCCGGGGGTTATCAGAGGTCCTGTTTCCACAGGCATTGCCTAAAAAGGGGCCGTGGCTCAGGAGCCTCCCAGGAGGGCAGGCTCAAGCGGGTYGGCTTCCCGGACACCGAGCTAAAAATAACGCGGAGCTCCCAGACTGCCGGGAGCGGCACAGCCACCYGGAGCACATCAAGGTGATCCTCCCAGCCGGACACTGGGAGCCTCACCTGGCCGAGAGAGCAGAGGCTCGCTGAGGTCTTCCCTCCTCTGCTTCTTGGGGGGTTTTGGTGTTGTCTTGATCAACGTCAAGTCCTGCCAGCTCTCCTCCAGGGACTTCTGCTCAGCTTTGGGATCACCTTCATCCCGAGGGCTGGTGGCTCGGTCGATGAGCTGGGAGGAGGGAAGGAAAACCCATGTGGACAAGTTGTTATCTTTGTTCCCCATGAATTATGGGTGAAACAGGCCCTCAGGAGCACACACAGGCCTACCCAGCCCCAGGCAAGGCTTCCACTTGGAGAAACACACCGTTTGGGGGGCCACAAAGGTGCACACCATCTTCCTGTGGGTTTTATGTGAAAAACAGGAGCTCAAATACAACTTAAGCCCCAGGTGCCTTTCGGGATGGGATACTGCATCCCAAACACTCCAGACAAATGAAACACCGAGCTGCACATGGCCCACAGAGTGGGAGCAGGCAGCTCCATGCCCATGGCACTGCTACCAGCACTGGTAGAATTTGTGCCACATGCAAGGGACCAGCTCAGGAGCAGACATCAAAGAATGTGGCACATCTTGCCCCACCACACTGGGGACCGAGACAGCTCTCCTGACCACCCTCCCATGCTCCGATCCCCACCCCAGCCTTACCCTCTTGACAGCCAGCGTGGCGATGGCCAGCACGGCCGCACCGCTGACGCCCAGCACCAGCCTGGCGTTGGCCAACAGCACGTCGAACACGCTGCCCAGCCCGTCGATGACACTGCCCAGCCCGCCGTTCTCCTGCCGCCTGCCCCGCTGCTGCCAGAACGCCGCCATGGTCGCCCTGCGGAGAACAGGGGTGTCACCCCGGGCTGGGGACCTGCCTGCCCGGGACAGCACAGCCCGCAGGGCTGGAGGATTGGGGAACAACGGGTTCCGCTGCCCCGCTTCCCTCCGCCTCCGGGACAAAGGCTCCCGCCGCCGCCGGGACAGCTGGGTGCGGAGAGGGAGCAAGGGTCACCCGGGGAAGGGACASCCCGGGGAAGGAAGAGGCATTCCAGGGAAGGAAGGGGCACCCCAGAGAAGGGATACCCCCGGGAAGGGACACCCCAGGAAAGGAAGAGGCATCCCGGAAAACGGGCACACCGGAGAAGGAACGGACGCGCCGGGGAAGGGTCACCCGCTCCTCACCCGGCCCTGCCGCAAAGCCTCGCGGGGCACCGGCAGCGCTGGGGCGGTACCGCGGCCCGCGGCCCGCGCCCGCGGGAGGGGAGACCCCCCCCACCCACTGAGCGAGGGGAGGCGGCCGGGCCGCGGCACCGGGGCTGAACCGGGACCGGCGCCGCCCCCGCGCCCCCCCCCTCACTCCGCACTCACCGCGCGCCCCCGGCGCGGCCCCAGCCAATGGGGGCGCGGCCCGGCGCGGCCCCGCCCCCCCGCGCGCGGAAGTGGCGCCCGGCCCCGCCCAGCGCCGGCGCGCGTCACGGCCGGGGCGGGCACGGGGGCGTGGCCTGGTGGGGCGCGGCGGCGCTTCAGGGTCCTCCCGCCCTTCCGCCATGGCGGCCACCGGCGTCCTGCCCTTCGTCCGCGGCGTCGATCTCAGCGGCAACGACTTCAAGGTGCGGGGGAGCGGGAGCGGGGGACAGCAGGGCCACCAGGGCCYCAGCGAGCTCGGGCCCCGCGGCGCTGTCAGGCCTGGCTCGGCCCCCGGCGCTGGGGAATCCCGGCCCCGGCCCCGCCCAGGGTGGGTGACCTGGGGCAGTCCCGGTCCCGACCCCGTGGGCACTGCGGGGCCGGGCGATCTCTGACCCCCACCAAGCCTTTGTGGCTAGGGACCCTGTGCCCCCGGCCCGGGGGGTCGCAGAGAGGCAGGTGGTCCCCGGCCGTCCAGCTCCCACTCCCATAGGAGTGGGTGATCCCAGCTCCCAGTCCCAGAGGACTGGGAAATCACAGCCCCCCATCTCCCGATCCCGTAGAACTAGGTAATCTTGAACCCCTCCAGGTCACAGTCCCGCAGGAGTGGGTGATCCCAGCTCCCCAGTTCCCAGTTCCAGAGGAGTTAGTGATCCCAGCTCCCAGTCCCATAGCAGTGAACAATCCTGGTCCCCCAGCCCCCAAAATCATGGGACTGAGCACTTTCAGCTCCCAATCCTATAGGACTGGATCACCATGGTCCCTAATTCTCAATCCCATAGGACTGTGCAGTCCCAGCCCCACAGGTCCGACTCCCATAGGAATGATTGATGCTGGTCCCCCATCTCCCAGTCCCCTAGGACTGGGTGATCTCAGCCCTCTAGTTCCCAATCCTATGGGACTGGGTGATCCCRACCCCCACAGCTCCCAGTCCCATAGAACTGGGTCATTATGGCCCCATAGTTCCCCATCCCATAGGACTGGTCGATCCCAAACCTCCCATSACCACAGAGCGCCAATCAGACTGAGATCCCCAGATCCTCACCCTWTGGGGCAGGTGGTTTCCTCACCCTCCTCCTCCTCCTCTGCAGGGCGGATACTTCCCAGAGCATGTGAAGGCGATGACCAGCCTGCGCTGGCTGAAGCTGAACCGCACAGGGCTCTGTTACCTGCCTGAGGAGCTCGCCGCCCTCCAGAAGCTGGTGAGCCCCATGTTTCAGGAGGGAATGGGGCTCCACTGTCCCAATGGAGCCACAGTATCCAATAGGAGCCTGCTCCCTGCCAGCCTCGTGGCTCAGCAGCGGTTGTTCCAGTGTCTAATAATAGGGCTGAGCTACGACGTGTGGTTGAAATCAGACACAGGAGCTGTCAGGAGTGGAGYTGAGATGGACTTGTACTCGATTTCACCTTGTTTTCCTAGAAAACCAGATTAAGAACCATGCTTAGATCCTCTGTCCTTTAGCACAAAGGAAGGGTGATGACTACTATGAGAGGATCAAGGTTTTGGGGCCTTTTTCCTTTCCTCATTTGCTAAAATATATAAAGAGCAGAACCTGGCAGCTGCCTGGCTTTGTTTTTCARGTGGCTCTACCAGGCCCTTGGTGGAGTTGTGGCTCAGCTTGGCTTTAGTGGTGTCCACAGCACATCATAGACCTCATCCTGTCGGTGTCAGACAAACTCAACACTTTAAATGCTGCCAGAAATCCCCGTCCCTGTGCCAGGTGCAGGGAATCCTCRTGCTGCTTGGAGTCCCGCTGGCCCTGCCAGGTGCTCGGGGGCCACGGCAAGACTTAAATCCTGGCATCCCGCCCACAGGCTGCCGATTCCTTGTTTTCCTCAGCAGGCAACAGCCAGGCTGGGGATGCTCAGAGGAAAACATTTCCCCAGGGAAATTCCTCCTACCCCACCAGTCCGCACGTCTGCCTGTTTCCAGATCACCCAGTGAGAGGCGTTTCCAAGACCTGGGATCTGTTTGCACAGGGACTGTGTGGGACTGCCACGGGCTGGCTCGGTGGCATCCCAGAGCACTCCAAACCCTGCAGCAGGGCTGAGGTGTCCCAGCCAGGGTTACCCCAAGGAATGAGGGATGTGTAGGTGGTGTAGGCATGCTGGGGCCAACCAACCAGTTTGAGACTGGGAGCGTCCCAGCAGCCCTGTGTGTGTCAGTGCTCTGCAAGTCCCCAACTCTCCTGGGGTGGAGGAGCCTCCACATCARTGTGGGGGCCCTACCATTGCCCTGCACAGCCCCAGCTCCTCTCTCTGCTCACTGGGGCTTGTCTGGGGCTTCCCTGCAGGAACACCTCTCCGTGAGTCACAACAGCCTCACCACGCTCCACGGAGAGCTCTCTGGCCTGCCCTGTCTCCGGGTGAGTGTCCCCCTGTTGCCTCAGGTGTCTCCAGGCACCTCTGGGATCTGAGGGCACACAAGGGTCATATCTGGCTGCCCAGGGATTCAGCAGGTGGCTGCATTCCTGCCTCTCTCCCCTTTCCAGGCGATTGTGGCTCGTGCAAACAGCCTGAAGAACTCAGGAGTCCCTGATGACATCTTCCAGCTGGATGACCTCTCAGTACTGGTAGGTGCAGAGTCTCCTTGGCTGATGCAGGAGCTGGCTCAGACTCGTGGATCCCATTCCTGCACCTTGGTGGCTCCTTGTGCTCCTTGAGAGCATCAGACCCAAGCCCATGCCTTAGCTCCAGGGAAGCTGGCTGTGGGTAGGATGACCCTTTGGCAATGTCTCCTTTACTGATGCCATGGCTGGGTTTCCAGTGTGCTGGTCCCGCTCCTGCTGTGTCCCTGGAGATGCCCCTCGATCCTCAGATTTGGATGTGGTGGCTGGATATGGGGCAGAGGGTGACACCTGCTGTGTGCTCCCGTTTTCCCAGGACTTGAGTTACAACCAGCTCACGGAGTGTCCCCGGGAGCTGGAGAATGCCAAGAACATGCTGGTCCTCAACCTCGGCCACAACAGGTGGGTCCAGGCCAGGGTGACCATTTCCCCCGGCCATGGCCACCTCCATCCATCACCGCCCTTCACTCTGGTCCTGCTCTCTGCCCTTCCTTGAGGGACACCCGAGGCTGGTGCAGGTCCCAGGCAGCCCTGAATTTCCCTATATCACTGCAGCATCGAGACCATCCCCAACCAGCTCTTCATCAACCTGACGGACCTGCTGTACCTGGACCTGAGCGACAACAAGCTGGAGAGTCTCCCACCACAGATGAGGCGCCTGGTCCACCTGCAGACCCTCATCCTCAACAACAACCCCCTCCTGCATGCACAGCTCCGGTACGGCCCCGCTTCCCAGGCTGGATCCCAGTCTTCCAGGGCTGGGATGGTGCCTGATCCATCCTGACCCTCTCTCTGGCCTGTGGCTCTCCGTGGTCCGCAGGCAGCTCCCGGCGATGACGGCCCTGCAGACCCTCCACCTCCGGAACACCCAGCGCACGCAGAGCAACCTGCCCACCAGCCTCGAGGGCCTGGTGAACCTGGCAGGTAGGGACGGGGCGTCCAGCCCCATGGAGCCCTCCAGGGCCTCTCCCAGCCCTGCTGTGGGTCTGGTTGGTGGTGTCACCCTGTTGTCTCTTCCCCCAGACGTGGACCTCTCCTGCAACGACCTCAGCCGTGTCCCCGAGTGTCTCTACACCCTGAGCAGCCTGCGGCGCCTGAACCTCAGCAGCAACCAGATCACGGAGCTGTCCCTCTGCATCGACCAGTGGACCCAGCTGGAGACCCTCAACCTGTCCCGCAACCAGCTCACCTCCTTACCTGTATGTCCCTGTCCCTGCGTGCCATCCCTGCCCGTGCTTCCGTGGTTCTCCCTCACCCTGCCYTCTCCCTCTTCCCCAGTCGGCCATCTGTAAGCTGACCAAGCTGAAGAAGATGTACCTGAACTCCAACAAGCTGGACTTTGACGGGATCCCCTCGGGCATCGGCAAGCTCACCAACCTTGAGGAGTTCATGGCGGCCAACAACAACCTGGAGCTCATCCCCGAGAGCCTGTGCAGGTAAGGAAGACACCACCAGATTTGYTCTGTCCCCAGGAGGAGACAGAGGTGGTGTGGTGACAGGTCAGCCTGGGCTGGCACATCACCAGTATCACTGTTTCACAGGTGCTCCAAGCTGAGGAAGTTGGTGCTGAACAAGAACCGCCTGGTGACGCTGCCAGAGGCCATCCACTTCCTGACGGATGTGGAGGTGAGCACCCAGCACCTCTCCGCCTTGGGCTGGCCCCACCGCAGCCCCAGCACCTCCCTGGGATCCCAGGGCTGGAGGGTGGGGTGGGTGAGGTAAGGGCAGGGTAGATCAAGGCCAATACCTGCAGTCTGGCACACAGTTCAGCCCAGGCAAGCCATGGATTTTGTTACTCCCTCCACATCCCCTCATCTCACTGAAGCCCAGGGTGCTCCGGAGGTCTCCATCCCACGCTCCCTCGATGTCCCTATGAGCGGGTGCTTCACTGAGGTCTCTGTCCCCTCCTTGGCAGATCCTGGACGTGCGCGAGAACCCCAACCTGGTGATGCCCCCGAAGCCGGCAGATCGCTCCTCGGAGTGGTACAACATCGACTTCTCCCTGCAGAACCAGCTCCGCCTGGCCGGAGCCTCCCCAGCCACCGTGGCAGCCGCCGCCGCAGGTACGTGTGTAGGGATGGGGGAACATCCCCTGCCTTGGTAGCGCCGTGGGAGAAGCTGGGAATGGAGCTGTGCTCCATAGGGTGCCCCAGAGGTGTCCTGGCTGCCTCTCACCCTGTCCCCGTGTCCCCAGGGAGCAGCACCAAGGACCCGCTGGCCCGCAAGATGCGGCTGCGGCGACGCAAGGACTCTGCCCAGGATGACCAGGCCAAGCAGGTGCTGAAGGGGATGTCRGATGTGGCCCAGGAGAAGAACAAGAAGATAGAGGTAGGGCCTGGGGTGGGAGAGGGGCCCCAAGGGCGTCACAGTGGCCTTGGCCTACTCTAGGTGCCAGCAAGGATCTGGTTGTCCCCAGCTTGATGTGTTCCCGTCCCATAGGAGAGCGGGGAGGTGAAGGCACCGGACCTGAAGACACGGCGCTGGGATCAGGGCCTGGAGAAGCCACAGCTGGACTACTCAGAGTTCTTCAGCGAGGATGTGGGGCAGCTGCCCGGTGTCTGTGTCTGGCAGATAGAGAACTTCGTGCCCACGCTGGTGGACGAGGCTTTCCACGGCAAGTTCTACGAGGCTGACTGCTACATCGTGCTCAAGGTACCTGGGGAGAACCAAAGGTCCCCCACATCCCCTGCCTGGAGCTGCAGCCATCCCATCTCACACCCTGTCCTTCCCAGACCTTCCTGGATGAGAACGGTTCCCTCAGCTGGGAGATCTACTACTGGATCGGGCAGGAGGCCACGCTGGACAAGAAGGCCTGTTCTGCCATCCATGCCGTCAACCTCCGCAACTACCTGGGGGCCGAGTGCCGCAGCATCCGGGAGGAGATGGGGGATGAAAGTGAAGAGTTCCTCCAGGTGAGTCCAGCCCCTGGATCTCCTGTAGCCCCCAGCTCCTCCTGTCCCACCCTCACCCCCTCCCTGCTCCCAGGTCTTCGACAACGACATTTCCTACATCGAGGGTGGCACGGCCAGCGGCTTCTTCACGGTGGAGGACACGCAATATGTCACCAGGTACTGCTGGGGACAGCCTGGGGGGATGTGTGGGGCAGGCAGTGCCACATGTCCCACTGTGGCTGTCCCTTCCCCAGGCTGTACCGTGTCTATGGGAAGAAGAACGTCAAGCTGGAGCCGGTGGCACTGAAAGGGACATCGCTGGACCCCCGGTGAGTGGCCAGGGGACACAGGGTCCCTGCAAAAGGTGCAGCAGTGTTCACCTGAGACATCAGGTGGTGAAAATGGGCCAGGCCAGCACCTTCCTACAAGGATATGGGTTCAAATCCCCTTTGGGTGCCCTTCAGGGACCCCCAGGATGGGGAGGATGCTCAGCACACTCCACTCTCTCCTGACTCCTCTCACGTGTCTCCACCAGGTTCGTCTTCCTCCTGGACCATGGCCTCGACCTCCTGGTGTGGCGTGGGAGCCAGGCCACGCTGAGCAGCACCACCAAGGCCAGGTAGGGCTGGTGGGGTGCTGGGGGTGTGGGGAGCCCACCTGCCATCTCACCTGCTCCCACTGCAGGCTCTTCGCCGAGAAGATCAACAAGAACGAGCGGAAGGGCAAGGCCGAGATCACACTGCTCACCCAGGGCCAGGAGACTCCCGAATTCTGGGAGGTGCTGGGGGGGCAGCCCGAGGAGATCCGGCCCTGYGTCCCCGATGACTTCCAGCCCCACAAGCCCAAGCTGTACAAGGTGGGGAGCTGCACCCACGGGACCACCAGCACTGCTGGGGTCCTGCAGCCCCCACTCACCTGTGCCCCTGTCCTTCCCTCAGGTCGGCCTCGGTCTGGGCTACCTGGAGCTGCCCCAAATCAACTACAAGCTCTCAGTGGAGCACAAGAAGAGGCTGAAGGCTGATCTGATGCCAGAGATGCGCCTGGTAGGATGGGGCGGGGAGGTTCTCCCAGTCTGACCAGTGAGACTGGTTTCATGCCCCCTCTGCCTCCGGCTGTGCCCTGGGAGAGGCAGGTTCGGCCAGCAGCGCCCTGCTGGGGGATGCTCTGCTCTGTGAGGAGCAGGCAGGGTGTTTTCCAGCTGGGAATGCCTGCAGGTKCCTGACCCCCTCTTCCCTTTGGTGCCGTCAGCTGCAGAGCCTGCTGGACACCAAGAGCGTGTACATCCTGGACTGCTGGTCCGACGTCTTCATCTGGATCGGGAGGAAGTCGTCGCGGCTGGTGCGGGCGGCGGCGCTGAAGCTGAGCCAGGAGCTGTGCACGATGCTGCACCGGCCCAAGCACGCCATGGTCACCAGGAACCTGGAGGGCACCGAGTGCCAGGTAGGGCACGGACTCCTCGGATGGGTGGTGGGTGCCAGGGAGGGCGCTGTGGCCAATGGTGTGTTACCCGCTCCCCTGTTTACACCTTGAACAGCTGGAGGCGTTCAGGGAATGACTGGACATGGCACTCAGGGCTCTGGTCTGGTTGACAAAGTGGTGATCGGTCACAGGTTGGACTCCATGATCTTTTCCAACCTCAATGATTGTGTGATTTAGGTGTTCAAGTCCAAGTTCAAGAACTGGGACGATGTCCTGCGCGTGGACTACACCCGGAACGCCGAGACGGTGCTGCAGGACGGCGGCCTGGCCGGCAAGGTCCGCAAGGACGCTGAGAAGAAGGACCAGATGAAGGCTGACCTCACAGCGCTCTTCCTGCCCCGCCAGCCCCCCATGCCCCTCAGCGAGGTAGGGCTGGGGACCCCCGTGAATCCCCTCATGGCGTGGGGCCGGGTGCTGATGGAGGGGCTGGGGGCTGACGGAGCACGTGGGGCCACAGGCRGAGCAGCTGATGGAGGAGTGGAACGAGGACCTGGATGGCATGGAGGGCTTCGTGCTGGAGGGCAAGAAATTCACTCGCCTGCCCGAGGAGGAGTTTGGCCACTTCCACACCCACGACTGCTACGTCTTCCTATGCAGGTGACACCCAGCTCGTCCCCTCTCAGGGGATGCTGGACCAACTTGCCCCCCACCTCCCTGCCCAGCCCTCCAGCCTGTCCCATCCCTCACATCACTCCCTGTCTCTGCCCTCAGGTACTGGGTGCCAGTGGAGTATGAGGAGGATGAGGAGAAAAAGAAGAAGGGTGAAGGCAAAGGGGAAGAGGAGGGTGAGGAAGAAGAGGAGGAGAAGCAGCCCGAAGAAGACTCCCAGTGCATCGTCTACTTCTGGCAGGGCCGGGAGGCCTCCAACATGGGCTGGCTCACCTTCACCTTCAGCCTCCAGAAGAAGTTTGAGAGTCACTTYCGTGGCAAACTGGAGGTGACACAGYTTGGGGGGTGACACGGGGGTCCCCTARCTTTGCCCCTCTTCYCCCCCTTCCCCTCTCTGCYGCTCAGGCTGAGGGCAGGGGACAGCAGCAGGGGGGGGGCTGGCAGGGGAGTGCAGCTGGGGCTTGGGGCTGTGTTTGGGAGGTCCCCAMGGCCCTGCTGACACCCACTCCTGCCCAGGTGGTGCGCATGACCCAGCAGCAGGAGAACCCCAAGTTCCTCTCGCACTTCAAGAGGAGGTTTGTGATCCACCRGGGCAAGCGGAAGGACCGGGCCAGCACTCCCCAGCCCAGCCTCTACCACATCCGCACCAACGGCGGGGCCCTCTGCACCAGGTCAGTGCCCCAGGGCTGCTCCGGGCCAGGCAGCACCCACTGGTGCCAGGATCCAGGTGGGATACCCTGCTGGTGGGCACAGCTGCTGGCTCTCCCACTGATCTGTGCCTCGGGGCTCTGTCTCCAGGTGTATCCAGATCAACACGGACGCTGCTCTGCTCAACTCCGAGTTCTGCTTCATCCTCAAGGTACTGCTCGTGCCTGAGCATCCTCAGGGCTGCCTGGGTGCCCTCCTGCCCCCCTGAGCAGYCCTGACTCCTGCCTCCCCCAGGTGCCCTTTGAGAGCACGGACAACCAGGGCATCGTCTACACGTGGGTGGGCCGGGCAGCCGACCCTGACGAGGCCAAGCTGGCCGAGGACATCATGAACCACATGTTTGATGACTCCTACAGCAAACAGGTGAGCAGGGCTCAGTGCCACCTTACCTGGGTGACAGTGACCACCCAGGCCMTGCTCAGCCCTGTTCCTGCCCTCACAGGTCATCAACGAGGGAGAAGAGCCTGAAAACTTCTTCTGGGTGGGCATTGGGGGCCAGAAGCCCTACGACGAAGATGCCGACTACATGAAGCACTCCCGGCTCTTCAGGTGGGTACTGGCCCAGAGGGGGATGCTCCAGTCTGTGCTGGTTCCCTTCCTCCTACAGAGCCTGGGCCCTGCTTTCCCAACTCTGTCCATGCCTTGGGAATCCACCAGCCAAAAGAGAGCTGCACCATCACGTCCCTTCCCTCTGCACGAGCTRATTCCCGACAAACTCATGTCTGATGCTGTCCCCATCCGTCTCTCCTCGCAGATGCTCCAATGAGAAGGGTTATTTCTCCGTGTCGGAAAAGTGCTCGGATTTCTGCCAGGATGACCTGGCTGATGATGACATCATGCTGCTGGACAACGGGCGGGAGGTGAGCTGGGGGCATGAGGCCGTCCTGGGTCTGGGTCTTCCAGTGGCTCCATGGGCTGAGCCTGCTGCTCGTCCTTCCCACAGGTCTACATGTGGGTGGGCACCCAGACCAGCCAGGTGGAGATCAAGCTGAGCCTCAAGGCGTGCCAGGTAAGGCACTTCCCTCTCCCCTCAGCGCCCTGATCCAGGTGACGCAGAGCTCTGGGCTGGGGAATACCAGCCCTGGAGGTGGGCAAGGGCCGGGACCCCCAYGGCTGTGCTCTGCCCCAGGTCTACATCCAGCACATGCGCTCCAAGGACCCCACACACCCCCGCAAGCTCCGGCTGGTGCGGAAAGGCAACGAGCCCTGGCCCTTCACCCGCTGCTTCCACGCCTGGAGTGTGTTCCGCAAGCCACCCACCTAAGGGCCGGGGGCGCCCGCTGCTCCGGCCACGGCCCCCCGGCACGGCCGGACCCCGGCACCCCACGCTGCCGCCAAYGCCTGCGCCCAGCCAGGCTCGGCTTGGAGCCGCTTCCCCCCGAGCCGGGGCCAGTGGGAGGCACTGGGGCTGTCCCTCTGCCCCCGCTTCTCCCAGCACGGGGCCCAGCTCAGCCCCGTCCCTTCCTGGGGGGCACACGGGGCGGGTGTGGGCCCCTGTCACGCCCTGCTTGGGGATGCTGCTGCCCCAAACCAGTGCCGAGCTCCCCCTGCGGCTGGGGGACAGGAGCGATTCCCAGTTTGGGTGGGAGGATGCTTTGCTAAGGAGAACTGGGGGGAGTGAGGGGCTCTCAGCCCCGGGCCTTACAAGCTGATCCATGCTGTCCTAGGGGATGGAGCCCCAGGGAGGATCAGCCCATCTGGATCATATCAATAAAGGCTGCACTTCTCACCCCAACACTGTCCCAGGCTCTGACTCACCCCCAAATGGGGTCCCCACCCACCCTGATCATGCCCTTCCCCAGCCTGGGGAACCCCAGCACTCACCTGGCTCCAAGGCTCCCCAAACACCTGCAGCCYGGGCAGTTGATATTAAATGCTTTATTTTCAATATTAAAAACCAGTATTTTTAATAACTAAACAATGCTAAATTCATCTTACCAAAAAAAAAAAAAGGATGAGGTGGGGGGGGGGGTTCTACCAGGGACACTACAGCCCCGGCCTCGGCCGGCAGCGACAGAGCCCGACCCCCCCAGCCACACACGTACCGCAAGAGCCCGGGGGGGCCACAGTGGCCCCGGGTCCCCAAAAGGAGAGGGGCAGGGGCCAGCTGAACCCCGTGGGAACAGCCACCATGGGCCAGGGGACAGAGCCGGCATCACCGCAGCCCCTGGGAGGACGAGGCCAGGCTCGGAGCCCAGGGGGGATTTGGCACAGTGAGACCCCCAGGGTGGGGCAGCCCAGCCTGGGGCAGGAGGGGSCTGGGGCAGCCCCGTCTGCCCCCCCGCCAGCACCAACACGGACCAGGACCAGGAGCCGGTGTGTAATTCCACAGCGTGATCCCATCCCAAACCCACCCCGTGGCAGGAATTAGTGTCAGAAAGGAGCAGCAGGCACAGAGCCCAACCTGGAGAATAGCCCTTGGAGAAGCCACTAAGAGAAAAAGGCCACCTGTGACCCCGCACCGTGCCCCTCCCCGGGCTGCTCAAGGCCTCCGGTGCCCACCTGGGAGCCAGGGGGTGCCCGCTGGGCCCCCCTGGGAAGGGGACAGTCCCTGTGCRGCAGCCGGAGCCTCCCGGCAGGCAGGGAACAAGGCTGTAAACTGCAGGGAGCCGGGCATGTAAACACAGACCAGGGTATGGGGGGCCATGCCCGGGGGCTTCTGGCCCCCCACTGCCCCAAGGGACCAAAACCGGGGGACAAAGGGGGTCCACGAGCCCCAGCCCTCCCCGTGGAGCCAGGGAAGCAGCAGCATCCCCCAGGAAGGGGGCTCTGGAGCAGGGGACAGTGACACTCGACCGTGTATAAAAAAGAAACTTATCTTCCCCGGGAAGAGTTTGTGCCCCACAGCCCCGGCTCGGGGGGTCCGGGGCCGGCGGCCGGGCAGGGAGGTGTGTGGGCAGTGCCGGAGCCGGGGCGCGGCGGCGGCGGCCRGCGCGGATGTTAGAGAGGAGGCAAGTCTACGTTACATGGGGAGGGGGCGCGGGGGTCCAGTCGAGTCGCGCATCCCGGGAATCCGAGCACTGAGATGGGTCAGGGAGGCCGGCGATGCCTGTGGGTGATGCAGCCCCTGAGAAGGGGATCTGRGAGGGCTCAGGATATGCATTCCCCCTGTTCCCCCTCCTCTACAAGCTCTAGGGATCACAACCCTGTCCTCCCATGACGGATGGGGATGCCAAGGCACTGCATTGGGGTCCCAGCTCCAAATCCCACTCTCACTCCACGGACCACCTGCCCCTCACAGACCTCACTTGATGAGGATCCCCGTGGGCCGGGCCTCGTCCTCGCTGGCGTTCCTCAGGTTCCGCTCTACTTCCTCCGAGGACCTGGGGCAGAGCAGGGTCAGAGGCACTGCCACAGCCCCTCGGCACTGTTACCCCATTCCCATCCCACTCACGCCAGGAAATCCTTCACTTCTTCCACGGTGATGTCCCCGGTGGTGTCCAGCGGGTGCTCCATGCTGCTGTTGGGGGAGTCGATGGGGCCGGGCGAGAAGGCGGCTGGGTGCTCCTCGGGTGACCCTGGGGAGCGATGGGGACAGGAGGGATTGGGACCAGCCAGGACACAGAGCCAGGCCTGGGACAGGGCCACGGGACACATTGTGTGTGCAGGGACAGAGTGGTCACTCACGGTCACTGTCGGACGGGGAGTGCTGGCCCTCGGGGCTGCGCAGGACGTGGGTGCCATTGGCCTGTGGCAGCTTCGGTGTCGCYGTCAAGCTGTTGCTGGAAGGAAAAAGGGAGAAGTTACAGCCAGAGCTGGTGCCACGGGGTGGGTGTACAAGGGTGCTGCTATAGCAAAGCCCCCCACACCCTCAAGACAGCCCACCTGAGGCAGGAGGTGTCCTGGAGCCGGGCGACCTCCAGCCGGCACAGCGGCTCTGTCACGTTCCTGGCGCTCAGTGAGAAGCGCTCGAACTCGGAGGGAGAAATTAGGTAGAAACCTACAGGGGGGACAACAATGAGCTTCAGAGATCCTCCACAGGGCTGCAGGTGAGGTCACTGTCCCATCGACACAGGTTGTCTCCTGGTGCCCTCACCTTGACCGTGTTTGGTGAAGACGCAGGAGGCAATGCCACTGATGTCCTCCTTACGGATGCAGCCGTAGTGGACCTGGGGCCGCAGGCTGGGCACGGTGAAGATGTGGATGTCCCCCAGGTTGGTGAGACAGGCCAGGCAGTTTTCCAGCCGCTCCTCAGAGCCAGCGCTGGCCAGGCTCACCAGGGCCACCTTCCGCACCCGGCAGCCCTCGTGTGCTGTCAGCTTGAACTTGGTCTTGGCACTCACTTTGGGCAGCGTGAACACCTGGGCGGGCAAGACGAGCCAGGGCTCAGGGGAGAACAGGAACCTGTGGGGTTTTGGGGGGCACCTTCCCCTCGGATTCACCACCCCGGGAACAGGCATAGGAGTGTCCCCAGGCCTGATGGTCACCTCCACTCCTGTGCCTGTGCGATGAGGGCACCCAAAGAGGACATGGGACATTTTGTGTCCCGTCTACCACAGTGGGACATTGAGCCCTGTSCTCACCTTGAACTGCTCCTCGGAGGAGATGAGCATGGAGTGGCTGCCCTGCATGTCAGGGGCCTTGGCCAGGTCCCGAGACACCTCGTAGGGCTCAGGCAGGGGGTTCCCCCGCCCGTCCAGCACCGCGATGGCCACCACGGGTGCCCGGTGCATCAGCTGGATCTCCTTCCCCAGCACCGCCTCCACTGCCCGCTCCGAGAACTTCTCCTGCGATGGCACCTCCAGGGCATAGGCGAAYACCGACCCGGAGTTGGTCCCTGCCCACATCGTGGGGCCGTGGTGGGCGGCTGCGGGGATGGAGCAGTGTCAGAGCCCCCTCCCCGCGGTGTGGCACAGGCCAGACGCAGCTCGGGGGCTTTTCCCGGGGAGACAGGGTGGTCTCACCGTCACGGAGGAAGGTGTCAGCGAAGTAGAGGCACCGCACGACACCCGAGAGGGAATCATCGGCCGAGCGCGGCTCGATCCGCCGCTGCACCGGCGTCATCTCCACCTCGGGGGGGCCCGCCTGCTCYGCCAGCTGCGCGTTGGCCTCCTGCACCTGGGGAGGGGACACGGGGTCAGTCCCTGCCCGGCAGGGATGAGGAGCCGCCGCGGTGGTCCCCGCTCCCTGCCCACCTTGCTGGAGGGGCTGCTGGCGTTGAGCCTCTTCTTGCCCGACACGCGGCTCTTGCGGATGCGGCGGAAGGACTGACGCAGGGACTTCTTGAGGGACTTCACGCGGGACAGGGGCCCCTCCATGGCCAGCGAGTCATTGGGGTGCAGCGTACACCTGAAGGCATCAACGGTGCTCAGCACGCGGACCCTGCCATGTCGCTCCAGAGGGTCCCCAGCACCAAGGTCCCCCCATACCTGGCCAGCACGGGGTTGCGCCGGTAATAGTCGAAGAGTCCAAAGCCGTGGCTGGTGCCGAAGGCCACGAGGTTCCACTCGGAGTGGAGGGTGACAGCGGTGACGGCGGCGGGGGGCACGCACTGCACCAGCACGCTGGGCTGGAAGCCGGGGGGGAAGTGGAGGGGCCCGTTCCGGGGGGCCAGCCGGTCGTGCCCCTTCCAGGTGAAGCCCTCGCGGTCCTGCAGCAGGTCCACCGTGGCCACGCTGACCGCGTGCTCCGACTTCTCGTCGCTCAGCTCCATCACCAGCACCTGCAGGGACAAGCACAGATGGAGGGACACACACTGGACCCCACAGACAGCCAGCTTGCTGCACACTCGGGCTAAACCCATGGGTTGGAGCCCTTCAAGGACAACCATGGGGGTCTGCAGGGTTTGTAGCCCCCCCCGTGCTGTGGGTCCCAAGGTGCTTGGCAGCTCCCGCTCTGCTCCCCCTGTCCTACCTGCCCCGCAGTGCCAGCCACCACCATCTTGGCCGTGTACTTGCAGAGCGCAATCTTCTGCACGCCCAGGCGCGGGTCATCGCTGTAGGGATCAAAGCAGCCCACCTGCGGGAGGCGACAGCTGAAGGGGGGGAGCTGTGACCCCACACACAGCTGTGGGGCGGCCTCCCCTGTGCCCCCACACCCCCCCACCAGCTGTGGCACACGGGCCACTCTGGGCATCACGCCCAGGAAAGGCCCCCACGCACCCTCCGGCTCTCCCCCCATGCCGGGGCAGACCCGCGGGATGGGGCACACGGAACAAGCGTCCCTTGTGTCCCCACGGTGCGTCACACGGCAGCTGCGCTCTGAGCCGGGGCACACGTCCCCGGGGCGCAGCCGGGACGGCTCCAGCAGGTGCACCCCCCGTGCCCGGCTCTGGGCTTGCCCCACCCGGTGCTGGCAGAGCCAGGAGGGTGCTGGGGTCCGTGGCAGCGTCCCCCTGCCCTGGGGACCTCACCTTGCGGAACGGCGGCCACTCTTCCTCGCCCGCCTGGTTGAGGCTGTCGTTGTGCTCACAGTCTGTCTGGAAGATGTTGGCGGTGGCCAGCTTGTAGAGGGGCTTCAGGGAGACCCCCGAGGCGTCCCAGAACCGCACCGTGCCGTCCTCGTGCCTGGGCGGGGGGGTCCTGTCAGCGCGGGGCCCCGACATCTGCCCGACTAACAAGAGCTGCCTGTGTGCTGGCAGCCACCGTGCCAGAGCGGGGGGGACAACGGGGGACAGCGCAGCGGGTGACACACTCGTGCCCAGCCAGAACGAGAAGGGGCAGCCCACCCGAAAAGAGTGACTCAACCCCACCACCACCCCATCCCACTCCCCCACTGCAGGAAGGGGTGAGGATGGGTGTCCCCCCGCACATTTTGGGTTTCCCAGGCCTCCCTCCCTGCTGTCAGCCCACTCACCCGGTGAGGAGAAGCCCCCTCTGTGTGGGCTCCTGGGCCAGGTTCTTTCCCCCATCAATGGGCCAAGCCTGGAGGGAGGGATGGAGAGGGGATGGAGGGAAGGATGGAGCCCACTGGGCCTTGCTGGAAGGGGCTCAGGAGGAAACCCCCAACACCATCCCCATCACTGACCGCAGAGGACTGCCGGGGGCTCTGCTGCTCGCCCACACTGACGATCCTCTCCCAGAGCTTGAGGGGCACGTTGGAGACATGGCAGGAGCAGGTGATGGCGGAGGAGTGGAGCGGCGCCAGGTATGGAGCGGGGATGGTGGGCCAGCCCGGTGTCTGCAGGTCGATGGCCACCAGCTCCTCCTCCACCAGCACCACCAGGGCTCGGGGGTTCTCAAAGCCTGGGGAGAGGGGGAGATTGCTGCAAGAGGAGACCCCCACACCATCAGCCACTCCCCAGGGCAGCCCCAGGAGGACGTACCTCCCTCGGGCACCTCTGCGCTCTGCACGGTGAAGAAGTCGATGACGCGGGAGGTGAAGTCGAGCGTGGCCAGGGTCTGGCCCTGCAGCACGCTGACACAGTGCCTGTCCCCATAGCTGGCCCGTGGCATCCCCCCGCTGAAGATGATGAAGGGGTTCCTGGGTGGGACGAAGCAGCTTCCATCAGACCCTGGGCCCCCATCTGCCCCCGTGCCCRTGTCCAGCCCACCCACSTACCCCGACTCGCAGGTGCGCCAGAGGATTTTGCTGATGGCTTTGCAAGGGAACGGACCTGAAACRAAGACACCGATGCTGTGGTTGTAGCACTGGGATGGGGGATCAGCTCCCAACCCCAGGGCCCCTCCACACCCCCACCCTGTACCGTAGGGGATGGTGGACATGACGGGCTGCTGGGTCCTCTGGCCGGTGCCACTCACTGCCCACACCATGTACCCGCCGTCGCTGTGGGAGCTGACGATGCTCTTCCCGCTCTGCTCCCAGGCCAGGCTCTCCAGCTGCTGCAGGGACACACGGGGGGCTCAGCACCCGCATGGGGACACRCACACAGGGCCACAGCCCCGCCAGCCCCCTGCCAGCCCCATTACCTGGTTTCCCAGGAAGAGCTGCTGGACGACGCGTGTGCTCTGCTCCCACAGGACCACCAGCCCCCGGCTGTACCCGATGAGGAGCCGGCTGCCGTCACGAGGGTGCTCCTGGATGGATTCCACAGGCCCCAGCGCCTTCCCACAGCGATAATCATCGGGAACACTGTGGGGGGTACAMGCAGAGGGGCTCAGAAGGGGCTGAGGGTGATGGGGACAGGGCATGGGGCCTGCTGGGCTCTCACCTCTGCAGGATCTCATCTGGGAAGAGGGTTTTGTCCTCCAGCAGTGTCAGGGTGGGCAGGGTGAGGAAGTACACGGCACCACCCTCAGTGCCCAGGCAGACCACAGTGCCAGAGGACATCGGCAGGACCACCGTCACCCGCGTGATGCCAGGGGAGCAGCTGGAGGGGGACCAGAGGCTGTGTCAGCACAATGCTAGGTCCGGGGGAGCAGTGGAGCGACCCCAGACTTCCCCTGCCCCATTCCTGCATTCCCATCCCCCTGAGCCCAGGAAGACAAGGACAGGGACAGCCTCAGTGCTGACAGCAATTAGAGTCATTAATCACTCCCAAGCTCTGCCAGCACCTATAGAAAGTCCAGAGCTGTGCCTCCCCCACTCAGCACCCAGTTGGGATCAGAGGAGCATCCCAGTGGGGAAAACACCACCACGGAGGCAACCTTGGCCGTCACCCCACCCGAGCAGGCCCCTGGCTGCTCCCACACACCRTTCCCAGCTGGCAGCGGCATCGCTGCGGCCGCAGCCCCGCGGGGGAGCGGCTGGGACCCCCCCAGGCAAGTACTTAGCGCTGCCGGACCCTGGGCGCCCYGGGAGGCCGAAGCTGCGCGTCTCTTCCAGGTGGGAGCAGCCCTCCTTCTGGCAGACCTCCCAGAGGTGCAGCGTGTTGTCGTCCAGCAGCGAGAGGAGCCAGCCCTGGGGATGCGGGGGATGACAGAGGGGTGTGGGGGGTGCCGGGGGGCTGCTGTCAGGCCCCCCCCAGGACACCCACGTACCTGGCCGGGCAGGAAGTGCAGCTGGGTGACAGTGGCCGTCTCCTTGTGCAGGCCCGTCAGCTCCACGCCCGGCGCGCCATATCTGGGGTGGCCGTCAAAGAAACRACGAGGGAAGAGCCCCACCTCGCCCCAGGACCCCCTGAATTYCCCCAGGACACAGTTCTGCCTGCAAACACCAGTTCAGCCCTATCCTCAGGAGAGCCAGGGCAGAGCATCCCTGGCTGTGTCCCATGCCRGAGCTGGCCTTGGCACCACCGTTCCCAGCTGGGATCCACCAAGCACCTCCAAGCAGGATGCCCCAGGCCAGGCCGCGGCCAACACACAGGGCCGGGGTGGGTGTGAGAGAAGCGCCGGGAGCCCCGGCACGCAGCGGCAGCGGGGTGGGGTTCGGCATGCGCCGGCACAGCCTCACTCACCCGACTGGTCCCGGCTCCTTCGGCGACGCCGCTCGGCAGGAACCGCAGCAGGACCCACACAGGGGCTCCAGCACTGCACGGAGCACCCCGGCCCGGCACCCCCCTGGCACCCCTGSACCCGGCCAGCTGCTCCCTCCAGCCGGTGTCACCGGTGCACAGTGCAGCCACATCCAGGCACGCYGTGTGCAGGGGGTCTTTGCCCCTGGCCACCTCCCAGTGCCCTCGGCAGAGGGAACCAGCCCGGTGGCTCTGCTGGATGGACAGGCAGGAGCTGTCTGGCAGTGCCGGGCACAGCCAAGCCGGCAGAGCCAGGCGGGAGACGCAGAGTTTTGGGGAAAGCAGACAACAGGGCATGGGAATGAAGAGGAGAGCATGCAGGGGGCTCTTGGTGCTACACGGATGGCGGATGCCACCCACCCTCGCTCATCCTGAGGTATTTCCCCACACAAAATGATGCCACAAGCTGAAAGCCCTCGGGCCACRTGGCTCGGGAACACCAGTGGCACCAGCGTGTGGAACAGGGGTTCAAACCCAGGGACCCTCAGCTGCCTCAGGAGACCCCCCAGGCGTTGGCAGCCCCTCGATGCCGGGCTGTCTGCAGCCAGATCCACCCAGCCCGGCCAGGGAGCACCCAGGGGTGCCCCCACTAACCAGTAACGCCAGTCAGGCCAGCTCTGGCTGCTGCCTCGCCCGGCCCCGGCTTCCCCAGCACCGCCAGCCTCCAGAAGCATCTTTCTGGTGGCAGCCAGAACAGGGCCGTGTAGGCACGGGGTACCACGCTGGGTACCACCTCAAAACCATCCCCACAGAGGATGCTCAGGGCACCGCAGCCCCCTGCAGCGGCATCCCCGCGGTGCCGGGGGGGCTCAGCTGGGACCAGCCCCGCGGGCCGGGCGGGCGAGCGGGGCGGCCGGCGACGTCGCGGCCGGGCTGGCACCCGGGCGGCCCCGGCAGAACAAAACACGCCATCTTTGTGCTCGGGAGGCAGCGAGCCGCCGGCCTGGGGGAGGGGGAGCGCGGCGGCCCCCCACACCCCGACCCCGACCCCGCTGCGGGCGCAGCCGCCCCCGCGCCCCCACCCCGCATTCCTGCGGCGCGGGGCCCCCCGAGCATGGGCCGCATCCAGCCCTGGCCGCCCGCCAGCAGCCCTCTGAAGTCTCCCTGCACGCTGCCGGCAACAAAGCCCGGCCGGCCCCGCGCCGGCGTCCCCCGCTTCGGCCCCCCACCCGGGACCGGGCTCTGCGCCCACCACAGCCCCTCACCCCCGCGCTGGGCCGGCCAGAGCCCCCGCTGCCCCCCCGAGGGCTGCGAGGACGAGGCGAGGATGCACAGGAGCCCCCCGGGATAAGGGGGTGACAACAGGAAGGACCCCCACTTGGGATGCCCCCCGGGACGGCCGAGCCCCTTGGCCCCCCCCGGCGATTTGGGCGAGGTGGGGGTTTCCTCCAGCTGCCCCCTCCCCGCCCGGCCCAGCTGCAGCACAGCTGGAYGGAGGGATGGACGTCAGCGGAGTGGGGGCTGCCGGATGGGCCAAAAGCAGCACAGCCACGTCTCCAAGCATTCCCCGGGATGGGGACAGCCAGAGGAGTGCAGGGGGGTCCGGGGGGTCCTTACCTCCTGCTCATRTGGGAGGAAAAGGATACAGCTTGACGGCTCCCGCCTTGGTGCCGATGGCCATCACGCGCAGGACGGGGTCATAGGCCAGGGCGCTGGGCTGGCTGGGGAAGCCGTGCTCCACTGTCTGCCATGGGGACAGGCAGGTCAGAGCGGGATCCTCCCCCCCGACCCCCTTCCAAACCTCCCATAGTCCCCTCTCGCCCCACAGCTCTGATCCCACACCAGCCTGAGCATCACCCCTGTGACGGGGCATCACGAGGACGCTGCTTTGTCCCCCACTGCCACCAAGGGGGTCTTGGGGAGGGGGGGCATCACYCCTCAACCAATTTCCACCAAGCACCCCAAAACCCAACCCAACRGCCACACCGAGGGCCGGGGTACGTCTGACCTTGCACAAGCCACCCCACAACCCGCTGACACTTTGGGGACAGGACCCTCTGCCCTAAACCCCCTGCCCAAGGGGAGGACACCGCAAGAGAGGTGAGCGGGACCCCCACCGCGACATCACCGGGGGTCCCCGATGCCGGGCGGCAGAACCAGGCGAGCGGGACCCGCCAGCGCCAGGGACGTCCCCGCCGGAGCCGCGTGCCGCCCGCGGGCACCTTCCCAAGGAAGTCCCGGCCGGGGCTGGCGTGCCTGGGCTCGCCGGCTGGGGAGGGGCTGCCCTGGCAGCGGGGGGACGCGGGGGGCACCCACCGCCCCGGCCCGCGGCGAGGGGACCGCAGGGCTCCCGAGGGCAGCTCGGCTGAGCGGCGACGGCGCGATCAGAAGATACGGAGGCCGCCGGAGCCAGACTGGCCGGATCCTGACCTGCTCCCTTTGTCTGGGGCATCCGAGAGGCGCAGCGGGGCGGCTTTCTGCACCCGCCGGCGGCAGCCACTGTCACCCCAGCTCCTGCTCCCCTCCCAAGGGACACCTTCCGGAGCACGGAAACGTCCCCAGCCCGTCCGAAGCGTCCCAGCACATCCAAGCGGGTCCCAGCACATCCAAGGGGCAAGGCAGTGGATGCTCGTGGGTGCTGATCCCTGTGGCAGCCCCACGCAGGGTCATCCTGAATCCCCCCGGGATGCACGCTGAGCTGGAGGAAGGAGCTGGGACAGCAGCAGCACAGGGACACCACAGGGATGCTTTAGGCCGGGGGGGACCAGCAGGATGATACCGACAAAGATTCCCCAAAAAGCACCATCCCGACTCCCCAGCACCCGCAGTCCCAGAGGGGGGCCCGGCTCAGCCCCCCGCCCGCAGCCCCCGCTCCCGCCCGCAGCGGGGCCGCATCCGGCAGGCTGTGCCGGCCGGCCAAGGCGCGCTCCCGGCCAAATTACAGCAAATCCCAGGCAGATCTGGAGCTCGGGAGGAAAAACAACCGTTAATGGGAGGCAGGTGGGCAGCCGGCGGCCCCAGCGCCGGGACGGCCGGAGCGGGGCTCTCCCCAGACTCCTCCCCTGGGACATCTCACCGGCACAGACCCCCCCGGGCACCCCTTCGGGCTGGATCCAGCCGTGGCACTGCGTTCCCGAAAGATAGGGAGCTCCGGTGGGGCTGAGCCTCGCACCCCGGCCAGACCGTCACCCGCGCCGGTGAATTGGGGGGCCAAGGCTGTGCTGGGCGGTGGGAGCTGGCTCTGAACCCCCATCACTGCACACTAAAACACCTCCCAGCCCGGTCCCGCCGTGGGACAGCGCAGGGGTCCCCTCGGTGCACGGCATCGTCCCCACTATGAGTTGGGCAAGTACCCCACAGCAGTGCCAGAATGCTGCCAAAGGATGGACTGATGGACACGGTTTGGGCTCATCCGGAAGCCACTGCCGGTGGTCTCCTGTCCCCGGGGACAGGACAGGAGGGTGGTCCCAATCCCACAGGGCTCCCGGGATGCCGTGCACTAAATCCCAGGTGGGCACCCGCCGGCACAGCCCGATGTCCCGAGGGAAGGGTCTGGCACGCCAGGGCTTGTGGGGTCCCTCGAGGGTTGTTTGACGAGCTTGGGGGTCTCCCCCACCCCTAACGAGGGGGGCATGTGGGAAAACTCACTGTTGCCGGTCGGAGGACGGGGGACAAGCTCTGACCTCTGATGTCCCAGGTCCCCCAGAGACACATCTTTGAGGTGCAAGKGAACCCTGAGTCCAGGGGGTCATCACCGCAGCCCCCCCTGCTGACACAGAGGGTCCAGCCCCCGAGTATCTCACCCCTGGGGGGCCCGGGGTGAGGGGCTGAGCCCCACATGGGGGATGCAGCCAGGGATGCTCCAAGGCCAGACAGGGTGGGGGACCACGGGTCACCCCAAAACGCCCGTGAGCGAGGCCTGGAGAGAGCCACGGGACAGAGGGAGTGCGGGAACCGGGGCGCTCCAGGGAGCCACCCCCGGAGGGGCTGGGAACAGGGATGTCGCACCGGCAAGGGGGTCGAATCCTAGCCGGGGTGCCCCCCTTGGGTAGCAGCGCAGCCCCCCCGGCCCGCATCCCGCAGCCGGGGCCCCCGGTACCCATCCCTGGGGGTGCATCCTCCCAGGGCGCCCCGCAGCCTGTCCCGGGGGTTCGCCGCCCCGGCAGCCCTGTCCCCACCAGGGGTGCCCCCTCTCCGGGAGCGGGGAGGTCCGGTGCGCGGCTCCCCCGAGGGATCACGCCGGTCCCGGGGGGCGGTGCCCCGCACGCTGCTCGACTCCCCGCGGGCAGCATCCCGCTGGGAGTACCGGAGCCCCGCGCCACCGGGGGCTGCCCGCCCGCCGCACCCTGCCCGGCACCCCCGGTGCCTCCCGGTGCTCGCCGCCCCCCGGGATCTTCCGCCGCGCCCCCCGTTCGCCCCGGACGCACCTTGCTGAAGGCGAAGAGGTCGTGGCGGAGGCGGTCGCGGTGCGGGTCGGCACCCTGCCGCCGGAACCGAAACTTCATCATGGTGGGGCCGGCGGCGGCGGCGGCGGCGGTGGCGGCGCGGTACCGGGTGGGGCGGGCGCGGCCGGCGGTCCCGGGGCCGGTCCCGGGGCGGCGATGGCGGTGGCGGGGCCGGGGCGCGGCGCGGGGCGGGGCGGGGCCGGCAGGGGGCGCGGTGCCGGTGCGGGGTCCCCGGTGCCGGTGCGGGGTCCCGGTGCGCGCGCCCGCCGAGCCCGGGCAGCACCGCCGCGGCGGGGGCGGGGCGGGGCCCTGACGGACAGCTCTGCCCGCCAATCCTTGCGCGGTAACGCGCGCCGCGCGCCGTGGCCCCGCCCACCCGCCCCGCGCTTGCGCCGCCGCGGAGCGCGAAGGGATTTGTAGTCCTCCTACTCAGCGCCCTCTACGCTCTATTTATTTATATTAATTTTTTTTATCTTTTTCTTTCGGTTTTTTTCCTCCCCGTGGGCGTGGTGGGGGACAGCGAGGGCACCCCCAGCCTGGTCATCGTGGTCACAAAGCCCGCACAAACAYGGGGTGTGGTGGATTTAGGGTCTCATGCTGTGCCCCACAGCCATGGGGTGCATCAACATGGCGGCGCCCCGGCTACTAGGCCTGAAGCATCCTGCCGGCTCCCAGAATTTGCATTCGAGCCTCATTCCCAGCTGGCRACTCATTATTCCCGCCACGGCACCGGGAATGTTGTTCCCCACTCCCCCCACGGCATCATCCCAAGGTGGGAGGGGGAGCAACCTGCCCTGCACCCAGTTTTKGGGTGAGTCACCCCGGGCAGGGCATGGCTTCCCCTCCCTGCTGACTAACCCCGGCCCTGCGGAGATGCGGCACTGGGGTGACGCAGGGTTTTGGGGCGGAAAACAGCTCGGGGGCGAGCAGGGAGCAATGTACCGATGATGGGCTGTGGGCTCATGGATGGATGGAGGGGCCTGAACCGCAGGAACAGCCCCGGGCACTGAGGGTGGGGAGGCTGGCGCCAGATGTGGGTCAGTGGTCTGAGGAGGAAGGGAGAGAGGAAGAGCAGGAGGAAGAATTCAGAGGATAAAAAGGCAGAACAGAAGAAAGAGAAAAGCAGGGAGGAAAAGGGGAAAAGAGGAGAGAGGGAGGGAGAGAAAATAGACAAGCAGAGGAGGAGAAAGGAGGAAGAGGACAGGAGAGAGGAGGAAGAGCAGGAGAGGAAGAAGAGAGGAAGAAGGGAGGCCACACATGAGACCAGCAGACCCCAGCCATCCCCACTCTGGCACCTCACAGCCATCCCACCATCTGCCTCTTGGAGGAGGGAGGCACAAAGAGAGCGAGGTGCTCCACACGAGGCCGAAGCACAGGGTCCTGGCAGGAGGAGCATCAACAGAAGGCAGTGAGCCCTGTCCCCGCTTTCTAGGACAGCTCAGGAGGCACAGCCACCGCATTTGGCTGCCMCATCCCCGGGGAGCTGGGGACTCCCTTTATTTAGAACCAGTTCCYCTCTCCCAACCACCTCGTTCCTGCCAGGGGGAATCGAGGCACATCCCGGCCCCCAGCACCACCACACAGGCAGGCAGAGCGATGCTTTCTGCTTTTATTCAATTAATGCAGCAATCTATACAAGAAAAAAAAATAATAATGAAACCATGAAATTCCAAACCCTGACAGTGAAGAACCAAATTCTTCCTAAGAATCAACCAGAATTAAAAGATTCCCCCACATCAGACTGTACATAAAATAATCTCTGCCCCATTTACAGCGTTTCACACAGTACTTCTCGTATCTCAAACTTCAGAACTGTACAACTTTGTTACAAACCACGCTTTTTCCTAGGAAAAGCTTACAGAAAAAAATATTGCCACTTTCTTTTTATTTATTTCTATTTTTATTTTTTATTGGTAACAAAAAAAAAAAATTAGAATCTTTTAAAAAACAAAATTAAAGTCAGCCAGAACTTCTAAGTGTGGGCAGGGGAAGGAGCAGAGACATTTCTCAGCCGAATGTTTCTCCTCCCAACAGGGAAAGGGAACACTTTTGGCAGGTAAAAGACTTTGCTGCTGGTGGGGGTCTAGACCCTGGTCCCCCCGAGCCCTCCTCAAAGCCTGGCAGCTGTTTCGATCCATAGGCTTGGACAATTCCACCACTGACTCTTCTCGAGATACGGTAACAGTAACAAACCCCAATTCCTCCTGTTCTTTGCAAAAAAGCAGGGATGAACCCCACCTTCCTCCACCTTCCTTAGGAAAGACAGTTCTCCTGCTCTGGGCTGTGGGTCTGGGCGCATGGATTGTCACACTGGATGTAGTTCCCAGTTTGGGGCTGAGCACGGACACGCTGTGTGTGGATGGAGAGGCTGGACCACAGGATCGGACACAGGACAAAGCCAATGGGGTTAGAGCTGTCCGTGAGCCCAGCCCGGGGAGCAGCTGGGAGAAGTTTTGCCTCCAAACTGGAGCTCACTCCCCTCTCCATGGCACCAGCCTGGCCCGATGCCTGTGGGCAGCCTGACAGAGAAAACCAGGAATTCCGAGCCACAGTTTCACCAGACAGGTTACAGGAAGGGATCCAGACCTCTGGATCCAYGTGAAATGTGTGTCTTCTAGTTTCRAATCCAGGTTTCACTCCGATGTTGTTCAGTGCAAAAGAGTTAAAAAACCATGTTATCTACACATATACATCCGTGTCTATAGAAAATGTCTGTACAAGTGGGAAGATGGCCCTGCCTGCACGCTGGGGACGCCTCTCCTGAGGGATGCTGCGGCTTCCGACCGCTCGCATCCCGCTCCCTCTCTCTCCAAAGTGTCAAGCCCCAACCAGTCAGGTTGAAAACAGAGAATAGGTGGCGGCTGGAAAGCAGCTCCAGCGAGCAGCTCCTCCTGTCCCCCCAGCCACAGCTGCCAGCTCTGACCCACTGCGTGGATGGGAGGAGGGAAGGAGGGGAAAGCTCCCGAGCAGGACGTGCAGGAATACCAAAACAAGCTGGGAAAGGGTACTTGCACACATACAGACTGCACAAGCTTACCAGGATGGGGTGATGGCTGCAATTGGACCAGAGGTCAGACTTCAGGATGTCCAGAAGATAGAGCCAGCACCTCATCCCATGGGAGTCCTGCTCTGGGAAGCGGCCGTGGAAAGGCTGCTCCARCTTCATTTTGAGCTGACACCAGGGTAGAGTATCCATATGGGAGAGGTAGGCATAAAACTGGGAGCCAGGAGGGGAGAGGGGAGCGCTGAGACCTCTGGCAGCGACCACCRTCACCATGAGCACCCACAGCAGAGCCCGGCACCGCAGCGGGCACGGCCAGGATGGATCCAGAGAGACAAAGTCATCAGGAGAAGGGATCGCTGCTCCCCACGTGCAGTTTGCTATCAGGGGAATGCCAAGCTTTCCAAAACAGGGTGTTTGCAGCCAAGAGCTGGCCTGGATTCGCGGCAGGAAGCTGGGAGGGTGAGGAACATCGCTTCAAACGCTACGTGTGGTCTGAAAACAGCATTTTAAAGGTTTCAGAAGCAGCACAAGCACAAACTTTGGGATCTCTGGGCTGACAAGACACGTTCCTTCGAAGGCTGTGCCTGTAGCTCAGCACAGAGCCAGTGGGGGCTCTCACCAGAAAACAACTGGATCATCACAGACAGGCACTGGGGACCTCACCAAAACCCCCACAGGCCAGCCCTGTCCTAAAGGTGATGGCAATGTCCTCTGAGCTCATGTGACCACAAGATCCAGCCTGAGCAGAACCCCAACAAGAGGCAAGTGGCAGAAACCAGTGGGGAAGGAAAAGGACAGCGGGACCCAGATGTCAGCAAACGTCCTCGATCAGYGCTGCAGGGAACAACGCCTGGGTGGTTCTTTTAGACCAGGAGCCCCTCAAGACAGCAGCAAACAGGTTTCAAAATATATTACATCTTTTTATTGCCAAGCGTGCAGACCATGAAGTGTGTGGGGGACACAACACTAAGAAAAACTACAATTGGAGGGAGGGCAAAGCAGTAAAAATTTAAAAATAAGACTACTCCTTACAACTGCCAACACTTGGGTTCAAAGAATCAACTGGAGGAAGTTTTCCTCAAAAGTATAGCTCTAAATATGGTGTCARGCCCCAAACTTTGCAGATGCCAAGGCTTTGGTCTGGGCTAACACAAACTGGGTGGGAGAAGAGGATGATGATGGCAGATGTCCTAACACAACTCCACAGGGCTGAATGCCTGATTCTTCTCAGCACTTCCTGTAGCAGCCAGAAGACTCCCTAGCCRAGGAATACAGGCAGGAATAAGCCAGGAGAAGGCAGGCAACTTCAGTGCTGGATGCACTGAATGGGGGCCAAACTAGACCCTGCAGTGTCCCTGCTCCCAGAGCCAGCCTCGGAGGGGACAGACCACAGCCAAGCTCCCCCGAGGCCATGGCAGGGCCTGTTCCTGCTCCAGCAGAGCACAGCGAGTCCCTCGGGATGGGACAGTGCTGGGAATGCTGCGCTGACCCAGCTCTCTCCACCTAAAGGGGCAGTGGAGAACAGCTCCTCTCGGGGGTCCCAAGGCACATGCCCTCACAAGCACAGCGTTTCCTCCTCCTCTTTCCTATCCCCAGCCCTGGGAAGCAGCACATGCTCAGTGTGATCCCTCATTCAGTGGCCCTGAGGTTCCAGTATGGATCTCAGGACAACGCTGGGCCACGTTTCCTTCTTCCTCAACCACAGCACATCCCCAGTCAGACCAGCACTGAGAAACCAGAGCTCTAGTACATTCTTCTCGGAGAGGGCAGTGCAGGGACACAAGGCTGCAAGCCCACGCTGGCTTGGGAAAAGGGTCTGGAAAGGAAACCTACGGCATTTAAAACACTAAAGTGCAATGAAAATGTCCTAAACCCTTTAAAATTGATCGCAGCAAGAGGGGTCTGCAAAGCTTCAAACTTCCAGTTACTGCAGGGTGCCCTTAGAACAGACCCGACAACCACCAGGTAAGAACAGACCAAGGAGCCCTTTGGTGAAGCAAAACGAGCCCACCACAGAATTTCAGCTCCTGGGGTCAAACATCATATTTAGAACATTTGGAAAGGAAGAGTGTTAAAGCAAAAAAAAAACAAAAACCCAAAACAAAACAAAAATACAATTCTTGAATCTTGCGCAATGAAACAATTAAACTTTTTGGTGTTTTCAAAAGAAATCCCAACAGACAACCTGGCATAACTTTATCTGCTTCCTAAGRGAGAGATGCCCGCTTGACCCATGACTCAGGACATCATGCACGCTGGACATGTTCCACCCTCATGTATGTCTCAGCATTCCTCCATTCATAAAACCAAATCCTTCCTGTTTACTCTTCAGCCTGAAAGGAAAAACCAAAACTGAAGCTAGATGGAAGATAGCCAGAGGGAGGAGAAAGTTTTCACAGACTGGAGGCCAATCTCATCAGCTCCACGAGCCTGGGAAGTGCAATCCTCAGTGTCGCCTCATTTTAACTTTCCTGGCGGGGCTGCCATCCTCCTCTTCCTCGTCACAGTCCTCCGTGTACTCGTACGACCTTCGCCAATAGTTCTCGGAGCTGAAGTTGCTCCGTCTCCTATGTTTTGGTAAGAGGACCGAGCGCCTGTTCTCCTCCTTATCCATCTCTAGAATCCGTGGCCTGTGGAGAGAGAAAACAGGAGTGAGGGGGATTTAGGCATTCCTCCTGCAGACACTGCCTGCAGTTTTGCATACTTGCAGTGATAGCTCTGCCTGTTTCCACACTGCTTTTCCAGCACCAGGCACGCGGCAGAACAGGAACAGATCACCAAGCTGCTCCATGCGAAACCRAGAACCTTGCTTTGATGGGCCAGTCCTTTCCCTTCCCAAAAGCTTTGGCCTTTACCTCCACCAGGAACACTTCCRAACAGCCTAGTCACCTCTTTTTTTTTACGTGCAGCTTGTGGGCCCAAGAAACCTCCCTTGGGCAGAGAGGGTCTGTCTCTCCTACAGCAGAATTTAAAGCACAGAGCTGAGCTCCTTATGGTGCAGCAGCACACCACAGGTCCAAAATCCTTTGTCCTCTCCAACATTAGCACAGCGCAATTGTTATTTCTGCGGAGCTGCCTCTGATCACTTTAAAGCAGGACTGGGCTGGTGGGCTGCACACACCACTTATTTTATTTGAGTGGTTCCTTAGAGATCCTGCTATGATATCCATGAGAATTACCTGTGATACCAGAGTCTTTGAGGCTAGAGAGAGAGAAAAACATGTTTTTCAGATCCATCTGCTGCAGGAGCCTATGCAAGCCATCCCCCACACCCTGATAAGGTCACATCAGGCTGAAAAACAGCTCTGACGGATGTGCACATTTGTCCCGCATGATCGCCCCTCTAATYGGACACTGGCCCACTGCGTGCTCCCAGGGAAGCTGCCTCTGCAGCCCAGCTTCAACCCTTCATCCATCTTCCCAGCCTGCGTCCAGGTGAATGAACACTGCTCACAAACAAACCATCCCCACCCTCCTCCCTCCAGGACACGTTCAAACAGGGCTGGGACTGCACAGCAGCCAAGCCCTGTGACCAAGTCAACTTCTGGGTTGTACCCATTGTGCAGAGAATGCCATCTGGATCCTCAGGAAGCTCTGGAATTGGAATACCCAGGGCAGCTGGCAGACTGGCTATCAGGCACGGCTATCAGTGTGCTCACACCAAGGTGTTTAAGGGAAGCCGTGCTGCAGAGCTCAGGCTTGTCTGAAACGTCAGCAAGGAGCTTCCCTGAAGGTCAGGCTTAAGCATCCACAGAGTCTGGTTTCTCACACAAAAATATACACACGCAGCTCTGGAATCAAAACAGGCGTGAGAAGCTTCCCAATAAGTCCTTAACCTTTCCCAGATAGCAAACCCTCACATCCCCTCCCAGGACAGCTTTCATAATATAGTTTAATGCAGCTGCACAGGTTGCTTGGCAATAGAGGTCAAAAATGATTAGCTGCAGGGAAACTATTGTTCTGAACAACTGCATTATCAAAAGCCAGCCAAATCTATTGCTTCTTCATTATGCCACTCACAGGATAAACAATGTAAGCTGCTTACAGCCAGAGCTCAGCCTCCACAAGTCTGGGAGGAACACATAAAGAGCTCATTCTGATAAAACAGCTCTGGGCATCGCAGCAAGCACCTGGCAGGTGCAAATCAGAATATTTTTAAATGTGTTTCGAGGCCAGGAACCCCAGCCATGCGCTGATCCAGGGACACCGTCCCAAACATTGCTGTTAGAGATCACCCTACCTGTGGGCAGCGTCAGGATCTGCTTTGCGATGGGACCGCTTTGGTTTCAGGATCTGGTCCCGRTTGCTTCCCGACAGACGGTCAGAGTTATAACCTGGTGGCAACACAGAGCTACTCAGGGATTTTGTTTCCAATCGAGGTGCATCTAGTCTTGTTCTGCAAATATTTAAAGAGAAGAGAATTTGCAAGGAGTTTCTACGGAACCGCCAGCGCTGCAGCAAAACCCTCCAAYCCAACCACACAGCCCTGGAAGAGGGGCAGGAATATCACACTCCACAGCAGAACAAGATGCAGCTTTTTGCTGCTAGAAGCTTCACAGAATCCTAGAATGGTTAGGGTTGGAAAGAACCTTAAAGATCATCTCRTTTCAACCCCCTGCCACAGGCAGGAACACCTTCCACCAGACCAGGTTGCTCCAAGCCCCATCCAATCTGGCCTGAACACTTCCAGGGATGGGGCAGCCACAGSTTCTCTGGGCAGCCTGTGCCAGGGCCTCACCATCCTCACAGGGAAGGATTTTTTCCTTCTATTTAATCTAAACCTACTCTCTTTAAAGTTTGAAGCCATTCCCCCTTGTCCTGCCTTGGGAAGAGGAAGGATTAAGGACAGAGTCATGAGGTGGATGCAAAAGGTGCTGGGCTTACTGCAATCCCAGCTCTGGGATACAGAGCAGAGATGCTGGAGCAGCTGTGAAATCCTGTGAAATCACAGTGACTTGGCAATAACTCACAGCTCCAGTTAAGCCACCTGGGTGGGAGATGCCCTGCAAAAACATCATCACCCACAACAGTAATAACTGCTTCCACCTGGAAACTCCCTCCTGCCCACAGATCTCACGGGGTCAGGTGTTCCTCAGCTTGACTAAGAAGCGCCAAGAGTTGAAGTGCAAGTCAGGAAAAGGTGCAGCAAACAGAAGCTGCATCACATCCCTTCCAGCAGCTCTGCACACACTCAAGCTACACTGGAGAGCAAGCACAGCTCATCCCAAAGGAGGAATGTCACCGGCCCAGGCACGACTGTAGCCATGCACACGTGGAGGAGGCAGCAGGAAGGAAAGGGGAGAATCACTACTTGCTCTTCAGTGCTGAGGGAGTTTTCCACAGGAGAATCCCAATCTAAACTCCCATTAGGAAGCACATCCAGTTGCCAAGCTTCTCTCTGCCATCAGGGAGAGCCTCTTCAGTTAATCAGGGTGATGCCAGGCTGGCACAGGCAAAGCTGGGCATGGCAGCCTGAGTTTGCCCAGCATGCCAGAAACAAAGAACACTTCCACAGGCAGCTGCCAGGCTGGAGCCTGTGCTAGTCCACACTGCCATCCTGAGTTGTTCTCAGCTCCAGAACCGGACCTAGTCCAGCCTGAACACCAAAGGCATTGCAGATCCTGCCCCCGAGTGAGGTGGTTTAAACACCTCTTAAACACAACAGCAACTGCAGGGCTACAATTCAAATCAACCAAACCCCAAACACACTGAAATGGCCATGGAACATCAGCCATGTTCCCCCTTGCCAGGTACAAGGAGAGCTGACACTAAAATGGAGAACAAGGTACCTACCAAACTTAAATAGAGAAACTCTATTTATGAGAGTGAAAGCAGAACGGCAGCAAAAACCCCCTAAAATGAGTTTCAAGACCCGCTTCAATAGGTCTCATTTCTATCCCCACCTCCCACGTTACCTCTTCCAGCATCTCACAAAATGAGAGCAGCGTTCCTCCCCTCCTCTTGCTAAATGCACTTCCTAAGCCCGCTGGCTCCCGGCAGCCTGTGCTCCAATGGTYAGGAAACACTGAGGATGATCCCACTACAGCACTGACGTGTTTATGACCTGCTTGATAACCACACTGCTCTGGAGAATCCTGCAAAACCCCGCAGCTCCTCCAGCTCCCACAGCTTTGTTCTCCTGCCGTTGTCAGCGAAAACACGCTCGAAGCAGAGACAAGAGCAGAGCCAGACTCAAACGTCTGGGGCCCAGCATGCTCTGGCAGAATTCAGAGCTGAATATCCCAGCTCCAACTGGGATGATCCAGCTGATCTGATCAGGAAAGCTCAGGGCTCATCCTCACCATGAAAATGAGGAAGAGCAGTTCCAGGAGGCCGCTGGCTGCTCCCGAGCCTGTCGTGCTCGCAGGCCACCAGCGGAAGTAGCTGTTTTCCTGGTTGCATAACACCCTGTTTCAGACCGAGTCGCATGATCCCGGGAACGGGGAACAGGGGAATGGCGTTTGTGCAGCGATCCACGGCGCGGGGACGCGGCGCAGGCAAAGGTCAGGGCGGCCCCGCTGCGCGCGCAGGGACACAGAATCACGCRGGGGACACGGGGAGGTGGCCGCCCTCACCGGCGATAAGCAGCAATTAATAAGCTCTATCTGGCAGCAATCGGAGCGCAGCCTTTGGCAAACATTGCCATGGATTCACCAGGGCTGCCGAGCTCTGCGGAGGTTACACGGAAATAATTACCGGGGGGTTTATGCTTTGCTCAAGAGAAAATCCTGGTGCGGCTGTGTTTGGCCTGTCAGTCGGGTCAGCCCATCTCTGTCTGACTGGGCAGAGACACTTCTGCTCTGACACGAAGCAAATGAGGCCCCAAAAATCAGGGGAAGGCAGACGGACACAGAGGGATGGCTGAGCAACGCCAGTAGGAGCTACGCGCTTTGTCTCTTTAGCAGGAATGCACCAGGTCAGGGTACAGGGTACACCCAGGGAGACCTCACTGCTCCTCCCAGGTCTTAAAGTGGACTTATGAAAAACAGGGAGAGCAACTTTTTACATGGGGAGATAGTCATAGGACAAGGGGGAACAGTTTGAAACTAAAAGAGGAAAGATTTAGATACTAGAAAGAAATCCTTTACTCAGACAGCAATGAGGCCCTGGAACAGGTTGCCCAGAGAAGCTGTGGCTGCTCCATCTCTCGAAGTGTCCAAGGCCAGGTTGGATGGGGCTCTGAGCAACCTGTCTAATGAAAGGTGTTCCTGCTGAGGTGAGYTTTAAGGCCCCTTCTCGCTCAGTTGCACTTGGAGGGCAGCCAGGCTTGACTGGAACAACCCAACACCCTCAGTTTACAGAGGCTGGAGAAAGCAAGAGGCAGAGCCAGTTTAACAGCTATTTTCAATATCTGCACCAGTTTGGGCAGCTTTAGCTTATTTATCTGAGTTGTCTTTTCCAGGGAACTGCTCCGCAACTTAGGACAGGGAGCTTCTCTGTCCCGAAGTCCAAAGCAGCTACAGGACTTGGAGATGCCTCCTTGTCAGCACTTGTGCTGCTTTTCCTTGGCTGCACCAACAACATGAACACATTAGCTTCAAGTTCTTATCACAACCTCTTGCCCCAAACCTCCCGTGGCCATAACCAGCTGTGGGGTGGTTTGGCTACAGTCTGTCTTCCATCCCACTCTATCTCCTGCCACATCTCATCYTGCCTCCCTGGGTCTGGGCTGATTTTGCCCGGCAAACGCCTCAGGGCTGCTGTTTTTCCTGCCTTCATTCCATGGGTCTCTCTAACCAGATGTCCAACTCCACTCCACTGGCTTTGTGCCACATCCTCATAACGTTGCCAGACTTGTTTTGAAACCAACTAAGCCATCCAAAAGCTCACCCAGTCTGAATCCAGACCGCTTGCCTGCGAGCCTTATGCCAGCCTGGGCCACAACCACAGCCCTGCCACCAATGCCCACRTTTTTGGCTGGGTTTACAGGACTCAAGAGTTGTGTGTTTTCCCTTACAAAAATACTTCTTGACAGCAGAATTACTGCTAACACCTTCTAAGGTACAGCTAACRTGGGACAATGTGTGGCAGTCACATTTTTTGTCTCGTAATAGAAGTAACTGATGAGAGAGGACATTTCTAGGCAGAAAAAAAAGGTTATACTGAGGGACTTTGGGGTGGGATTGGTTTATTTTGTCTCCACTTATTTAAGAGCTTTAGGAATAATCACTGATTGATGAAATGCCATCAAGAGTGTTCTTTTAGAACAGGAAGTCTACTCCTAAAACAGCTTATAGAGCTTGGTTTCCCACCACAGTCTTGAAGGACAAGCTCTGTAAAGTGAGCAATGAATTCTCTGCATGTTTCCCTCCCAAGCCACTGTCTTTCTCTCTTCCCAGGAAACAAAAGCCATGCTACCAAGAGGTAGGAGGTTCTTCATCACAAGCACCAGCTTCAAAGAACCGCCCAGGTAACTCACACATGTGGGCATCACATGACCAGACACCCGAGTACACAGCCCAAAACAAGGGAGTTTGAAATTGTACCTGTTTGGAGCTGGGCAGCCAAGGAAGGCCAGGTGTTTGGGCACCAACAGGGCTTGCAACCCCAGATATTACAATCAAGTGCTGCTGCACARAGCCAAGAAGTGATTAACTCTGCAGGAACAGACTCCAGCTACTTCCACTGCTGGGTACGGCAAGACACGAGCGAGTGTCAGAGTGACACCTAATCAAGGTGTCAGATCAAGCCAGCAAATTAACAAGCAAGGAAGTTTTCAAGTGTTTAAACATCATGACACCACATCCATGTTTATCTTACTGTCTGGAGGGCTTCAACACTTACTTTCGGAGGATGATGACAGCTCTCCTCTCCTTGATGTCCTGTGGTCGAATGCAGTGTGTGATTTCGTCAGCCGCGTACCCACTGACAACAGAAACAAAAAGCCACTGTGAGAAAAATGCCAGCCAGAGCAGAAAGTGGTTTCCAGCTTCAAAACTCAGTCTGGCCTGTATTTCCTCACTTTCACCAGGAATTCCTCCTCCAAACACCATCCCGCAGGCACACAGGAGCTAGACTTACAGGAAGGAATAAACACCAGGAAAGAATGAGGACAGTCRGGGGGCTTTGGGGGGTTTTATGACTCATTTTTTTAGGATACTCCAGAGGAAAGTGCCACCTGCTACAGCATTGTGAAATAAGACACAGAAATGTAGAATTGTAGATTCAGACAATTAATTTACAAGGAAATTGGAARGCAACAGGGGAAAAAATGAGCATATTCCTCCAAAGCATCTTCTCAAAGATGCCTCTGAGAAAAGCCATCTCTCACAGCTCAGATGTGCAGCACACCGAGACATGAACGTGTACTGGATCAAGGAGGTTTGTTAGTCACAGAGGGGTGTGGTGGTGGTAAGAGCTGAGCCTCCTCCCCCCCTTCCCTGGGCACAGACCACCTCGGAACTCTCCCCATCAGGTGGCACATCCTCAGCCACCATACCAACATCACCAACCCCCACTCAATGCACCTGGGGCAACCTTCAAATTCAGACCTGCAAACCAAGCTGCATTCCCCTAAAACCTCCCTGTTCSAGGGTGAAACAGGTGAGGAAAATGACACCGGGCTCAAGCAGTAGTTGTCAGCAGGTGTGTTCCACTGTGCGAGATGACTTCAGATACTCCACTTTTCCAGCAGGCTGGAGAAAAACCAGGGCCAAGCACGGCCCCAGCTTCCCACAGCACACTGGAGCATTTTCTCAGGGCTGCCTCTGTTTTCAGCTGGACTCCTGGGCCCAGCACAGCAGGTGAAATCACGGTGGGTCTGTGGAGAGCAGCCACCACACCTGCTCCGACACACAAACCACRCTGGCAGCACATCCCATGGCTCATCCCGTCTGCTGGTTTGAGCCAGCAGATCCCAGAGGTGGGGCCTGCCCTCTACCTGCCGTTTGGAGAGTGTCAGCTCACAGAGAGCTTTCTGCAGTCCAGTATGGGGAAAAGYGAAGCTGAACACCTTCAGAGCCTCCTGAAACACCCGACAAGGGCAGGAACACCTTGGAAGGCACCTGGGCGAAGGCTGCTCAAGCCACAAAATACTCGCACACCCAGCCTGAAGCAGAAATCACCAAGCCCAGTGTCCCCATGAGGSTTTTCTGTGCCACTGCTGGCACAGTGGGGTCAGGGGCTGGCAGRTTATTCAGGACACTCCAAGCAGAGAGCAGAGCTCACACACGCAAGTCTTCTCCAGGGACAGGACTGGGTTTCCTTGATYCGGTTAGGTAACCCACCCACTCACCCAGAAACACGCACCTCCTCACACACAGATTCACTGCTTTGGGAGCAGAGTCAAAAGTCTAAGACCTGATCAGTTAAAAGAGGGGTGATGTCCATCCCCACCATCCTCCAGGCATCCCAGAACATGACCATGTTACGCCAAGGGGCTGATGATGATGCTCCATTATGTTCCATGAATCTCTGCGTCAAGCTCCAGCAAATTCATAAATATCACCCACGTTAACATTCAACTCAGCATCCTCAGCAACACCCTGAACTCAGCGAAAGGTCTGCTTCCAGACCTGCACTCTCCATCAGGAAATATCAGCCTGGACACTCCTTTTCACTCCTTCCCCAGGCAGGAATCYCCCTTCCAGATCACTTTCAGAGTGACACCAGAAGTTTGTGGTCCCAGATGCACACGAGCAGCATCAACCAACAGCCCCACCACTCCAAGGGGAACACACCAGTCTGTCCCAGTGCCAAACTGGTGTGGGAAAGCTCTCCTTGCACCAGATCACCTARAGTGATGGTGTGTCTCTGCACAGGCAGAGGAATGGAAGAAAAAGATTCTTTGGTTGTGTCATACTTGTGCTGCCTCGTGCCAGCATGAACCTCTCACCCACTGCCTGGCCTTGCACGCCCTGAGGATGGGTGAAGGGGCAGATCCTGGAGGAAAACACCCATAATGATACTGAGGGTCTGTGCACAGATTTCTTGCCCAGAGAACAAACCCAAAGCAACTTGGGAAGGAAAATCCTAAATTCCTGCGCACGAGAACACCCAAGYGTGACGTCTCCATCCCAGAGCATTTTCCAGAAGAACGGGGGAAGTGCTGATGTTATCCACACACTACCCCAAAACCAAACCCCAACTCCAAACCAACCTGTCAAACCTTACACCCCCAACTCCTCCCTAAGTCTCTTTTTCCATCCGGAAGAGCTGCTGCCGAGCCAGAATTMATTTCCACAGAGACGAAAGCGGGTATTTTTGTACAAACATCACCAGAAAGGAGGCCCTGAAGTTCTACAGTCTCTAACAAGAAAAGCTTGAACAAATCTCTGCCTCATCACCACTGGCACACATGGAACTTCCTCTGCACCAACAGCCTGTTCTGAGGGATCAGGCTTTTCTGGAGCAGACAGCTGCAGAGAGATTCCTCCAGCTGGGAAGGAAGGAGGTTCATCCTCCAGYGACTCCAACCAGCTCTGATTATGCTTCCATCAGGCGCTCCTCGAGACAACAGGAGGGACACRCATCACAGTGTTCCCCTGCTATTACAAACAGCCAGGAGACGACCTGCAGCACTCTCCAGCTGTGGGAGGGAAGCCCTTATGGCACAAGCTCCTGGAACCTGGGAAATGTTACCTGTGCCATCCATTCCTCCAGCTGCACTATTTCCAACGCTGAGACAACATACCTGGCAGTTTCAGTACTGAGATTTGCTTTCCATGAAGCAGCTGCAAGGCAGGGATCCGGCTGGAACCCCCCCATCCCAGCTGGCTCTGCACCCTTCCTGTTCCCCCTTTTTTCCCCAGCCAAAGCACTGTCAAAGCACACATTTCACAGATGAAAAGGCAAACTCCTCCACCTCCCCGCCACTGCTTCTATCGATTGCTTATCAAATTACTGTTAAAATAAGAAAAACCCACAAACGTGGTGCAGCCAGCAGCCCCTCCCCCGAGAGCTGATGGGCCACAGGACTGGGATCCAGCAGCCCACACCGACGTGATGCTTCCTCCTGGCCTGGCTGCCAACGGGACAAACCTGCAGGAGCACCCACTTCCCAGGGCTGTGGGAAAAGATGGGACTGGAGGAGGTTGTCTCCTAGATCTCAAACCTACAAGGGCAAACCCCTGCAGAGGTGAAAGAGGAAAGAAGGCCTTGCTGGAAGAGGGAAGGGCTCATGAGCACGTCGGGGGGTGGCTCAGCCTTTGGCTTCTGGCAGAAGGGCACAGCCCAGCCAGGAGAAACACTGTTCCACCTCACCTGTCATTTGAAGTCTGAACACCTTCCAAGGAGTCTGAGGCAGGTTCAGTGTTGGCAAACACCACATCCTGCTTCAGAGCAGGCAAACAAAGCCAAGGGAAGGAAACGGGGAAAGCCCCTCTGCAAAATCCCTACTGGGTAGGTAGCTATGAAACTGGGAGAATTGGGAACAGCCTGCTCAGAGCAGGAATGGGACAGAGGCAATCTGGGGACAGCCTGAGAGTGCTGTGGGGTCAAACAGAGGGCTCTAACAGCTTCCTTTAGATCCTCATGACCTCCACAAAGCACCCGAACACACATGGCTACCCCGGCTTCCCCGGAAAGGCAGCACGCCAGGAGCAGCCACTGACCCAGCAGGATTTGAATCCCAGACATTACAGGCATGCCACTTATATCTGTGCCCGTTCCCCATCTCCAGGGCAACTGCCTCCAGCAACTGTTTACCCAGAGGAGAAAAAGCCAAGTTTGGGGAGTTGACTTAATCATGACCAAGGGCTGGATTTGGTGATACACCCCGAGCACAGTCTGCACCTCTCCTGCTCCTCCTAATTGCTGAGGTTAGATGAGAGACCAGGAGATCTGCTGTGAGGCAAGGAATTGATTCCAGCCAGGATCCTATCAACATAGAACAGTCACTTTGGCAAAATCTCTCTTAAGTGAGTGCTAAGTACCTGCTAACTGCTGTACCAAAATTGAAATAATCCCTGTTTTAAAGTCTATTATTTGCTGGAAAGAAGAACATCTGACCGCGGTGAAGCTGCAGCGGGTGGGTCAGAAAGCAGCCCTTGGATTTGGAGGGAAAAGATACCTTCATCGGGTTTGTACAACTGCTTCAGCCACATTAATAAACTGATTATAGCAGCTGGGTGACACTGGCCAACAACCCAAACACCCCTGGGAGACCCTGCTCCAGTTCTGTGAACCCTGACCCAGCAGCCTCTTCCCAGCAGTTTTGAGGGAAGAGCAAAGATCTGGGATAAGAAAACATCATTCTCTGGTCCTAGAGCAGAAAAAGCATCTCTCCTTCCTCCCACCATCCTCCACTGAAGATCCTCCTCCACAGTTTTCCGAGTGGCTTTGACTACAAGACTTGAGGCTGACCCTGCATTAGCAGCTCTGCCAGAATGCTTCCAAGCAGGATAAAACTCTCACTGTCCTTAAAAAAAAAAGGCCTCTGGCTGTGAAAGGAAAGACAACTATTTATCCAGGCCTGTCAGGGAAAGACAAGCAGAGGGGTTCACATCACCAGCAGGAAAATTAGGGTAGAAAGTTTCCCTCCTGGTGTCTCAGAGAAGTCAGCAAGTGAAGCAGTTGCCTCTCATCTGGCAGTCTCCATCCCTGGAGACGGAGCTTGCTCTGCAGTAAAASGATACAGGACAGGATGGGTCCCCTTGGGTCCCATTTCACAAAATCGCCCTGACCTCTGCCCCCACTCGCCCCTGTCAGCCCACCAGAGAATGAGAAAATGTCCTCAGTGCCGTACCCGATTCCCTCTGCAGCCTCCCTCATCCCTGGCTAATCCACACAAGTTACCTAACGCCGGGGTACGGCGAGGATTAGTTAATGTTTGTGCAGATAAAAGCTACGCGAGATCTCAGCATTTATTATTGATGCACCAGTCAAGGAGGCCGTGTGGATGTGGGGGGAAAAATTCCTTCCCGAACCCTGCGGCGATCAATTTACAAGCCAAAGCAAGGGATTGTGTTACGGCCTGGGAGCCCGGAAAACCGGCCTGGACCTCCAGCAGTCCAAAAAATAACCCCTCCCCGAAACGAGGATACAGCTGGTAGCTCAGAGCACTGCTGGCAGAGTCCTGGTGATCCCTGCTCCTGGCAGGGAGCACTCTGACCTTCAGGGACACAAGGAACTGGCAGCCCTGGTGCCACGCTTCAAGCCGCCCTCCCCAGGAGCTGGACACCAGCGGGATCCATATGCTCCAGCCCTTCCTGTCCCCTTACCTGCCTGTCCCCTCACCTGCCTGCTCCCCTTCCCAGCCCGTACCGTGAGGCAGTGGGATTAGGAAGCAGGCGTTTCCCAGTGCCAATCCCAGCTTTACAGCCGACCAACTGCRTGACCTTGGGCAGGTCATTCCACCTCCACGGCTCTTCCTCAACACACATGAAGTCCTTTCCYGTGCCTGTGACCCGCTGCACTTCCAAGTGACAATCGCACGGGGCTCTGCACTCTGGTCTCCCTATCGTCGCTGGGCAGGGGAGGGTTCAGCATTCCCAGTTTACAGACTGGGAAGACGAGGCCATTCRCACCTCCTCTCCACGATTAAGGTCAGGTCAGAGAGCCACCGGCCGAGCTAAGAATAGACCCAGGAGCCCCGTCCCTACCAGCTGCTCCGCTCTGACCACTCTTGGGCAAAGGATCCATTTTGTGTCCCGACGTGTTATTTTAACCATTTACGGGAACCACAGCAAAGCTCGGCTCCGCGAGCAGCCACACTCCCACTAGGACTCGCCGCGGAGAGGGCGCCCACCCAAATCCCCATCCACCACGGCGGCAGGAACACCCCCCGAAGCCCTGCTTCACCCCTTCCACCGCAGCGAGCCCCCGTGTGCCTACAGGCGGGGGAGATGGAGCCCGAGGCGCCGTCGGGGCGCGCATCCGTGCGCCTCGTGATCCGCGTTACACAACCGAGCCCCGGCTCGGCCGCGGAGCCTCGGCAACGCGGGCGAGTTACCTGAGCACCGTGACGCTCCCCCTCTTCACGGGCAGGAAGAGAACGGGCTCCGAGACCCTGATGGGCTTGAACTGGAATTTACACCCGAAGCAGAGCGCCGAGTCGCTGAAGAAGGAGACGGAGACGATGGGCCTCTCAAAGATATGGATGGGGTCCACGTGGGAGACAATGCAGCCCCCCGGCTGGTAGTCGTTGATGACGGCACTGTTCACAAAGCCCTCGGGGATCACCCGGTGCTCCACCAGCTTCCTGATCACCAGGTCGTGCACCCACTCGGGGATGGCGTCCACCTCCCCCCGCGGGTACAGGCGCTCCTGGCCGGGGCCTCGCCGCTGCAGCTGAGACCCGTAGGTGTAGCCTTCCCCGAAAAAATACTTGTTCCGCAGCGGCGCCCGGTCCACCGTGTGCTCCTTGTAGAGCCCCTTCTCCGCCCGGGACACCACGTCCTCGATGCGCGCCTCGATCTTGGCGCACTCCTCGGCGCTGAAGAGGCGAAGCTGGCGGATGCCGCTCTTGACTTTCCGAGCTTCCTCCTCCTCCTTCTGCTCCTCGTAGTCGCTGGGCTCGGAGCCGGAGTCCTCCTGGTGCCGCCGCTTGCGGTCGTAGGGGGGCTCGGGGGGCTCCCGCGGGAGGCCCCCGCCGCCGCCTTTGTGGCCGTCCCGGTAGGGCATCATGGACTTGAGCTTCTCCCGCAGGTCCGTGTAGCCGCTGCCGGCCATGGCGCGTCCGCAGCCCCCGCCTCTATCGATCCCGGCGCTGCAGGCGGCGGCGGGCGGCGGCGGGGGACGCGCAGCTGCTGTTCATGGCACCCGCCGCCCTGCCGGGAGAGAGAGCCCCGCAGGAGGGGAGGTGAGAACGGGACGCCGGTACCGCGCCAGACCCCTTCCCGCCCCCCCGGCACCGGAGGTGGGACCCCCCTCCCGGCGGGCAGGGATCCCGCCCTCTTCCTCCCTCCCGGGGCAAGGGGCGGCCCGGCGGACGCCACACTCACGGCTCGGCCCGGGGCGGGCGCGGACGACGCTGCCGGTGCCGGTGCTCACGCGGCGGCCGGGCCTGGCACATTCCCAGCRGCGGCCCCGCACGCCCTGCCCGCTTCCACCGCCGCGGCGCTGCCCATGGCGGGGGGCAACCGGAGGAGGTGTAGGGGGTCCCGTGCCGTGCCGGGGGACAGCGGCGGGCGGGGGTCTGGCGCGGCCCTTCCCGCTACGTCACCAGGAGCCGGCCCGACATCCCGGATCGCCGCGGGGCCGCCCCGCGCCGCGCCCCGCCCCGTCCCGCCGCGCACGCGCCGCCGCCGGCGCCGGCCCCGCCCCCCGCACGCACGTACGGATCGACCGCCCCGCCCGGCCCCGCCCCCTTCGCGCACCGACCGGCGCCGTTAACCGGGACCGGCGGCCCCGCCCCGCGCGGCGCTGATTGGCCGGGGGGCGGCCGCGAGAGCCGCGGGCCGGCGGCTGATTGGGCGGTTGGAGCGCGCGCGCGCAGTGGCGTCAGGGAGGGAGGGGCGCGGAGGTGGTGGCGGGTGCGCGGCGCGAGCGCCCCCTGGCGGGCGCGGGGAGCGCGACAAGCGGCCGGGGGCGGTGYGGGGAACACGGGGAAACTGAGGCACGGGCGGGAGGTAGGGGACACTGAGGCACCGGGATGGGGAAACTGAGACATGAGGATGGGAAACAGGGAATGGGGTGAGCGGAAGAAACTGAGGCTTGGAGATGGGAAACAGAAACGAGAATGGGTGGGGAAACTTAGGCACCGGGATAGGGAAACTGAGGCATGGGAATGGGGAAACAGGCACAGAGATGGATGGGCAAACTGAGGCACCAGGATGGGGAAAGAGGCACTGGTTTGGATGGGGAAACTGAGGCACGGGAATAGAAAGCACATGGGGATGGATGGGGAAACAGACACGGGGGCAGCATCCCCCCGCAGCAGCGAGCGCAGCACAAAACCATGGACACCGAGTCGTGCCGGGCTCCCGGAAGTGTATAAAACCCCAGAACAACAGTGAGGTGCGAGCAGGGACGGTGGGACAGCGGCCACTAGCCAGGCTCGGGACACCCCGGGGTCGCCGCACCCTCTGTCCCCCACGTCCGGGGTGCCGGGGGCCCGGGGCCATGGCGGGCTCAGAGCAGGGTGATCTCGCTGGGCGGCAGCGTCAGCCTCTTCTCCCGGGCACCCAGCAGCCTCTCCATGTGCGCGGCCACCACGCGGCACAGCTCCAGGCCCTGGAGGGGACACGCCGGGGGTCAGTGGCCATGCCACCACTGTGGGAGCCCYGGCAGGGTCCCCCCCAGAACCTCCCCAAGTGTCCCCGACCTGCTCCAGCTGCAGCTGRGTGATGCCCTGGGCCAGGAGGTCTCCCAGCGTGATCTCCACGTAGGGAGAGCTGGATCCGGCCGTCGGCCGCTGCGTCCGCGTGGACTGGATCTCGTTCAGCGAGAASTTGGCGATGGGTTCCTGGGAGCGGGACAGGGGAGTGGCCTGTGGGAACCCCTCCAAGGGGACTGGGAACCGCAGGTTGGAAGGGGCTTGGAGCAACCTGGTGTAGTGGAAGGTGTCTGTGCCCATGGCAGGGGATTGGAACAGAATGACCTTTAAGGTCCCTTCCAACCTAAACAATTCCCTGATTCCATGTGTCCCACACAGCCCCCCACCTACGTGGGTCTCCTTGCTGAGGAAGTTGAGGCCGTTCTGGTTGACGGCCAGGATACAGGGTGAAACGATGGCGTTGTTGCTGCAGCTCTGGATGTAGAAGAARGACGAGCCAAACATGGGGTAGGCACTCAGCAGCCCTGTGGGGTAGGCAGAGGATGGGGTCTCAGTGCCCACTGTTACCCTCTCCTGCCCGGTCCCCAGGGCGGCCTGCACCCAGGAGCAGCCAAGGGAAATGGGTGTCCGAGCGTGGGGCCTTGGAGCAGCCTGTCCTGTTGATGCATCCTGCCCTCCCTGTGCAGCACCCCAGGCTCCATGCAGGGACAAGGGCTGCCTGTCCCAGCAGCACTCCATCCCCGTCATCATCACCCTCCAAGCAGCATCCCATCCCCAGCAGCCTTGCATCCCCAGCAGGACTGCATCCCCAGCAGCATTACATCCTCATTAGCACTATGTCCTCATTAGCATAGCATGCTCTCAGCATCCTCTCCCCGTCAATGTCACCTCCCCGTCCCCATCGCTGTCCCCTCACCCAGGAACTGTGCCCTGGCCTGGTGGGCGCTGAGTGCCTGGGCTTGCTGCACGTGCTGGGTCACCATCTGCAGCCAGGACTGGGGCTTCAGCAGGCGGAAGAGCTGCGGAGGGACGTAGTCCTGCATCTCCCGCCTGCGGGGAGCCCGAGGTCAGGGCCAGCACYGGCCAGTGGGTCCCAAATCCCATGGGACGTGTGTTTCCCCCCCCGTCCAGGTGCCCCATGCCCGGCCGTACGCGGTGGGGAGGTGGTGGCGGTCCTTGGCTCGGTGCTGGAGGGCGGCCAGCTTGGCCATGTGCGGGAAGTGCTGCTCTCCCGGCCTCGCCGGCGGCAGGACGGTGAACAGCCCCTTGAGGTAGTCAGGGAGAACCTGGGAGGGGACAGAGYACAGGGACACGGCTTGGGGACAGGCCACGCTCTGAGGGACACAGGGAGGTGACCCTGGGGGAGGCCGATGGGGTGGCCCGACCTGGTTGTAGTGGACGGTGACGTAGAGCTCATTGTCGAACTTGAGGGGCTGGCTCCAGACCACGCGGCGGCACCAGAAGGTGTAGCTGGTGTCCCGGAGCTCTGTCTCAGCAGCCACATCCAGGACGTATTCCCGGCGGGTCAGTGGCCGCACGCTCTGCCCTGTGCCGCCCAGGAGTCTGAGCGTGGCCCCCACGCCACCTGCATGGCTGTCCCATCCCATCTTGTCCCGTCTGTCCCATCCCCACCAGCCCCTCACCTCTGTCCGTCACCACAAAGAGGATGTACTCCTCCAAAGCCTCTGGATGCTGCAGCCCCATCTCACAGCACAGCTCCTCGATCACATCCAGAGCCACCTGGGCACAGGGACAAGTGGCTGGGACACTGCCATGTTGTGCTCCGGACCACCAACTTGTCCTGCACTGAGGCTCATCCCATGCAACTGCCCAGGGAAGGGATCTGCTTTTCCCAGAGAACGAAGTCCCATAGCAGGGACAGCAGAAGGGTGCAGCCTCCCCACATCTGCACCCTCTGTGTGCCCACAACCAGGGGTGGGTTGCAGTCCTGGGGTGCACTGAGCCTCCTGTGCCCTCTGACTCACTGAGCACGTCTTGATCTTGAGGTGCCTCTCGATGCCGCCGGGCAGGAGGAAGAGCTGGCGCTTGGCGCTGCGTCCGGCCTGCACGGGAGGACACATGGTGGAGCAGGGGGCCCCTTCGCACAGCAAGACCCCACAGSACACCCTGAATTCCACAGCTATCCCTTAGGGACCATCCCACTGGGATCATCTTGTCTCTTGCCTGTCCTGTCCGTTTGAGCCATCATGGCCCTGGCTCCATATCCACAGAGCTGCATCCCCCTGGGGACCCCTGAAAGCTCAGGGCACCCCCAAAGTGGTGAAGAGCAGATCCCAAAAAGGACTGCTCTTTGGGAAGATCCCCCAAAAGGATCAGCTCAGTTCCAGGGCAGGGGAGATCCCAAGTCCACAGAGGGAATCTGAGCCCATAGGGGTATTAGGAACTTCYGGGGGGGATCTCAAGCTGACACCAGCCCTGCCCCACCCCACGGGCACCCACGAGCCCCAAGTCTCACCACCATGGCCTTGAGCTCCATGCTGCTGGGGAAGAGGCTGCGCCCACCGAACTGCAGGGTTTTCCGCAGGTTCTGCTCACAGGCTTTGGCGATGCCTGGTGGGAACGGGGACTGGGATGAAGGATGGGGCTGAGCCACCACTCCGGCTGTGCTAGAGCCCCTCCTGAGCCCCGTGACACCCTGGGCTGTCCTTCCCCACTGTGCACCCAGCACCCTGGGGTGTGCATGGCCCTCACCCTGGAAGGGCAGCTCCGGGTGCCTGCTAGCATCCTGCAGGAAGGCCAGAAGGAAGGGCCGGAGCACCTCGGAGCACTTGTAGTAGGCAGCAAGGATGTAAAGCAGCCTCCAGCCCCTCTGGCAGCTGTCCCTGTGGGAAKAGCCAGGGCTGATCCCCCAGGCAGAGTGAGGGTGCCTGCAGTGGCACCCATCACGCTGGGGAGCAGCACAGCCCTCTGCAAGGATGGACACACTAGTGTCCCCAGTGCCAGGCTCTGCTGTCCCAGAGGGATGTAGGGACTCACGTCTTGGAGCTGGTGTTGTTGGTGATCTGCTTGATGATCTGGCAGTACACCTCATCCCGCAGGACCTCTTGCTCTGCACACAGCTGGGGGACAGGCACGGCTGCCACCCCTCTGCCACCCCCTGCCCAGGCCACCCGCAGGACTCGCTGCCCCAGAGGTGGATTTACCTTGAGGATGGTGCAGACGGCATCCAGCTCCGTCTGCCCCCGCAGAGGGTGGTCACCCATGAACTTCATCACGGCTGGGGATGACAAAGCCACACGGTGACACAGCTCAGTGCGTGCCTTYCCCAGGGACACGGTCCCCAGGATGGGCACATCCTAGGCACATGGAGCAGTGGGACCAGAGGAGCTAAACCCTCCCGTGACACCCCATCTGCCTGTCCTAGTCCAGCCCCACCCTCCTCCAAGGAAGGGGCTGGGGATGGCTGAGGGACAGGGGGACAGGATGCTTGTRCCCCTGCCTACCTTGGAAAGCCTCAGCAGCCAGTTTGTTGATGCCACCATCCACAAATTCGATGAGCGACTCCTGGATGGGAATCTGGAGCAAGGGGAGAGGGTCAGCTCTGGAACTCCGCTGGGACCTCAAGGGGACCTGCAGGTGACAGCAGGACAAGGGCATCCCAGGACTCCACTTGCCCATACCTTGGTGAACGTCAGCATCTCCAGCACACTGGGCACGTCCCTCCTGGCCTTCATCCCAGAGGAGTCCCTGGGAGAGGGACAAGGGAGCAGTGGGCACAGGTGTCCCCACCACAGCATATCCCTSTCCCACCACTGGGCACTCACGTGGTCCCGTGTCGTGCTGCACGGAAATGCCGCTGGGCGAAGGCCAGCATGGGACAGGCCCCTGGGACATCCCCAAGTTGCTCAACACCAAATCCCTCTGGACCCTCCGCCAAGGTGGCACTGGCTGGGGACACCTGCAGAACGGGGCAGTCGGCACTGGACACAGTCGGCACCGGACACAGCAAGCACAGGGGGGCATCCCCAGGCCGGGACCCACCTCGGTTTTCCGGTCCAGCTCCTGGGCAGCAGCAGTGGAGGCCACGGCCACGGCCACGGCCGCYGAAGCTGCCACCCTGCCCTGCTTGTCCCTGGGCTCCTCTTTCCTCTCCGCGGGCAAATGGACGAAGTCGGGTGCTGTGACGGGCTGGACGTACTCGGCAGGGAAGAGCCCCGACCTGCCATGGATGGCCCCGAACTTCCACCCTGCACCGGGCAGATGGTGGGGATGGCCCCGGGCTGGCAGCCTTGAGGTCACCCCCAAAAAGCCTCTGGGTGSTCCCTCCTGCCTCTGCACCCCCAGCCCTTTCCAGGGATCAGGCCATGGATTTTGGCTGGAAGCAGCCGCAGTTTGGCATCACTGAAGGTAAAGGCACAGGCCAGTGGCCACAAAGCCTGTCAGCTGAGGGACATGGGCATCACCCAGTGCCACCCAGGGTGGGACCCACGGGGGAGCATCTCCCTGCATTGGGTCAGTGCCAAAAAGACCCAAGACCACCCTGCTGAGGGGTGACAGAGGCAGGACCCTGCCCTGTGCCCCAGCCCCAGGAGGGGACACAGCTCAGGGGACACCAGGGATATGCAGGGGACAGCRTGGCACCCACCAAAATCCTGAGTGCCTGTCTTCAGCTCCTCCAGGTACATCACCTTCTTGCGAACCACGCAGCCATAGTAGTGATCTGCAGGGACACCGTGGGGACACCATGGGGACGTGGGGTGTCACGGGATGTGAGGCAGCTGCACGGCCACCTCCAGGGTGGGGGAAGCCATCAGTCTGCTTCCCCCCTGTCCTGCATCAAGGGCATTTCGGCATGGGGGGCTTTGGGGGCCCCTCACCTCTCTCGGGGTGCTCCAGYGACTGCAGGTGGATGATGTCGCCTTTGTGGAAGCTGAGCTGGCCCCCATCCTCTGGGCTGTAGTTCCTCACGGCCACCACGTACTGGGAGTCCTGGGCACAGGGGGTCTGGCACAGCCCGTGCACACAGGGACACCCACGTCCCACCCAGCACAGGGACCTCAAGCACCCACAGCCTCAGGACCATCCCAGGGTGTCCCCCCAACTCCAGCCACGGTCCCATTCACAGCGTGCCCTCCGCTGCCCACCTCAGCCCCCCAAACACGGGCACACAGGCAGGGTCTGACCCCCAGGACAAACCCACCCTGGCCCCAGGGCAGCCCCMACCTTCCTGAGCTCCGTGATGAAGTGGTCGACCATGACCTTGACCTGGGGGGCTTTTGGGGAGAAGAGGATGAGCTTCTCGCTGCGCAGGTTGAACTCCAGCATGTTCCTGGACGGGGTGGTCACGAAGAGCACGTCGGGGTAGCTGGGGCAGGGCGAGGGGAGGCTGAAACACCCGGCACCTGTGGCACCCATCGCACCCACCCCACCCCAGCTGCCCCTACCTGTACGCCCGCAGCACCCGCAGCTGCTCCCCGGGGACATTGGTGCCCTTCACCAGCCGCAGCAGCTTGATGCCGGCGTGGGACACGGCCAGGATCTGCACACCCGTCCCCACACTGCCCTGTGGGCCAGGACAGCACCTCAGCCGGGGGCACGGGGACACAGTGCCCCCCACACCGACCTGCCCCACAGCCGGACCCTCACCGTGGCAGGGAAGAGCCGCGAGAAATACACCTCGCAGCCATCCCGGGCCGCGGCGATGATCTCCCTCTTGACGCTCTCGGTGGCCACGGGGCTGAAGGAGTCCAGCTTGTTCTCCGCTGTGGAGAGGGGGAAATACCTCATGTGAGCATCCCCTCCCTGCGGAGGATCCGGACACAGCTCCCGGTGAAAGCAGGGATGCTCGTGTCCTTCCCATGCCTGGCAGGACTGTGTTGGAAAGATGGGTGTGTGTCCCTCAGGCAACTGGCYGAGACCTGACACAACTTTTCATGTTGTGGAGCACAAAATTACAGGGGGGTCGTTGCTTTTGGAGGCAAAACTACCCCAGGCTTAAGCAGAGACAGTTATGGCTTGGAGATGCCCAGGAGATGAGGATGGGCACCAGAGGCTGGGTGTGAGCCCCAGGGCTGGGGTTCCCCAGTGTGACCACCCCCCCAGCAGGGAGCAGCAGGACACAGGRGTGGAGTTGAGGGATACCAAAGAGGGATTTCAAGCGGAGCCGCTCCTCCTGGCTGATCCGGATGCAGGTGTCGGACAGCACATCGTTGAAGATCTGGGAAAGGGGGTGAGGAGCAGTGGGGTTGTCTGGGGTGGAGCAGTGTGCCCCCAGTGTGCCCCAGCTTGCAACAGCTTGTCAGGGGAAGACAGGATGGCCACAGTGGGATGAGTAAACCATGACCCCGCCGGGGAATACCCCATCTCCCAGGGGATCCTGGGSGGCTGCGAGGCCAGCTCGGTGCCTCACCTGCCGGAAGATGAGGTCAAGCAGCAGTGGGTTGTTGATGCTGTCCTTGGGGTAGAAAACCTGCCAGGAGAGAGACCAGGGCTTGATGAAAAGCCCCCCTTATCCCTGTAGCACCTTGGCACCAGCCTGTCCCCAAGTGTCCCCATAATCTGTACCTCCTTCCGGATGAATATTTTCCAGGGCACGTTGTGGTAGGTGTAGAARTCCTCGCTGCAGCTCCGGTGCAGCTGGGTCTGGACCTGCTGTGCCTCGGACGGGAGCTCCCGTGAGACAGAGACTGCAAAGGGACAGAAAGCCTTGCAGTCCCTGGGGGGAGCCACCAACAGCCCCCTCCACCCAGGAAAACTGGGACACAGGGAGCAGCTGTCTGGCTGAGCCAGACACAGCAGTTATCCCAYCAGGCATCACCCCGTGCCACCGGGAGGGTGAGGTGCCCCACCCCACCCTGGCCCCTCCAGTGCCACAGCTCTGCCCAGCAATACCTGGGGGCCGGGTGACCAGCGGGTGCCTCGTGGGTGCTCGCAGCTGGTACCTGGCACTGGGCACCGGTTTCACTGTAGCCACCACCTCCTTGGGTCCCTGCGAGGCACAGAGGGGCTGTGGTCAGTGCCAGTGACAGCCCCAGCCCCGTGGCGGGGACACAGGAGTGGGTGGATCCCTACCACGGCTGCTGGCACCCGGGCTGCTGAGAGCTGCTCCTTCAGGATYTGCATGGCTTCCTCGTGGGGGTCCAGCTTCTTCCCAAAGAGCTTGCTGCCGAGACAGCATCCCACATCACCTGTACCCCGGCATCACCCGCAACCCGGCATTGCCTGTACCTGGCACCACCTGCACCCCCATCGCTCCCTACACCCCATCATTCCCTGCATCCCGGCATTCCCTACACCCGAGCGCACGCACCCGCAGGCAGGAGGAGCCCGTGGCTTGGCTGGGTGTGTACCTGGCAGGCTGGGAGCTGCGCGGGGCTGGCTGGCACTGCCGGATGATGTTGCGGATGTCGTGCGTGGGCCGTGGGAAGTGCTCCGAGTTGAGCCGGGAATTCCTCACCGGTTCTCCCGGCCACCTCCGTCCCACGGCCGCTGCAGAGCCAAGCACATGGCTCAGGGGCCCTGGCTCAGTGCCACAAGCCCCTGTGGCCGCCCCATTGCACCTGGACCCCTTACCAGCTTTCTGCGTGTAGGGCCGGGGATGGGGGACATGGGCTGGCGTCCCCTCCGCTGCTCTGCCCTGCAAGGGACACCACACCGTCAACACCCGGCACCCCCAGCTGCTCCCATTCCCAGGRGCTGCACTGAGAAGCTGCCCTGAAGCAGAGGAGGGGCTCGACCCCTCCCGGCGTCTGGCACTCACCGGGGGTCTGGGTGACTGGCTGGCATCTGCCTGGCGCTGTGGGGACAGGTCTGGCTCCGTGCCTGGGACGGCAAAGAGGAGAGCTCAGCCAGGGCATGTCTGGGTGCATGTCCCCCACACCAGGGGTCRGGCGGGGAAACTGAGGCAGGGAGCTGGGTGTGGATGTGGGAGTGCTCGGGGCGCTCACCCCTCGGCTGGCGCGTCTCCGCAGGCACGGGGGCTTCGCTCCGGTCGGCATCGGCGCCGCCGTTCCCCCCTCCCACGCCACCTCCTCCCTTCAGCCTCTGCGAGAGGATGGCCGGCTTCTCCAGCTCCTGGGGACAGGGGTCAGGGCACAGTGGCCAAGCCACCTGCACCCCAAAACGCCTCGAACAGGGGGACACCCSTCTCACCCCGTTGCCGTAGGAGAGCACAGGGTCGAAGAGGCTGTCCAGGTACCGGTCCAGACCCTTCTGGCTGCGTGGCTCCCCAAATTCCCCRTCTGTGAGGGGACAAGGGATGAACCACTGGCTCAGCAGGGCTTCACCACAACGCTGAGGGCCAGGACTTGGGGGAACTATGCCCTACCATGGGGGTGATACGCCTCTATGGAGGGCAGTGTGGGGGCTTTCACAGCTGGGGGAGGAGGCACTTCATCAAAATCCAGTCCGTGTCCCAGCACCCTGCAGAGAGGAGGATGCACTCATCGAGCACCCACTGGGTGCCAGATTACCCCACAGGAGCCCACCCACCCCTACCCCGCACCCATCCAGCCCGGTGCCAGGGTTCCCCCACCAGCCCCACAGCGAAGCATCCATCCCTGCCCGGGTACCTACGCCCGGCTGTCCCTGCTGTGGCTCTCGGTCCCGTCCCATGCAATGAGGAAGCAGGATTTCTCTCTGGGGAAGCCCCGGAGCAGCTCGAGGTCGGAGACAAGGTCCAGGACATAGTCATGTCCAGCCAGCTCAGCCCACTGGGCACCCGCCTTCATGGCCACGGACCAGCCACGCCAGCCCTCTGCCAGCCCCCTGCCAACAGCCAGATGCTGGAGACAGGCACAGGCTCCACAGGGACACCCTGCCCACGAGCTGGGCATCCCGGCTCACAGATCCTGGCCCACCCAAAACAGCCTCAGGGTGACACCATGCCCCGCTGGGTGGGTGGGTGCTGAGCCAGTGTATACCTGTGCTTCAGGACATCCCCTGCCAGGTCCTCGCCCGTGCTCCAGGAGTGGATGGGGCAGGAGAACTGGTCACCTGGGRAGGGGTAGACAGTGAGCGGGTGCCACCAGTTCCCTCCTGCCCCTGAGGGTGGTCACCCTGGGACCGACCCTTGCCAGCGCCGTGCCCCAGCGCTGCCCACACCGTTGAAGCAGTGCAGGTCGAGGGCCATGCTGGCCTGCTGTCTGTTCGCTGTCCACTCCARCAGCGAGGGCGGGAAGGTGCGGGCGGCCGCGGCGCCCAGCTGGGACCGGGCCATGGCGTGCATCAGCTTGCGCTGGCACACAGGCTTGTAGCCAGCGAAGGCRTAGTCGGAGACAAACCTGTGGGGAAGGGAGGATGCTGCAGGAGGGACATGGGCAGGATCCTGGGCATATGTGCCAGGCTGGTTCAATGGATCCTGGGGGGAATCTGAGCATAATCCCTGGACATGTGTGCCAGGCTGGCTCCAGCGACCCAAGAGGGAACTCGGAGTATTCCCAGAGGGACCTGGGTGGTATCCCTGGGTACACGTGCCAGGCTGGCCCTGGAGACCCTAGAGGGACAGGGGCGGCATCCTGGGCACGTACACCAGCTTAGCCAGAGGGATCCTGAAGGGACCGCAGAGCATCCCCAAAACGACCTGGTCAGTATCCCTGGCCATGTGTGCTAGGCTGGCCCAAATGATCTTGGAGGAACCTGGTGGGGCCTGGGCAGCATCCTCAGGCACAGGGGGCAGGAGAGCCCTGAAAAGCCCCAGCAGTGGCCCCAGGCACGAGTGCCATTCTATTCCCGAGGGTCCCAGCCATCCCCACTCCCTGTCCCCGTGCCCATCCCCGGCTCACTTGAGCAGGTACTTGTCGAAGGCAGCGGACGGGGGGAAGGCGCTGAGGCAGGCGGCCAGCAGCAGCCAGCCCCGCTCCTCGTTGTTGACGTTGGTGTTCCGCCAGACCTGGTTGGCKGCTTGTGCCAGGAGCTCGTCCCGCAGCCCCGGCACCGACAGCCCCTTCTGCACGATGTAGTTGCCGAAGAGGGTCTCCTGCGGGCCGCCCAGCCCCGGGTCCCCCATGAACCGCAGGATCTGCCGCGGGGACAGCCAGGTCCTCCCTCCGGCCCCGGGCAGGGAGCGGGCAGGGGACCGCGGTGACGGATCCCGTGCTGTCCCACCTACCAGCTGGAAGAGGCTGAGAGCCTCGTGGCACAGCTCCTCGTCCAGCCGGGTGAGAGGGGCTTTCAGCGGGGCCGTCAGCATCCCAAAGGCCGGTTCCTGCGGTGACACCCACACCCGTGGCTACCTGGGGACGGCCTCAGGCCACGAGGGGCCAGCCCCATGGTGCTGAGCGTGGTGTTGATGCTGGGTGGAGACTGTGGGGCTGCCAAAGGGCTGGGGTGCAGAATGGGGCTGGCAGCCTCGCGGGAGCGGGGCAGGGATGGGCTCAGGCTGCGCTGGCAGCGCCAGAGAGGGACACAAGTTGCCCAGAGAAGCTGCGGCTGCCCCATCCTTGGAAATGTTCAAGGCCAGGTTGGACAGGGCTGGGAGCAACCTGGTCTAGTGGAAGGTGTCCCTGCCCATGGCAGGGGGTGGAACTGAATGGGCTTTAAGTCTGTCCCAACCCAAACCATTCTGTGATTCTGTGATTCTATGCCAACACCTTGGCAAGGCTGAGAGGCTTATCCAGCCCTGGCACTGTCATTCAGGATGCTGGGGACTGGGAAACACAGGGAAAAAATAGGAACTAGGAGGAGGAATGGGGCAGAGTGACCGTGGAYGGGCCGGGGTTCCGGGAGCAAAGYGACCTGGTCTCCCGCCCCAGCGTTCCGGATCCGCCCCGCGTCGGGCGTCCAGGACGGCTCAGCGGGTCTCTCTCCGATAACCTCAGCAGGGTCCCCCCGGCCTCTGGAGACGACAGGAACCCACGGGGAGGGAGGGACGTGGCAGCCAGCTCCCCACAGCACCACAGCCACCCGGATCCAGCCTCTCTTGCTACCCGTGGTGTCCCCGGGGCGGGAGCCGGGGCAGAGCCCGGTGGGACAGTGCGGGGAGCCACCACGGGGACCCTGAACCTCACTGCTCCGCCATGACCGGGGTGCCAGGGACTCCCCAAAAGCTGTCTGCCTGTCGGGAAAGGCTCCCCGCTGCCAGGCCACGGCGCCCACCTTACCTGGAAGTGGCCCCGCACGTACTTGGCCATGGGGTAGTCGTTGATGTCGAGCGGGAGGGTGAGCTGGGGGTCGGGCTGCAGCGCCGGCGGCGGCACCAGGACCACGCAGCCGGCATTCACCTCCCGGGCGGCTGCGGCACAGCGGGCAGCTACGGCACGGCCGCGGGGGAAGGAACGAGGGGCTGGGAGCGATGGCGGTGCGGGAGCCGCTCACCTGCAGCGGCCTCCAGCAGCCCCATCAGCTCAGCCGGGATCTCCAGGTGGGTGACGTCCACCACCTCCCTCCGCGTCAGCTCCTGCCGCCRCAGTACAGGGATGTGCCCGCTTGCCGTGCTGATCCCTGCCCCAGCACCCACYGGTGTCTCGGCCGGAGCACAGGGATGGGCGAGCACGTGGCAGGGACGAGGGCACAGCAACACGGGTTGCACATGCATCACACGTGTGTCCTCCCACCTGTGCCACACGTCTTTACCTGCTTCATCTTCTCCTTCTCCTCCTCRGCCCGCCGGCGAGCATCCTCCTTCCTCTGCAAGCAGAGCAGCCACACTGAGTCCCACCAGGAAGGAGGGAGGCCCAGAGGCAGCAGCACCCCTGGGGGTGCCACTGACCCCCCGCAAAATCATCAGGTTTTCACCCCAAAGAGGCACTGCGCATAGCCAATGGGACACCGAGCGGGTAGTAGGGTGGTATGTGGGGGGGCTCAGGGTCTGGGAATGCCACTATGCCCTCTCCAGACYGACCACTGACCATGCAGCAGGGTGGGAGCAGCCGCCCTGGCTCCCCTGGGATGTGCCAGCCCCCACCTCACCTTGAGGTACCTCCGGCGGTTCACGTAGATGTGCACSAGCGACCTGAACTTGATGAGCGTGTGCCGCATGCGCCGGTACCGCTGCCTGCGGGAGGGCACCCGTCACCCTCTGCCGCCCACCAGTGCCCGCCCGCCGGCCCCCGGGACCCCCACCTGGCCAGGTATCCCCGCGCCCGGCTCTGCAGGAGGACGATCTTGCGGCGCAGGGAGCGGAAGCGCCGCTTGATGAAGAAGGTGCGGGCGTAGCGCTGGAGCGTGAGCGCGGCCAGGTGATGGGCACGGGCTCGCTTGCTCTCCAGCGCCTGGTACAGCTGCTCCTTCAGGAAGAGCTGGGAGCAGGGGTGAGGCCGTGAGCCCCCCGCCTTGGCCACCACCCCCAGGGCATCACCGGACCCAAGCCCCCTCCCGGGACAGTACCTTGGTGACGCCGACGTAGTACATGCTGGGGTTAACGGGGCAGAGGTTCCTCAGCATCTCCACGCAGTTGGCCCCATTGGGAATGACACTGGACCACATGTCAACGAGGCAGCGGTACCTGGGTGAGCCCATGGCACTGTCACCACGCAGGACCCCGCTGGGACACCAGCACAGACCCTCCCTGTGTTGACAAGCATGGTGCCTGGAGATGCAGCTTCTCCTGGAGCTGTGCACCAAAGCCAGGGGCTCCCAGCTCCCAGTGTGGGGGAACCCCAGCCCAAATGCCGCCCCCAAAACACCCCTCTGTGGTCTCCCCTCGCTGGGATGGCAGTGCCCAACCCACAGCCCCTGGGCACCTGTCGATGAAGACRAGGAAGGGGATGCGGATGGGGAAGCCCTCCTTGCGGATGCGGATGGTCTCCAGGATCCCCGAGTACCGCAGCTGGCTGCTGACCACGTCAGCCTCGAAGAGCCCCGGCTCCTGGGGAGGGGATGGGGAGAAGCATCAACAACTGCATGGGCAAACCCCTGCTCACCGTGTGCCCACCGCACTCCAGGTGCCAGCAGGACAGGTAGCACTGGCATCAGCACAGGCAGGAGGGACCCTGCTCTGACCTTCTTGTTGTTGGGCTTGAGGCAGCGCACGAAGAAAGGGTTGCACCTGTGACAGAGAGACCCTGTCAGCCACAGGGGACAGGGGACAAAGCCAGCCTGGCCACCTCGGGCTCAGGTCCAGCTGTCACTCTGCTCCCAACAGCCCAGTGCATGGCCTGGCTGCCCACCCTGCCCAGCCTGACCTCTCCATCTTCTCCACCAGCTCCAGGAGCGACTGCTGGAACCGTGCGGCCACGGTGGGAGCCTTGTACCGCCGTGTCCTGGTGCTGCTCCTCCTGATGAGGCTCCTCTGCCGGGCCATCACCTGAGCGTGGCCGAAGAAGAGGTTGGCCACCACCTTGGGGAGATAGGAAGGGTTAGTGAGGAGGAAGGTGGCCAGGATGGTGCAGCTCTCCTGGATTCTCTTCCCAGCCCAGGCACTGCCTTTTTGCCCAGCCCTGAGCAAGTTGCGTCCCCTAATTGTGGCTGGATTCCCTGGATAGGGATGGGGATGAGGATATGGATTTGGATATAAAGCACAAGAGCAGCACATGTGCCTGTTTGTGCCAAATGCTTGAGGTGTCAAAGCCCAGAGGATCCCATGGGTGGAGCCAGAGTCATCCTCTGCTTCTAGTCCCGCTGGGCTTCACCAGCCACGGGGACACACACTTGGGGACATGGAAAGAGATGTATGGAAGGGGTGCCTGGTGTCACTGCACAGCCAGCGCCAGGCAGGGCCCTACCTTTGTCCTGCTGCTGATGAACAGGTCCAGCACATCCTGACGGACCTGGTCATAGTTTTTATCCAAAAACTTGTGAACCTGGCAAAGAGCAAAACCTCATGGTGAGGACCCTGGCAGCACAATGGAGTGAGGCGAGGAGCTCCAGGCTGGATGGGGGACCACAGCCGGATCCCCTGGGATGCATTTGTCCCCTTGGTGCAAGATCAACCTCCTCTTCAACCCTCCTTAACACCCCAGCCGGGCATTTCAGTGCCACACACCTGGTAGGTCACCTTCCCTGCGTAGTGCTTGATGGTGAACTCKGGCAGTGGCATCTTCGGCTTCGTGTAGAGCGGGTTTGTCCCGTGGTGGTAGTGACACTTCTGGAGGAACGTGTGGTCAGTGGCCTGGGAAGGGACACAAGGGTGAGACACGGCTCAGGCGATTCAGCAGCAGGTTGGAACTAGGKGATCTTTGAGGTCCTTTCCAACCCAAACCATTTTGTGATTCCATGACGATTCTGTGATTCTTCAGGCTTATCCAGCTTGGAGGAACCYGAGGGGTGTCCCAGGTTGTCCAGGACAGCCCTGGGCCGTGGTGATTCCCCAAACACAGTGGCCTCCCAGTGCTGCCACCTCTCTGCCTCATCACGGGCAGCCCCTCACCTGGGGGAAGCAGCTCTGGTCATCCAGGATCCGGAGGATGCCGTAGGGCTTCTGGGAGATGAGGTCAATGCAGGGCTGGTTGTCGCTGAAGGGAATCTCCTTCCACTCGATCTGCTCCCGGAGATACTCCTCCTGTGGGGCGGGCACTGGGTCAGCCCCACGCCCCCAGCCCCACGGTGGTGCCCGGCACAGGGATAGAGGCGGGCACTGCCCACCTGCTCCTCCTGGAACACGATCTTGTTGAAGAAGAACTGCAGGTACTCGTTGGCGTAGTTGATGCACAGCTGCTCGAAGCTGTTGAAGTTGAGGTCCTGCAAGAAAGAAGGTCCCTGGAGCCTGAGAACCTGGGAGGACGAAGCTGGGATTGAACCAGGATGGAGGTGGGATGAATCCTGCTCACCTCGAAGCCGTAGATGTCCAGGATGGCGATGGAGAGGGCCTCCTGCCGCGGGTACACCAGCTTGTTGATGCGGTCCGTGAGCCAGCCGAAGAGCAGGGAGTAGAGGGTCTTGGCAATGGCATCCCTGGGAAGGGGAGAGAGGGGCAGGGTGCTGGAGCTCTGAAATGGCACCACACAGCACTGTGTACCCCACTGCCACAGCCAGCACCCACCACAGCATCAGTTTTCATCACCAGAGAGTCTAATCCACACTAGGGGACTGGACCATCCCCTTTCCCAGCTGGCATTTCACCTCCCACGCCATGCCTGGGGGTCAGACCCCCCCATACTCTCCTGCAGTGCAGCCTCCCTTCCCTCTACCTGGCATCCACGGCGCTTTCAACAGTCAGGGGGGTAAAAATCTTCTCCCGCAGCGTYTCCTGGTAGGGAAATGGCAGGATGGGGTTTCAGCAACATCAGCTGTGGTTCCCAGGGACCAGGGACCCGCCTCCCAGCCTGTCCCCCCTACACTCACCGTCACCTTGAAGGTGATGGCTTTCTGCAGGCCCTCGGGGGACACCTGCAGCAGCTCAGCCACCGTCCGGATCTCCGTGGCGCTCACCACCGTGGCGACCTCCTGGCAGTCGGTCTGCGGGACAGAGGGGCGCGGTGGGATGTGATGATCCCCCATTTGCCACATCCCAAATCACGCCTGAGGAGCACGGCTTGGCTCCCCACGGGCTACCTCGTATTTCTCAAAGTAGACRTTGCCCAGGTGGAGGACGGAGGAGAGGATGCGGAAGATGCTGTTCTGCTCGTCCACGCTGAAGTTCAGCACCTCCATGGTGTTGAGCAGCCGGCGGAAATCCTCAGCATCGTCCTTGCCGGGAATCTCGCAGTTCCCACCCTGGCACAACCCCCTCAGTCCATCAGTGGGTGCCGGGGGGGGTCAGCACCCAGTGTGGGGGGGATCACCCTGCCCTGAGCATCCTCCTCGTCCACACATTGAGGACCCAGGGATCGACCAGCACCCTAAGGTTGGGCAGGCCCCCGAAAATCAGGCAGCATGGGGGGACTGGGGAGGTGACACACTACCTGGTTCAGGTAGTAGTAGGTCTCGGCGCCCTGCAGGCAGTACCGCTGCCGCTGCTGGGAGGGCAGCCCTGCCAGCATCTCGTAGAAGATGTGGTAGTTGCGCTCGGTCTTGGCCTGGGGAGCAGAGGACAGAGCTGGGGAGGGGGTGGCAGAGGGAGCAGAGTGGGGGGCAGAGCCCAGGACCCCCTTGCCACAAACCTGGAAGACCACGCGGGATTTCTCCAGCAGGTACTGCGAGGTTATGGCACCGCAGATCAAGCCGCTGCAGGGGTGAGAGTGGGCACCCGACTGGCAACCTCAGCATGGGCAGGGGCTGTGACCCCCCCTTGGCACCCACCCATGCCCCAGTGCCCCCCCAACACATGGGGGGTCAGTGCTGGTCCCCAAGCGTCCCCCACCAGGGATGGGTGGGCAGGAAGARGTGTCTGCCCCTGGTTTGAGCGCTGCACCAGGGGGTGACATCAGGCATACCTCTGCTGGGATCAGTGGGGCTGAGCAAGGATGGGATATGAGGACAGGGATAGGGACTGGGAACAGTCAGGGTGCCAGCCCAGATCACAGTGTCCATGCCCCTACCCCAGGGACAGCCACCTGCCCTCAGGTGCCATCGCCTTTCCAACCCCAGGTTTGTCCCCAAAAGCATCCCCGTGTGCCCTCCCAGAGCCAAGAGGCAGCCTGGCAGCAGGGCAAGGAGCCAGGCTGGGTTGGACACCCCTGGGGYGGCAGACAATGTGGGGTGGGAACAGCCACACACAGGTGTTACTCAGCATTACTTACTCCTCCAGAAAGATTTCCACAAATTTCCCAAACCTGCTGGAATTGTCATTCCTCACAGTTTTGGCATTGCCGAAGGATTCCAGCAAGGGGGTCGCCTCCAGGATCTGTTGTGGTGATGGGGAGAGCCTGGGCCCCTGACACACCRTAGGCTGTCCCCAAGGTGAGGGCACCCCCTATGTCACCAAGCCACCCTCCCTGCCACCCCATGCTCTATGCARACACCCATGGGTACCCAAATTTGAGGTGTGCACCACAACGAGGTTACATGAGGATGTGGGAGAGTGCAAGGACCCCATCCCTATGCATGCACTGATTTCCTGCTGTCCCTCCCACCATCCCCCTGCAGCTGGGGTGCCATGGCCACGATGCCACCATAGCACTCTCTCCCTTTGAACCATCCCAGCCCATGTYTCCCCCAGTACCTCTATCTGCCATGGTCCAGGCGGAAGCGTGAGGACAAGGAGAGAGCAGCAGAGCCATGAGGAGGGATGGAGGAGAGTGTTGGGAGGTGGGAGAAGAGGATGGGGACGTGGGGGCTCAGGGATGTCCCCAGGGCAGCACCCTACCTGTGGGGCAGTGCTGCGTTTCTGGCTGACGGCTGCCAGGTAGCGCAGGATCAGCTTGGTGGCTTCGGTCTTCCCCGAGCCGCTCTCCCCACTGGAATGCAGAGCGGGACACAACCAGGGCTGTCATCAGCAGGGGGTGCCCACCCAAATCCCCCCAAACTCCCCCAGCACCCCACCCCTGGGGCYAAGCCAGGCTCGTGGCAGTGACCCAGCAATTAGGGTGGTGCTGATTAGGGGCCACCCCAGGGGGCTGTGCGTGGGGACAGCCGTGTCCCACCTGATGACGATACACTGGTTGTGTTTGGCATCCATCACTTTGGAGTAGGCGACGTTCGCGATGGCAAAGAGGTGCCTGGGGTGGGGGGAAGCAGAGGGGGGTGCGGTGCCACACTGYCCCAGCACAGGGACCCCCAAGGTGCCCTGAGCATCCCCATGCATGGACACAGCCACTCCAACACTCCACAACAGAGGGTCCCCCAAGGCTTGGGACCACACAGGGCTGCTCTGGGACCCAGGGCTGGGGGATGATGGGTGGGAGTGTCCCCATCCCCACAGGGCATTTGGGGACAGCCTGGTACTCACGGCGGGTTCTCGCCRAGGGCTTTGCCTTCATACTGCAGCACCTGCTCCGTCCCGTAGATGTTGTAGAGCCGGTACGGGTTCACTGACACCAGGATGCTGCCGATGTAGGTCTGCCAGAGAGTGAGGTGTGGGGCTGCGAGCCCTAGGAGCGTGATGTCCCCCCAAAGACCCCACGCCTGGAGTCTTCTCTAGGGATGTCATGCCCCCCCCAGCTTACGTAGATGAGCTGGCGCTCGAACCGTGTCCGGATATTGCTCAGCACCGCAGCCTCCTGGAGGTCCCTGGCATGGAGCAGAGGCTGCATTACAGGGTGGCAGGGGGACAAGGGGGTGTCTGCTGTCCCCAGAGTGTCCCCAGCGTCCCCAGACCTGGGAGGCTGGAGCAGACCCTGTGTTGGGATGGGATAGGGTGGGATGGGACGGGATGGGATGGGGAAGGAGCAGTGGGGCCAGGGGTGTGCAGTTGGGGGCTGCAGCCCCGTTGTCCCCCACAGCACTGAGTCACAGTGTAGGGGACAGGGACACTCACTCCAGCTGGGTCATGTCCTCCAGCCCATCCTCCTCCTGTGGCTCCTGGTACCGCACGATGGGCAGGCTGCACAGCGACTGCATCTGCATGGGGTAACCACCCTGTCACGATGTGACAGCACCCTCAGGTGTCCCACCTAGTCACCAACACTACCCCAAAAACACCATCTGTGACCCCAAGCCAGGGGATGCACAGCCAGCCATGGCAGGAACCCCAGGAAAACGCCTCWCAGCCCTGAAACAGGCCCCCCAGCAAGAGCATTGTGTGTCGGGGGAGAGCAGCAGCACTGGAAACAGGGACATGGGGCCACCAAAACTTGCTTCGGGCTGGTTCCGGGAAAAACTGGTCGTGTGAATCCCGGTCCTGCTCACCAWGGGCACCACCTCCAGGGGAGGTGATAGAAGTGGGCTGAGCAGCAGGGCTGAGGCTGCTCCCCCCGGCCACACGCAGAGGTGACGCAGGACGGGTGTCACACGGGAGGGAGCCTGCGCTGGCGGCCGGCCAGGCGGTGGGCAGGAAAGCGGACACCCCGCCGGGTCACCGTGCCACCTGCACCTGTCCCCGCCGGATCGGGTCTCCGCATTTCCATACGCCAGAGTCAAGTGTCCCCAGAGGGGCCGTTCGTGGGGGGACACACAACAGGCGATGATCCCCCCCTCCAGTCTGCTCCCCACGGCAGGATCCCCGCCAGCACCCAGACCACCCACAGCCATTTACCCCCCACCCCAGGGCGCTGCAAACCCCTGGGCACCGGTGCCCTCACGTCCAGGGGAGCCAGCAGCCACCTCAACACGCCATCCCATCCCGRGTCCCGCCGGCTGCCGGCTCGCCCCGCGGCTCCATCCCCCCGAGGGGGCTCCCCGCCGGCGTTACCTTGCTGCGCCAGGGCTGCTTGGTGCCCAGGTACCCGTCCGCCCAGGGGTGCCTGTCCCGCCAGCCGCCCGCCGGCGAGCGCTGGCACAGGTATCGGGCGATGTCGGCTCCCCACTGGCTCGCCCACCGCCGGCCGCGCTGCGTGGGCTGCTGGGGGAGGCCCTGCTCGGCTGTCCAGGCGTCGGGCATCTCCCGCACCCGCACGACGTGCTGCGTGGACCAGTGCTGCTTGTACATGCGGGATGCGCGCCGGAAGGAGCCCAACCTCTGCACCTGCGGCGTCACCACCGCGTAGCGCCCCGCGCCCTCCTCCCCGGCCGCCCCGTCACCCTCGACGGGCTCCGCCGGCCCTGGGGGACGAGCGCCGTGGCGGGGGACGGCCGGAGAGCCGGGGGCTCGCCCGTGGGGTGGGGGGAAAGCGGCGCGACGGGGCGGTGAGGGGCTCCGGTTGCCACGTGGGTTGGAGGGGACGACGGGGCGCCCGGCGTCGGCCCAGCCCCGGCGCCCCGACGGTGGGCTCGGCGACCTGCGGGTGCTTCCCTCCCGCCGGGATGGGCGCCGGGGCAAGGGGGGAGAGCGGGTGGAGGGATGGCGGGTGGGTGGTGRGGATGAGGGGGCTTTGGTGGGGGCCATGCTCCTGACGAGCAGAGACGCCAGGGACTGCGCCACAGAGCGCCTTGTGGAGGGGCTGCGGCTCCCCGCATCCGCAGACGGCCTCGGTGGTGGGGAGTGGGGGGCCATCCCGGCGAGAGGCTGCCCGATACGCTGGATGAAGCTTTTGGGGGTGCTGGGGGCGGGGCTGAGCGGAGGGGGAACCCCGGCGGGACCCCGCGGGGCACCCTGCCAGGGGGGCAGCTCCTCATCCCAGGAGGGGCCGGGGGAGTGGAGGCGGCGGCTGCCGGGGCGGGACGATGGTGCCCGGAAGGGGGTCCTCTGCAGCGGCTTCACCGCCTTGGTGGGAGGCTCGGGAAGCCGGGGCCAGGCCTGGGGGAGCGGCAGCCCGGGGGGGCTGCTCCGCYGCGAGGACTGGGGTCTCCCCGCCGCCGCGGGCCCCCCCAGGCGCCTCGACCCCGGCCCCGGCGAGCGGGGGGCGGCCGGCGGCGGGGCGGGGGGCTCGGGGCCGAAGCGCGGGAGGCTGGCGCCGAGAGAGTGGGATCGCCGTGGCCCCTCGCCCCGCGTGCTGCCGGGGCGAGGCCGGACGGGCGGCGGCGACGGGGAGCGCCCGGGGTTGGCGAAGGGGTTACGGAGCGACGGCCGCTGCGCAGCCCCCGGCTCCCGGGGAGGGGGCTGCCCCCACGGCCCCGCCGGCGGGGAAAGGTCCCTGGTTGGAGATGCTCGTGGCGGGGGATCCCGGCCCCCCAAACCGGCGCTCTCCATCCCCGCCAGCCTGCRGCTGGAGCGCCTGTAGGAAGGCTGGGGGGTGCGGGACCCTCGAAATCCTCCCGCACCCCGCGGCGGGCGGCTGGGGGGATTCGAGAGGGATCGCTGGAGGAACTGCCCCAGAGGGCTCCCGCACGCCCGCGCCGCCGAAACCCGGCGTCCCGGTGATGCCGCGGGACCGGGGGCTGCCGGAGGTGGCGGCGGCTCGTACTCGTCGTAGTCGTCCTCGTCACGGGCGGCGGGCAGGTGCGGGGACGGCGGGAGGGGGACGTCCAGGCGGTCCCTGCCGAAAAGCTTGACCTGGGGCCGGGGGAAGAGCCTGAATTTCCTGTTGAGGGAGAGCTTGGAGGAGAGTGTCTCCCGCATGCCCCGGAGAGAGGAGGCGCTCAGGATGGAGAAGGGATACTCCTTCTCCTCTTCSTCCTCTTCCTCCCAYTCCTCGGGCTCCTCGGCCTCAGCGATCTCCTCCAGGCCCAGGGCGTAGGGGTTGCAGGAGGACTGGGCGTGCGGCGCCCACCCCCCCTCGCTGTACTGGATGCGATGCTCGGGGTACTCGCCCCCAGGGTACCCCCCGGCAAAGGGCTCCCCAAAGTCCTCGTAGGGGTCCTCCCTGTAGCCGAAGGGCCCCGCTGCCTCCTCGCCATACTCTGGGTCACTGCTGTACGGGTCGTAGAGGCTGAGAGGGGACCCGCMCCCAAACGGTCCCTCGTCCTCGAGMTCTGCATAGCCGTAGGGGTGCCCTGGCGGGTCACCATCCTCCCAAAATCCCCCGTAGTAGTCATACTCCTCCTCTGTCTCGTAGCCAGGGTAGTCAGAGTAGGGGGTCGGCACTGCATCCTCGAAGCCGTACCTCGCTGGGTAGGCTGGGCTCTGCATRTAGCCTTCCTCCTCTTCAGAGTAGTTGTGCCGGGGGCCGTAGGCTCCATCCTCCTCCTCGCTGTAGCCGTGCCACGGGCCATAGGCCCCATTCTCCTCGGCATAGCCGTGCTGGGCACCGTACACTTCATCATCCTCCTTGGGGTGGCCGCGCCAGGGCCCGTAGGCTCCATCTTCCTTCTTGGCATAGCCACGGCGGGAGCCATAGGCTCCATCTTGCTTGCCATAGCCACGCCGGCGGCTGTAGGCTCCGTCCTCCTCCTCGGCCCACCCGTAGCGCGGCACCGGCGGCTCCGCAGGCGCGTGCTGGGAGAGCCGCCGGGACGGCCGCCTCGCCATGCTGCCCTGCCGCGCAGTGCCGGGCGCCGACAGCCCGACGCTGCCAGGGATCCGCTTCATGTTGGCCCGGTGCCTGAGGATCTCGTCTTCCGGGGGGAACGGCAGCTTCTTGGCACCGATACGGGACAGCCAGGCCGCGTCGGTCGCCCGGCCGCCCCCGGTCAGCCGCCCGCGCCGGGAGAGCACCTTCCTGGCCAGCCAGCCCGTGGCGGCGGCCGCCTTGCTAAGCACCTGCGCCCGTGGCTTGAATTTCCTTTCCGGGCGCCGGCGGAAGAGCGACGCGCCGTCCTCTGGGGCCTGCCCGCCCCGCCACAGCAGCAGGAAGGATGGCTTCGATGGCACCTCCTTCTTGGCCTCCTCCTTCCTCTTCTTGCCCACGCGCTTGAAGCGCATCATGAGGTTGGAGGTGGACTTGAGCACCGCCTTGTTCTTCTTCTTCTTCCTCTTCTTGGTGCTGTGCTTATGCAGCCCCCAGAAGAAGCGGGATGTGTTCTTGAACTGCCCCTTCTTGGGCCGACGCAACCCCAGGTTCTTGAAGCCCAGGAAGAGCTTCGAGGTGCTGCGGAGGCTCCGCTTCGCCCGGGCCTTCGGCGGTGCCGCTGCCTCCTCCTCCTCGGCTGGGCCRGCTTCCACGGATGCTTTGGGCTGGCCCTTGGCCTCCGCACCCTTGGCCCCTTTCTTCTTCTTGTCGGTCGCCAGCCCCATCACCAGCTTGGAGGTGCCCTTCAAGTTCTTCTTGGCTGTTGCTGCATTGCTCTCGCCCTCCTCTTCTTCTGTCTCCTGCTGCACCTTCTTCCCCCGGCCCAGCTTCTTCGCCACTCCGGCCTTGGGCAACCCCTTCTTCTCCTTCCCCTTGCCCTTCCTGGGCTCCTCTGCAACCGCCTCCTCCTCATCCTTCTTCTCCTCATCCTTCTCCTTCTCCTCCTCCACCACCTCCGTCTCCTCGCTCTCCTCTGCTTTCAGCAGCTCCGCATCTGAGGCATCTTCTGACTCGCTGGGATCCTCCTTCTTGCCTTTCTTGCCACCCTTCCCTTTCCCTTTGCCCCCCATCCCTTTGGGCTCCCCCTTCTTGCCGGCCATCCTGGCAGTGGCGGGCGCTCATGCTCCGGTCCCAGCGGGGCCCCAGGAGACGATGCCCCGCGCTGGCAGGAGCTGGCTCCCGGCACACCGGCCGGCTCCCGACCCCGCCGCCTGCCCCGGGTGGGTATTTACCTGTGCCCGGGTTTGGCGAGGCACATGCCCGTGCGTGGCTCCCTCGGGCGCCGGTGGCCGCCCGCTTGGCATGGCGCTGGGGCGGCGGGACACGGCCCCGGGGCAGCCCGGCCGAGCTGCTCCTGCCTCCCGCGCACCCCGCGAGTCGGCAGCGCGGTGCCGGCGGCTGGGCTCCGGCTGTAACCCAACCGCCAGGCTCGCGGCGGCATGAATAATGTACGGGACGCACCACGCCAGCCCCGAGACTTTTCCGAAGGAGCAGGGAAGGGCCCCGGCTGCCGGGAGCATCCCCCCAGGGGAATGCTTCAGGGAACGGCACTGTCAGCCCAAAACTGGACCCTGCCACCTCCCCAAACCTTGGGGCTCCCCCTGCCCCTCCCTGGGGAATCAGCCTCTTCCTCCAGTCAGCACAGAGGCGGATGGAGCCCAGGGACCCACGAAGCCAAACGGCGGCACCAAGAGAGAGGTGACAATTTTGCAGAGCCCAAAGGAGTGGGAACACACGCAAAGGGAGCGACATAGAGGAAGGACCCAACGCCAGACCAAATCCCACAGCCCTGCTGGGAAGCACCGAGGAGCCCAGAGCCCATGGGGGCACTCCCCATGCCATGCCGGGTGGCAGGTACGTGCAGGGTGCCACACGTGCCCACACGCAGCTGGTGAGGGGGGTTGCGTGTGCCACACGTGTGACCCGCGGYGGTGCCAGCAGCGTGTTCGTGCACACACGTGCCCAGGCGCGGGGTGACCGCATCAAATGTTAATGCCAGGCCTGGATTCCTGCGGCTGCAGCTCATCAAAGTTTAAGCAGCAGCAGTGGGAACTCGCTGTCCCACATGGATCACCTGCGGGAGCCCTGGGACCGGTGTGGGCAGGGGCAGCACCCGCTGCACCCCCTCATGGGGGGATTTGGGGAGACCTAGGAGGGAACAGCAGCATCCAGCTGTGAAGCAGATGGAAGAACCAAAGAACCAGCAGCAGTTGCTGGACTGAACCTGTTGGTCTCCCCGGAATCAGGAGAGCCCATGGCTGGCACCTCCTGGCACTGTGTTCTGCCCAGCCTGGTCCCTCCCTGCCACATCTACAGCGGAGGGGCATCAGCCACGATCCCATGGCTTTGCCTACTCCCTGCATTAATTTCTGGGATAGAGACACCCGTGTAGGGTCTGCACAGTCGGATGCCGCTCTGGAGTGCAGGGAGAAAAGAGACAGAGTGGGATGAGAGGCACCCATCAGGCATCAGGAAAGGGTCTATGTGGTGACAGAAACAGGGGATCAGTGGGAAGGAGCATCAGCAATGCCCGAGCCCCGCAGGACCCTCACCCTGTAGGAGTCCCACCTGGCACTGGCACAGTCCATGCACAGGTTTGCCATGGCCACTGAGCCACGTGGGGCTGACAGAGGCTGCCCTGCCAGCGGCACAGATGCCTGCCCCACGCCACCACCCCATCCCTCCTCCTGGCATGGGCACACAGAACCTGGGCACCACGATGTGGCTGGGAACCACCTCAGACACGGACACAGCCCTTGCCTTTCTGCTGGCAGCGAGCAAGGGGGTGCCTGGCTGGCAAGAAGCTGCTGCAGGCCACCCCCTGCATCCCACCACTCGTGCAGTCCCTGCCACGGCCACACTGCCCTCCACGGTCCCTACCTCTGTCCCTGCCAGGCCCCAGCGGTGCTCTCGGTGSCCTGGGCGCTGGCACAGCTCCCGTGCCGTTGCCATGGCTGTGCCCGCGGTGCCTCCCTGCCCATGACAAGGGCTCTCCGAGAGGGGGAACAAAGGGAGAGAGAGGGGTTTTCCACAGTCCCAGTCCGCATACYGGACCCCCAACACACCCCGTGTTCTCCATCCTGGGCACAGGGTTCTCCTGCCTTTGGCATGGCAGAGCTGGGCAAGAGGCTTTTGTGCCCAGGTGCAAGGGGRTGGGAGTAAATGCTGGGGGTCGAAGGGGCACCCACGCTTGGTGGCTGTTTCCAGGGTGTCTGGGCATGGCTGCATCCAGCAGCAGCACACGGGAGGGACCCTGGGTGCAAAACCGGGCAGTGAGGGGTCTCTGGGGTGGCAATGGGTACCAGGGCTCTGGGAGAAGAAGCCCAGAGCCTCCTTTGATCACGTCAGTCTTGAATGGCTCCAGCCACGTGGGTGAGCCAGGGAAAGCCACCTCACCCCAGGGACACGGCCCGGCGCAATCCCGGTCCCACTGCSGCAGCCTGGGGCTGTGCCATGCCTGGGTGCAGCGAGGGGACGGAGACTTTGGCCTCGGGGGTTCACCCGCCCCAGCCCGGCAGGACGCGCGGCTGCCCAGGACTGTACCTTTGGAGTGCCGGCATCGGCGGGCAGAGCTCCAGAGGCAGCAGCTCCGCGTCTCCTGGCAGGTCTGCGGTCACCAGCCGGCCCCGGGTCCGCTTACAGCCTGTTTCCAGTTACAGCCGGAGCAGGGCTCCGTGCCACCACACCACACCACACCACACCACGCCGGCCCCGGCGCTGCCGTGCCTCCCGGGAGCTCCGTGTTCCAGCACCACTGAGCCAGCCCAGGCACCTCCCTGCCTGCGGCAGCACCTCTCACGGCATCCCCTTCCCTGCCTTCAGTTCCGCATCATTGCGCATCCACTATCAAACACCTGTGAGCAGGTGAGGAAGCCCTGCCACAKCTCTTGTCACTCCAGTCACAGCTCCAGCGATGCTGGGAGCATAGGGATAGGCTGCACTCTTCCAGCACAGTGACAGCAGAACAGCTCTCCAAGCCCCTGGGGTACTGTGGGGTCTTTCCTTGCTTCCCTGAGCACCCATCACCCCCCAGACCTGGCTGATTTCCACTCCCTCCAGTTCCTGCCTCCAAACTGAGGATGGGGACCCAGCACACGAGTAATAAATGTCACATCCCTGCCTGCCAGCTGCTGCCTGCTCCCCACGAGGGAGGTGTTAAGGGAGGAGAGAGKCCGGAGCAGACGCTGGAAGCACAGACCAGCTGGGCACGATGCTGGCTTGCACCCAGCAATGCTGGCAGGCAGCCCTGGAGCCAGGTCACAGCCCWGTGCCATCACCTCAGTCACAGAGCCAAGCCCAGGAGCGTTCCTGGGGTAAAACAGCCCCAAGGTAAAAGGAATGTGGGGAAGGGGTAGTAGGAAACTTGGGGCAAAGGATTCTGGAGAAGGAGGGGGCATTCAGGGAAGGTCACTCCTCTTCTGCTCTGGAAGGCGGTGGGAATGTGGGGTGCTGAAGAAGGTGGGAGGCAGAAGGTGAGATAAGGGTGCATAAAGGCAGCCAGCAGACAGGCAGGGACAGGCAGAGGTGAGAGGACACCACACACCTTGACCGGGAGAACCTGAACTGCAGCGTTTGCCCAAGAACCACCATCGCACTCAAAGGTCCCTCCCCAGGGCCTCGGCCAAGCCACCCGCGGCACCTGCGAGCCCAAGGGAGGTGCCACCCGGCTGGGGGACCCGCGGCCACTCACCTGGGGCTGCCAGTTCCCCTGCATGGCGTGGGGCTGGCTCGGGGCTCTGCCGGCGCCGTGCTCCCGGCTCCGCTCCCCGCCGGGACCATCCCTCCCCTGGCAGCTCCGGGACCATCGCTGCTGCCGGAGGGACCAATGCATATTTGATGACTGCTATTATTCTCATCTCCACTCATGAGCAGAGGGACGGGAGCTGATCTTCCCTCGGCAGAGCCGGGGAGTGGCAGGGAGGAAGGGGCTGGAGGGGTGAGGGTCCCCTCCTCTAGTGGTCCTGTCCCTTCCACCCCTGGTGACACAGCTGGATCATCCTGCATCCCTCCCAGGATGTCGATGAKCCTCAGTGCAGCCCAGATGTGAACAGCTGGAAAATGGTCCTGAGCCGTTCCTGCCCCTAAACCAATGGAAGTTTAGCAGAAATCATGGGACATGGGAGTGGGGGAACAAATGCACCCCCTCACACCCCTCTCTAAAGCTGAGCTGGGACCAACCAGCTCCTGAGGCTTGGGCAGGGATTTAGACACCCATCTTCCCAACAATAYTGGACCATCCTCTCCTCCTTGGACGAGCAGGGCACTCCACCTCCCTTCACAACACTTCATTCTCCCCATTCCAGCACTGGACTGCCGCATCCCACTAAACMGGGGGGACCATTTTCCTGCAGTGTGGCTCTCCCAAACGCGGGGACAGAGAGAGCATCCTGCTGCAGCACCCGAGCCGGGAAAAGCTCCGCTTGCTTCTCCTCCAGGCAGGCACGTCCCAGCCGTAATGCAGTGGGTATTTATTATGCTGATTCCTCAGAACGCGAGGGCTTAACTGCAAATTACAATCAATAGCCCCAATCCCCTCGGGGCAGGTTCATCATTTAGCAGGCGCAACCAGAGGAATTCAAAACTATTTGCCAGCCATAAATCCTCCTCTCCGCAGCCTCCCCAGCCGGCTCCGCGCCACTCGCGATGGCTGGCTGGGGTGACCCTTGTCAGCGTTTGAGACAATTAAGCTGTCACTGCGGATCGTGACTCTTATATACGGCCCTGAGCAGCACTTTGAGATGTCACCGTGATGGGGTGAGGGGAGCCGGCTGAGGCGAGCCCGCCGCAGCAACCGTCTCTCATTGAATTAAATGAATGTATTTGGAGGCAGAGTCGCTTTTTATTACCTTGCAAACGATTCCTGACTAAATTAAATTATAAGAGGAGTGTTCAGCCAATCAAACCTGCTTGATTGCCTGGAACAGGCATTTTAAACAGAGCACGCCTTGAGCTGTCGCTGTTCCAGCGCTAGATGGAGGGTGGCTGATGGGCTGTGGTGAAGCTGATCCACCCTGCTCCACACCTGGAGCGCTGCACGGCTGTGCTCAGGCAGGGGAACGGCCCCGGGGATGGGGCAGGATGAGCACAGCCCTCTGGGAACAGCATGAATGAACCTGGAGCCGGCTGGAAGAGCAGGGGAGTGGCAGGAGCTGCGGCACAGAGCACCAGCAGGGCTGCTGGGGGCGGCTTTCTCCGAGCATCATCCAGCCGAGGCCTTCTTCCTACAGCAGAGAAATGCAGGATGCTGCTCTTTTGGAGGCAAATCCACAGCTCCTGCCTGCACCTCTTGGAGGGGAGAGCCCTTCTCCAAACACGCAGCAAGGAGACTGATCACATCTCCCTTCAGCAGCTCCCCCACAGAGCTTATGGGGGGTTCTGGTCAATGCATAGAATCCCAGAACAGTTTGAGTTGGAAGAGAGCTTAAAGCTCATCTTGTTCCACCCCCTGCCAGGGGCAGGGACACCTGCCACTAGACCTGGTTGCTCCAAACTCCATCCTTGAACACTTCCAGGGATGGGCCAGCCACAGCTTCTCTGGGCAGCCTGTGCCAGGGCCTCACCACCCTCCCAGGGAAGAATTTCCTCCTAGCACCTGATCTGTATCTCCCCTTTCAGTTTAAAACCATTCCTCCCTTTCCTGTCACTGCATGCCCTTGCAAAAAGTCCCTCTCCATCTTTTTTACAAGCCCCTTTAAATACTGAAATGCTGCAAATTCCATAAACCTCAGGAGGCTCCAGTACAACCCTAAAGCTGCAGCAGATTCACCTCTCGCCCTTCGGATCTTGCCTTTTCAGGACTTGGAGATCTCCAGGCAAACTCACTCCAGCACGAACTGCAACGTTTGCTGCTTTTAACAACAGTGCACAACAATTAGGGAAGCGCCTGGAAGAAGGAATACTGCAATTAAATGGTGCATTTTCAAATGCAGCTATAAACTTGCTGCCAAAAAAGCTACTCTCTGAAAAAAGAAGTTGGCTTCTTCTAGCTTAACTATTTTTACTTCACTCCCATTCCAATTTTAATCATGTATCTGTTCATTTTGAACAGGATACAATGCCTATTTTCCTAAATGGAGCTAATTAGGCAGAGGAGGTTTTAACAATGATATGCCAAAATCAATTTGAAACCCACACTGAGCTAGCACCAAGTATCCAAGGACAGGTTTTAGCAGGTAACACTGTGTATTTCAGCCTCACACCAAGCACCCCCCCAGCTCCCAGCACTACCTGGGCTTAGGATGAAGCCCTGTCAGCAGTTCTGGTTGCCCGGCTCCATGCCAAGGCTTGGCAGGCTCCAGRGTTTGGATGGAAAAGTCAGAAACTCGGGGACAAAACGAAACCAAAATTAGTCTTTGTGAGGGCAACTCTGCCTGTGCGACCTTCACGGGAAATGGGAAGGRTGAGTTAATGTGCTGGAACAGCATCCCACCCAGCTCACACCGGGAAGGGCCTGCTTTCCACTGCCAGATCAGGGATAATGTGGATAATTTGGAGCTTGTTCTCCACTCGCTGCCTCCGTGGTCAGGATTTCCTCTGCAGTCCAGCTGTGAACAAAGCCAGGAACAAGGAAGGGAACTTGAGTTCAAAGTCACCTTCTCAGCTTGGGCACAGAGTACAGTATCTATTTATCTCCCATCACCAGTCTCTTGCAGCCACTTCACCTTCTATCCCCCCTAAATCTCCTGCAACGGCATCCAGGATTCCTCAGGTGGCCGAAGGTAAAAGACAGTTAGGAAACACACCAAGCCATCTACCCACTGTTCACATGAAATAACAACTTTTTATTTTCTCAAATAAAATAATCCTTCCATTTCTGCTCGATCAGGTTGTGAGGGGTGGGGAGGAGCAGGGAGGAGGGGAGGAACTCTGCTCAGACAAGTGTCACACCTGTCCTCACAGTTCTGCATCCACGGCAGACCGAACCCTTTTCCAATGAAAGAAAATAAAAGCTATTGGCAGCTCTTGATCCCAGAAGGCAAGAGCTGTCCTCTATCAGGCACTCTGAATTGTTTAGCAACAGTATTCAATGGAAAAGCAAGATTACAAAAATCCCAGATTCCTGATGAACAATAYCCAGACAAGCAATGTTTAACAGGGCTGGGGTAAAACCCATGGCATGGGATGGTACCTTGAGCTTCAAAGAGCTGCGACTGGAATTTAGGGGCATGGTTGAGAAGAATCCCAACTTAGGGACTAAAGGCAGGACAACTGCTGCCCAACAAAGGAGGAAGCTCCCAAGGCAGCTCCTCGATGAGTGATATGCCAGAAGTGAATCCTCACCGCAGACTACGGCTCTTGGATCGTACCCGACTGCGGCCTGGCCAGGTTAATCGTCCATTAACTGTTTAATTTCTCATCTCTCAGTACCAGTTGGACCAGGATGTCCTACAAACCCCACTGCAGGGCTAAGGAGAGGCACAGAGTGCCAGATTTTAATGTTAATTGAGGTGGGACTGTTATAAATTGGGGTTGTCTCAGCTGCAGAGACGTGTCCAGCGAGCAGGGGAGGGAGAACTTTGATTCTGTTTCAGATCAATACTTAAATTAAGTGAATGGATAAGCAGCAAAGCATCAGCAATGTTCTCTCAGCCCAAAGCACAGGGCCAGATTTGTTCACACAAACCCAAACACTTCCCACTGGGAATGCACATGGATCCATGTGCAAACCACAYGAGGGGCAGGACACTGCTGGCTGTGGAACTGTGTCCTAGAAGAACTGGCTCCTTTCAAATTTTTAAGAAACATTACTTGGCCTGAAATGCTGCAAGATGGACACCCATCTTCCCCATCCCCACCTGCAAGCACAGTAGCCTCATTTTCTGCCTCTCTCCAAGAGAAGGAGCTTCACAGAAGCTTTCTTGGCTCTGGAACACATCTCCCTTTTTCTTTTTCTTTATTTTTTTTTTCTTTTTTTTTGTGTGTGTTTTGTTTTGTTTTCACGTGGTCAGTTCCAATTGCAGTGATTAAAGACAAGGCCAGGCACCAGCAGTTACTTCTTTACAATCTGAATGACATCTTCATGCTCCATCATATGGGTTAAGCCCACTCTTTGAGGGCTGTACTTTGTGCTTGTCCCCTTTAAAGCAAAAAATGGGGAGAAGGGTTAGGAGGAGACCAGTCAGAGACACCTGGGGACAGGGATTCCAGTARCTGTCAAACACTTACCCACACCAAGGCATATTTGAACTGGCTGGCTAATGATCTGTGAATCCGATGGCACTGCAAGACAGACAGGCAGAAGTTGAAATATTTAAATGGCACCACTTTGCAAACAACTTTTTCAACATCCAGGAATGAAAAGAAACTCAAGTCTATGCCAGAAATCACAATAAAGRCTTTAGGAGCCAGCTGGCATCAATTGAAACAATACAGAACAGACAAAGGAATCATCAGCCCACAGAAAGCCCCATTTCATTGCTTCCACGTGATTCTTCACTGGGCTGCATTAAATAATTATTGTTTAAACCTTTTATAACAGCTGTGAAAGAAACCTGAGGCAGATAAAAGCAGTAAAGGCAACAAAAGGAGAAGCCCAACTAAACACTGACATGTCCTGAGCTTTATGAAGCACAAATCACAGCAGGTCCAGGAGGAACTGCCTTCTGCACACAGGGAAATGTAAAAGATGCAGAAAAATTACCACATGTTCCACAGAGGCCCCTTTCCGTAGAATAATGGCATCTGTAAAGTCTGGTCTCTCTGTGGAGAAGCAGAAGGGGGGGAAAAATCATTGGATTTCTATCAAGTGTGTTCTAAAATGCTGACAACACCTCACATCACCTTGTGCTTACTACTCCCAAATTCCTCCTTCCTGCTCCCAGACAGAACAAGGATCCAGTACCTGAACACATCAAATCAGCCCTCCACTACCCACAGGTGCAATTACCCACTCCACACAGTCAGCAGCTTCCTCACAACCCACCTGATCCAACTCCATCCCAAATATTTGACTTACAGGAAACAAAACCACCCAAGTCAAAACACACCTGCTCAAGGAAAACAGACCCCCAAGATTTCAGAGCTTAACAAGCTCAGAGAAAGTTCATTGATCTCCTCACATCCACCCAAGTTCAGCTGTTCACAACCAAACGGAACAAGTTATAGCCATGCCTTCATCACTGGGAGAAGCTGCAAGCAGGTTATAAAGCAAAAGGAGGATCAAAGGCACTCCCAAGGGCATGGGAATCACCAAATTTCTTGCAGTAGGAACAGGAAACTWCTTCTGGGTTGTGATGGGCTGAACAGTTCATCACAGTGTGAATAACAAGGAAAAAACCTGTGAACTTGCACRCTTTATTCCCTTATATCGTGCGAAGACTTATGAAAATTCAGCTCTTGTAAAATACAACAGGAGGGCYGTGGTGAGATCCACGTATGGCAGGATCAGACAGAGCAGGAAGCATTTCCCAAGAGCTGAAAGATGGTTAGGGAGGGTGTAGTTCCAGCATTTTCAAGGCACCAGCCCCACTGACAGCCTGTCTGCCTTCCATGAGCWGCAGCATTTGTGCCTTTCAGCTCATGGTCACTTACGTCCTCGTTTCTTGGTGTAGATGCAGGTAAGTGCCAGGTATTCCCAGAGCTTCTCCAGCAAGTAGTCCAGGTTCAGCTTCATGCCACAGCTGCAAAACACCAGGAATATCTGTCTACTACTATTGTGATTTAGAGATCCAGAAGAACAAAGTGAAATGTCTTATTAAAGTGCTGGGGAATGAGAGGAAAGTCTTTGAAGATGCCAAGAGAGGAAAAAACCAAGGTGAAGTGGCCTTAAACTGAAGGAAGGCAGGGTTAGTTCAGATATTAGGAAGAAATTCCTTACTACAAGGGTGGAGAAGCACTGGAACAGTTGCCCAGAGAAGGTGTGGCTGCCCCATCCCTGGAATTGYTCAAGACCAGGCTGGACAGGGCTTGGAGCAACCTGGGATAGTGGGGGTGGAATGRGATGAACTCTAAGGTCCCTTCCCACTGGAACCATTCCATGATTCTATGATTCCATGAAATAAATCATGCTTGCAGAAGAGTGAGCAGCTTTGAAGCAGCAAAGCCCCAACAGACGTATCAGCACTTCTAAGGAAACAAGTCAGACTGATTGACTCTGACCTGCAGACAGCAGGAGGAAGCCAAGCTGCCTGCCTCTCCAGGGGAAGGAAACCTGGAAAAAGCTCCACAGCAGCTCTGCTTCTCACCCCAGCAGCCCTGGGAGAAGCCCCTTCCTGGAAGAAGCTGGAGAAAGGGGAGTGAAATGAACCCCACATCAGGCAGGCCAGCAGAAAAGGCAGCGTGACAGCTCCTACCTGATGACAACACTGTGGGGCCTCCGAGCAAGACGATCCACTTCCTCCATGGATATCTGGTCAATCTTGTTATAAACCTAAATCAAAGGGAAAACAACACAGCCCTTAGGAAGGCAATTCAGCAACATGTAGAAACAACAAGGTAGTTCTAGCACCTGAAACAGAAACGCAGATCCTGTCAGAGGATAAGCCAAGGCTCTCAGTAAAACAAACTATTAAAATTCAGAACCCTGAATATAAATTTTGGCCTTTCAAAATTCTCCCTTTGGGATGACTTGAACACGTTCTCCAGTGTCTTTGATTTCATACAGACCCAGTGGCTACAAACAGAGCCCTAAAGGGACCTCTGGCACACAAGGGACCGGCAGTGAAAAGCCAAGCACGGAGCTGGCAGCAGGGGAATCGGAGRCTCCACACGTGGGAGCAAATCCCCAGCACCAAGATTGGCAGCTCTGCTGCTCCAGGGCAGCACCAGCCACAAGAGGGCCCAGGGAACACGCACAGCACAGCTGCACATCCAAAGCCTATAAAAAACTCCCTGTTGAGCTGTTTTCCACCTCTTAAACCCCAAATCGTTACTGTTTTAGGAACCAGGAACAAGGGCATGGAGTAATAGGACAACGGGGAATGGCTTTAAATTGAGAGGGCAGGGTTAGTTGGGATGTTGGGAAGAAATGCTTCCCTGTGAGGGTGGGGAGGCCCTGGCACAGGTTKCCCAGAGAAGCTGTGGCTGCCCCATYCCTGGAAGTGTTCAAGGCCAGGCTGGATGGGGCTTGAAGCAACTTGGGATAGTGGAAGGTGTCCCTGCCCATGGCAGGAGGTGAAACGAGACAGTCTTTAACGTCCCTTCCAACCCAAACCATTTTGTGATTCTGCAAAGATCCAATGTTTCCTCTGGCACAGAAAGGAGATTCTGGATGTGACAGAAGCCAGGCTGGCCAGGATACTCACGTAGAGGCACGGCATGTAGACCCTGTTTCCTACAATCACATCAATGAACTCATCAGGGGAACAATCCTCTCTGAACAAGACCTCGGCGTTGAAGATTTCTGAGGTGGACACTGTCAAGGCCCAAATCCCAACACACCACAGGGGCTGAGCTCCCTTGTGTCAGCCTCTTGCCAACCAGACAGCACCAAAGTGACACCAAGGTTGTCCCACAGCAGGAATCACTTSAACCATGAGCTGCTGACGGCTTAAGGGTCTCCTGTTTTAGGAAAGGATACTGTATTCATGGAGGATGAGCTGCACCAGCTTCTCAGAGCACTGAGTCAACGTGACAGTGGAGTTGAAGGAGATGCCTCCACCCTTCTTGGGCTGCAGGAGGCAAAAAGGAAACATAAGAACATTCTGCCAAACCCACAGCCCCCTCAGCCTGTCCACCACGAGGGGCAGCACTCAGTGAACTCAGCTTTGAGCATGCAGCCAGACACAAGTTGTGCCTGCAGGAGCTCAGGAAGCCTCACCTTGAAGTAGATATTTGGTTTGCTTTTGTTCAGCCGGATTCCCACAGATTCCAGTTCTTTCTCCAGCAAAGCCCTGCAGGGACACTGCACGTTAGCACCTCTGAGGCTGAGTGTGGGCAGGTGACACCCAAACTTTTCCTTTTTGACTCTTGTGTTGATACAGCCCTGCCATCAGCTTTCATTACAACCTAAAACCCACCTAATGCAGGTCAGAGCCTGTGGTGGAAATTCAGGCTGACATTCCCATCTCTGACAGCCATCCTATAGGAATGACCCTTCAGTAGGATGCTTGTTATGGAGTACAACCTCCATCTCATACTCAACAGTTTAATTACCCATTCCCCAGGTGCTCTCCACAACTCCTCAGGGAGCTGGCACGTTTGCTGGGCACATGGGAAGCCCTGAGTCCRGCCCAGCCACCGTGCCCAGCACACACTCACCTCTGGACCTCACCCTTGGTGGCATCCAGCATCATGATAACAACGTCTGCTGTCCTGGCCACAGCAATCACCTGCCGGCCTCTGCCCTTCCCTGGGGAGACAGGAGGTGGATGCACATCAGCAAGAGGAACCAGCTATGAATTCTCTGACAGAGGGGGACTCCTGCCCTGTGCAGCAGCTTGGAAGCAAGGAAAAAGATCCTGCAAAGCTGTTCTGGCTGCAATCAGCTGCTGGGGGGGCCTGGCAGCAGCTCCAGGCACCACGGAGAGCTCACCAGCGAGGAGATCAGTGCCAGAAGGTGCCTTAGGAAACACAGACACTGTTSTGGTGACCAAGGACAGGACCTGAGGGAATGGCTGGAGCTGTGTCAGAGAGTTTAGGTTGGATATTACAAAAGGCTTCTTCCCCTAGAGGGTGGTCGGGCACTGAACAGGCTCCCCAAGGAAAGGTCACAGCCCCAAGGCTGCCAGAGCTCCAGGAGATTTGGACAACACTCTTGGGCACAGGGTGGGATTGTTGGCGTGTCCTGAGCAGGGCCAGGAGTTGTGCTTAACGATCCCTGCTGGYTCCTTCCAACTCAGGATGTTCCATGACTCTATGATTTCCTAAGCTATCTTCAGACACAACCAGCCAATGAGGACAATGACAACACAGAGAGACAAAGCCAACATCTCTTCCTAGAATCAGGAGTCATGGGAGGACTGGCAGGAACTCAGGGAATTAGTCAAACAAGGTTAGTGTTTAGCTGTAATTCCCCCTCCGCCTCTCCAGCATCTTTCTATAGATTTCCTCAGTACCACAAAACAGATGAGCCACTTAACACTCAGGCAAGGAGGTGAGAAGTGACTGGCTTGCTTTGGCTCCCACCTCCAGAAAACCATCTTTCTGCCACATATAGACTCTTCCGTGGGCTCAGGGATAGGAATCGTGCCTCACATAGGATCAAGGACTCAAAAATTTGGGAAGACAATGTGGGTTTCTTGGCCCAGGAAACCTGTGAATATCTGAGACACCCAGGGACACTACCAAGGGCAAATCCTTCCTCTACATGAACACAGATATGAGCCAACCTTGTGCTGCTCCTTCGATGATTCCAGGCAGATCCAGCAGCTGAATATTGGCTCCTTTGTACTGGAAAGGAAATGGAAGGATGGAAAGTTGAAAGCTTTTTGCAGGATACCTGAGCTGCCTCGAAAGCCCCAAGCACGTGCTGGGGGTCCAAATCCTGTGGAGAGTGGAAATGGGTGGAACTGGCAGGGCAGGGAACTCTGCACAGAGCTGATGGCTGTGTTCTGAGGCAAATTCCAGAGTGTTTGCTACAGGCTGTCTTCAGGATCACACACAGCTGTACATTAGATCCTGACCCCCTAAAGCATCCCATGAGTGCAGCTGGACAAAGCACCAGGAAAACAGCACAGCAGTCATGTTATCCAGAGTTGGTGAAATGGAAAGGAAAAACAACCCTTCCTTTCTTGGTGTAGTGAGAAAACTCAGTAATGAGCAAGTGCCACATCTCTAACTGTGATGGATCGGAACTATTCAGGTGTGCTGCAGGTCTTACAGTACCACGGAAAAACCAGAGGACTCTCATTCCTAAGATTCGCAGGGCATTGGCTGTCCAGCTGTTGCTGCAGCTCAGAGCTGTGTTTGAATGTGTTACATCAAAGTCCTTTTCACACCAATATAGCTACTTTCATTATTTAACTCCCCTTTCCATCCTGACCCACATTTCCTCATTACTCTTGGACACTTTTCAGTTGGATGCCCTTTATCATTTCCTTTACTGATGGATGTTTAGGCCACCACTAACAAAACCCCTCAAGGACAGGAGTAGCTGCATTTGTTTTGAAATTCATCACAGCACAGACTGCCTCTGCAAAGCTTCATTAAAAACAAATCTGTCAAGGTTTGCAGCCAGCTGGTCACTGGCACCGGCAGTGGTTATACAAAATTCATCTGAGGGTTGTTGTATTGCTCTGGTCAGTCAAAGAGCAGCACACAAATCCTGATCAGGCAGCCAATCCTGAAGAGTTATGGAGTGTAGGGGAGTGCTACATCAGCACTCAAGACCTCCTAAAGTTTAGAGCAAAATTCAGCTTTGGAGACTTTTGGGTGTCTCTGCCCCTTAGTGGCAGCACAAGTGTGGCTGGTGCAAATGCATTTACACAGCCAGGTGTCCAGCCACTTCTGTGCCAGAGGGAGGAGAATCCCACTTACTTCTATGACTCCTGGGATACAGGTCAGCGTGGTGAACTCGTACGATGCGGCTTCGCTGGCGGTCGAAGTCATTAAACTCAAAAACGTGGACTGAAATGCAAGAGATCAGCATCACTAGACAGGAAAATGAAAATATTCAGCAAAACAAGCAACACCAAAGTGCCCCTCAGCCTGTGGAAGTTGTGTTGTGGCTGTTCCACGCACAGGGACTGAGGTGGTGACACCAACAGAAGAAAATCCTGTACTTTCCCCTCTCCTCGGCTGTGCTGTAGCTCGGCTTGGAGCAACCTGGTCTAGTGGAAGATCTCCCTGCCCATGGCATGGGGTTGGAGCTAGACCATCAAATCATGGAATAGTTTGGGTTGGAAGGGACTTAAAGACCATCCAGTTCCACCCCCTTTCTGTGGGCAGGGACACCTTCCACTATCCCAGGTTGCTCCAAGCCCTGTCTGACCTGGCCTTGGACACTTCCAGGGATGGGGCAGCCATAGCTTCTCCGGGCAACCTGTGCCAGGGCCTCCCCACCCTCACAGGGAAGAATTTCTTCTATATATCTCACCTAAATTTCCCCCTTTCAGTGTGAACCCATTCCCCCTTGTCCTGTCACTACAGTTCCTGACAAAGAGTCCCTCTCCAGCTTCTTTGTAGCCTTTTCAGGTACTGGAAGGTGCCGTGAGGTCTCTACACAACCTTCTCTTCTCCAGGCTGAACAGCCCCAACTCTCTCAGCCTGTCTCCACAGGGAAAGTGCTCCAGTCCTCTCTTCAACCTCGTGGCCTTTTGCTCCAACAGTTCCATGTCCTTCTTATTTTGGGACACCAGAACTGTGCACAATACTCCAGGTGGGATCCCACAAGACGAGCTTTAAGCCTCCCAGCCCAAACCATTCCATGGTTCTGCGATCCCAAATCTGCTTTGCAGCCACTGCAAACCACAGTCTGCAAACACAGTGAACACAAGACACTCACTGACCTTCCCCACAGAAGGAAAACCGATCAGTGCCACCCGGGCATCTCCTGATTTCATCACATCGAAGCCCTCGCCCTTCGCGGCCGGGGATTTGGAGGGTTCCAGCAGCTGAGCTCTGTATTTTGCAAGCTTTGCCTTCAACAGGCCCAGGTGGTACTCAGTGGCTGGAATGACACAAACCCCACAGCTGGTTGGCAGAAAGTTGCTGGTAATTCACTGCTGGAAATGAGAACCTTCCTAAAAGGAAACACTTATGGATCTTGGTCAACATCTTAATCACTGTCAGGCAAAGAGCTACATCCAGGTGATCCGTCACCTTTTGGAACCCTGGGCACTGAGAGCAAACCTTCCAGGGACCTGCACCAAGTCAGAAATTAGGGAAACAGCCAAAAAATTTCCGAGTTAAAGGAGCAAAGCAGAGGCAGAGCAGGTGCAGGAATGAAGGGTTGAAGAGAGCCAGTTCAGGAGGGAGAGACCACAACAGCCCCTCTTTACACCTGGTCACATTCAGCACTCCAAAACCACCAGATTATCTTCCCTTGCACTTGTCAACTTTTAAAGACATGTTTAACTCAGAGCTCAGCTGTGTGAAAGTACTTTATTGCCTTATTCTTAGCAAAACTCTTGAATTTACACCTGATCCAGAAAAAAAAGGAAGGCAGTTGTCTCCCTTTGTAACAGGGAAGGAAACAAAACCCGGAGCTTACAGGTTTTATTTTATTAATGTTTATTCCTATTATTTACCACAGCCTACAGCCCCAAGCAGCATCTCTGGCAAAGCCCATGGGGAGCCCCCAGGCCATTCAAACACCAGCTTGGGGACCCCTCTCAGACAGGACTTGGGGTGTCCCCCTCTCCCAGCTCTGGGGGGGCTGGGGCTGCAACACAAGGCAGGAAAGAGGGCAGTAGCCAGGAGAGGCAGCCCCACACACTCCCTCCACATCAGCCTCAGGGCTCTCCCTGCTCCCCAACACCCCGATCCAGCCCCCTGTACCCTCAGAGACCACCCAGCTTCACAAACCACCCCCTATCCTGCCTCCCCCATAGCCCTGACCGGCACCTCTTCCCATGAACCCCCTCCCAGACCCCCGCAACCCCCAGTGCCCCATAACCCATAGCCCACCTGCCCCCCCAAGCCCCCAAGTAGTTCCCAGTCCCCTCTTCCCTCAGGCCTCTCCCATTCTCTCCCCCAAACCCGACTCCCTCATAACTCACAGCCCACCTGGCCCCCAGCCCTCCCATAGCCCCCAGTCACCGCTTCCTCCGGACCCCCTCCCAGCCCCCCATAACCCCCAGTCCACCCATAACCCCCAGTCCCCTCTTTCCTCGGGCCCACCCCAGCTCCCCCATAACTCACAGCCCACCCGTGTCCCCCCAGCCCCTCACACCCCCAGCCCCCCATAAGCCGCAGCCCAGCTGCCCGCTCCCCTCCCGGGCTCTGCCCGCCCGCTGTCCCTGGGTCCCTCAGCCCCCGCCCGGCCCCCGCACCTTTGTTCTTCTGCGTGCGAGCGATCTCCTTCTCGATCTCCGAGATCTTCTCCAGGATGCCCATGGCGGGCCCCGCTCAGCGCCCGCCGGAAGCGCCGCCGGCCCGGCCGTCCGTCCCCGTCAGGCGTCCGGGCCGCGCCGCACTGCGCGCTCCGGCCGCGCCCCGAGCCCCGCGCCCCGGGTTCCGCCCGCCGCCGCCGCGGGGCACCGGGAGGGTCCCCAGGGAGGTGACCCCAGGTGGGGGGACACGGGTAGGGTGGGTGCGAGAGCTGCGGCGAAATGAGGCTATGGAGGGACATGCTCAAAGGGAAAGGCCTCAGGAAGCAGGGGGGTGGTGTCAAGGGGAGCCCCCCCAGCGGGACTGCCCCCATGCTGGTCCTCTAAGGCTGGATCCTGAAAGGAGCGTGGAACCAGGTGGAGGTCGGGCTCTTCTCCCAGGCAACCAGCGACAGGACAAGAGGAAATAGTCTCAAAATGTGCCAGGGGAGGTTTAGGTTGGACATCAGGAGGAATTTCTTCATGGAAAGGGTGATTAGATATTGGAACAGGCTGCCCAGGGAGGTGATGGAGTCCCCATCCCTAGAGGCATTTAAGCAAGACTGAACATGGCACTCAGTGGTCAGGTCTGGTTGACGAGGGTTGGACTCGATCTCAGAGGTCTTTTTCCACCTAATTGATTCTGCGAATCTGTGAATTAAGGCCATCAGCTTCTGATGGGATTCCTGGAGAAGCCCTCAAGGAAGGAGATGAAGCACAGCACCCCCTGGAACCCGGAAGCGCTGTGGTGGACAAACACACACGGACACAGACCCCTTCAGTACAGTTCATGTTTAATTTGGACGTTGATCGCTCCACAAACGCCTCCTCGGCCTCCATTCCATCTGCTCCCACATGGACACCCCACTGCTCCCACAAGGTCACCCCGCTGCAGCCAGCGTGGTTCAAGAGACACCACAACCTCTCCCAAGCCCCAACACCCCATTTCTCACCTCTGCTCCCCAAATCCTCCCCTGGGCCGTTCTCTCTCACCACATTGCGACGTACAGAACATTTCCCCTCGGCTCAAACAAGTCAAAGAAAAGGAAAAACCAAAGCAAAGGCTTTTGAGGAGGGAAAATCCACACACCAACAGCCCCTGCAAACCCCTCGGCTCCACGACCTGCTCTGCACCTACCACACATCATATCCAGACAGTTCTGGATCTAAGCTGAAATTCCCTTCAGGATGGTGGGAAGAAGATAGGTACAGAGCGAGAYGCTCCTTCCACATCCTTCTCACAACATATCAAGTCTTAAAGAAAAGAAAATCTTCATTGGTTTTGGGATAGTTACACGTGTTAACACTCCCATGACCCTCCTAACTCAGCTTCTGCCAACAATCAGGGTTAATTCAACTAAACCATGTCAGAAATCCAAGTGTCCCATTGGCACTGATAGCCCTGGGGAGCACAGGGACACCGGTGCCACCACCAGTATTGCACAGACAGCTCCGGAGGGCTGGGAAGAGCTGTTGGAGCTGGGTCCCTGCMCTCACACAGCACCTGGGAAGGAGGTTTCACCCCCACACTTGGTCACAGTGGAGCAGCACCACTGGTTTTCACCTCTAAAACCAGGACATCTCCCAGCACCATCTGTGAGGAAACCCCTCTCCCTAAAGGAGGCTGAGTTTCTCCGAGAGGAGCAAAATAAAACGGGAACACACTTCCCAATCGCTCTGCTCACAGCCCCGAATCGCCTCTGCACTGTCCTACACATCCTCCAGCAACAGCCAAGGCACCGGCACACACTCCTTGGGAAGGGTCAGGTCTCCCCCTTCTCCCCTGAGCATCCCTCTCCAGGGGGAAGGATTGATCCACGGAGAACAGCACGCACGAGGCGGGCAAATTCTGCATCATCTCCTGAGACCGGCCCAGCCACTCCTTCCAAGCATGCAAGATCCCAACTTGGAATTGAGGAAAGGGGCTCCCTGAGCCCTGAATCCTTCCTCGTTAAGGCTTAAACGAGCGATAACTGCTGCCAAAAGGGAGGTTAGTTAAAAAGAAGCCAACCCGAAGCACCTCGGTGCCAGCACGTGCAGGCTTTGCTTCCCTCTCCCGCGTGGAAAATCCATCCTCAGCACCACCCATGCCAGGCACCTGCTTGGAGGGGGCTGGGTTTTAGAACAGCCAGAAAAAGGCAAACTAAACTCTCACAAAGCCCCGTGGGTGGGGCTGACACGGTAAAAACACAACTGAGGCCAAGTTTTAAAGTGTCTCGAAAAAAACCACCCCACGCGCGTACACACACGCACACTTTGGCACAGGAGCCTTAAGTTATTGTCACTTGGAACATTCAGAGTCAGAGGGAGCTACTGGGAAGAGGTTTTTTTTAAATTTTTTCTTGTTTTTCCTTGTAAAAAGGTGTCAAGCAGTGGTGGTGAAGCATGAAGGGGGAGTCCAAACGCTGAGCGGTCCCAGGGCGACGCTGCTCAGTGCTTGCGCTCCGGTTACGTTCCCAAAGCTTAGCTGGATACATAGACGGATATAAAAACACAGACATTCCTGGTTTTCAATGTGAAAACTGTAACATGGAATTGAGTACTTGTGCATTTGCCATAGGGTCCTTTGGAAAAGGAACCATAAAAATAGATATATATTTTTTTTTAATAAAAGTCCTTTTTTGTCTTTTTTTTTTGACTTTTTTTTTTTTTACCCTTAACTTAAGTAAAGAGCAAATATACACCTACAAGCAGAGTTCAGATCCACTTTACTGAGAGCCTGGAAGTCCGTACATCAAATTAATTCCCAGTGGCGTATCCAGACACTGGAACAGCTCCCAGCTCCAAAGGGCCGGCGTTCCTGAAAGATCTGCAGCTCCAGCTAACCTCGTTAGCCAGCAAAGCCTCATTCCAGCCTTCCCTCAGCCAACACTCCCCAACAGACTCCACAGCTCAGCCTCACACCCAGGACCTGGCTCTGGGAAATCCAGGCAAGAAACCTGAATCCCAGTGATTTCAACCCACATCCGGATATACCAACCAGGAAAATATAAGCCCTGAGCTTACATTTCCTTATTACTCAGAGGCCAGAGCACTGATTCCAGCTACCGAGCAACAGCTTCCAGAGGAGAGCCGGGAGGAACTTCAGTGACAGAGAAACGAGCTGTGCAACAAGAAAGTGCATTAAAGTAGCTTAAAACCAGAGTAAAGATCAAATGGCCACTCGACAGGAGGGAGAATCAAGCTCCAGCAGCTCCTCGGGCTGGGTGAGTTAACATCCAGGCTCTCTCTCGCGAGTCCAAGGGGCAGGAGAGAAGCGTGCATTCCCGTGCTCCCACAGGGACACAGTTCTCCTGGCAGGCCATGCTCTCCTGCCCGGTTTGCTTCTGGGTGGTATCAGATCTGGACAGCTGTCATCGGAATTCGTAGATAGGAGCACTGTGCTCGGGAACGTGTGTTAAATTCAATGACTGATACCTGGGAGAGAAGGAAAAGAGGGAGGAGAGGATTACATGGAGCTCCTGGCAGCCACAGAGCAGACACTGCTGGCGGGCTCTTCTCTACTCCTTTACAGTCTCAGAGTGTTCAACACCCACTTCCCACAGTGCCAAAATCCTGACAGAACTTGGCATTGCTCCCCATCACTCTCTACAACTCCCCGACAGGAGGGTGGAGCCAGGTGGGGATCAGGCTCTTCTCACATGCAACTAATGATAGGACAAGGGGAAACAGCCTCAAGTTGTACCAGGAGAGGTTCAGGTTGGATAKCAGGAAAAAATTCCTCACTGAAAGAGCAGTTAAACSCTGGAATGGCCTGCCCAGAGAAGTGGTGGAGTCACCATCCCTGGACRTGTTCRGAAAACAAGCAGACATGACACAGGCTTTAGTGGGAATGGTGGTATTCGGTCAAAGGTTGGACTTGGTGATTGTGGAGGCCTTTTCCAACCTTAATGATCCTGTAATTCCCACTCTGGTGCCTCTGAGCCACCTGCAGCCAGGTAGCATTCCAGGTGGGCTGAATGTGGTGGTKTTTTGGACACCCTTTGAAGTTTAACAACTTTCAAGTTCAAACAATGTTTGCTACAAGTGCAAATTACACTTGAGTCTTTCAAAGCTCAGCTTGAGGGGATGTGTCTGAAAGCCTCCTCTTTCCTTCCCTCCTCCTGGGAGCTTCCAGCCATTCCACAGGTTCACCTGCTGCTCATGACAACGATCCAAGTGAAAAAAGCTCTCCACAGCTACTTGTCTCCAACAAAAAGCCCACCAATTAGCTTTGACTGTTCCCCTGTCTTAACAGCAACACCCCAAGGACCTCGGAATGTAAAGCACTGGCCTGACAAGATTTCTGCCTGAAGGGAGCAACAGCCAAGCTGTTCCAGAGGAGAGAGCACTGAGCTCCCTCACAGCACTTCTCCAGACCTCGTATCTTTATCCCTTCTCCACCCTGCCAGCCCTTTTCCTCTCCTTTCCAAAAAGAGAGCAGTTCATACCACACCACTGGGCTGCACCAGCCTGCTCAGGCCAAGCACGGCCCACACCCCCTCCCTTCTGCCCTGAGGTCCAGCCACAAGCCTGAACCTCCTGCCTGGACACTGCCAAGGTTGTGGACAAGCAGGAGAGGAGTCACAGTTTGKTTTGAGTCCTCAGGAGGCAGGAAGTTTCCTTACCATTCTGAACTCCTATGGTAGTAATAGCCCTCTATAGATGCTGCTGATTTCTGGAAGCAGATGTAATAGAAACCAGCAAAGGAAGCACCACTGATGTCCTTGATGGTGTGATCTGGGACTAGGAACTGCTCCTGCACACAAAACACAGGCTGCATTTTAAAATGTTGGTCAAATACAGCCCCACCCAGCCCTAATCTGCCCTCCCAACCCAAATACTGGCACCCACTAACACGAAGACATTCCTGGCTGAGCACTCCCTGCACTCTCAGCAGCCCAGAGCAGAGACCGTGGTGTTCCCTCACCACCTGCCACCACAGGCACCTCACAGGGAAGCAGATAACTGAGAATAGAACCAGCTTTAAGAGTGAAGGAGATCAGTTTCACTTCAACACCTGTCCCCTGCAAACCAGAAGCTGATTGCACAATTGGGAACCAGCGCTTGAGAACGAATAGAAGGCTCCAGGGAGATCTTACTGCAGCTTTTCAACACTTATGGGGACTCATGAGAAAGCTGGAGAGGGACTTTGCACATGGGCATGGAGTGACAGGGTAAGGGGGAATGGCTTCCCACTGCCAGAAGGCAGGGTTAGATGGGATATTGGGAAGAAATCCTTCCCTGTGAGGTGGTGAGGCCCTGGCATAGGTTGCCCAGAGAAGCTGTGGCTGCCCCATCCCTGAAAGTGTCCAAGGCCAGGTTGGACAGGGCTTGAAGAACCCTGGTCTAGTGGAAGGTGTCCCTGCCCATGGCAGGGGATGGGACTGGATGAACTTTAAGGTCCCTTCCAACCCAAAGCAGTCTATGGTGGCTCCATGATGATCCCAGCTGAAGAACAGAGGTGCAGACTGACCAGTCCGCATCAAACACCCAGGCCCCACACAGGGCCAATCTTCTCATCCTCTGAAGCACCACCAAGCAAGATTTTCCTGTTGTGTTTTTAGCCATGACTGCAGCCCTTAAGGATACAATTAGCTGGCTAGACACGAGTCACACTGGAACTTGCAAGTATAGTGGGTTTTGGGGTTGGCAGGGTGAGATCTTTCATCAAACCACTGTAGCTGAAAAAGCTCCCAGGCACCACAAGCCTCTGTCAGCGCCTTGCAAGCAGCTCATCAGAGAAGGAGACAGGCAGGGATTACCTTCCATCTCATGAAGACATAGTCCCCATTTTTTAGATCTTCATAATCAAAGTCATCAGAGTTAAATGTTTTTGCATACTGGTAAAAAGCCTGGAACTTTCCCTGAAACAAAAAAAGAAAAAAAAGGATGCTTTTTCCAGGAATAGAAGTTCTAGTACCAGCTGCTATTTAGGAGGGAAAAACTACTGATGTCCACAGCCACATCCAGCCTGGCTGGAGAAACTCCTGCACTTCCCAGAGGAAGATATTTTGACAGAAACATAAACACCAAAGCTTGGCAAAACAACAGCCAAGGTCAAGACAGGGAGGCAATCAGGTGGCTGCTGTGGCCCCAGAGCACAGCAGCAGGTCCACCCTGCCCTGGGCAGGGACACAGGTACCAACTGCCCTGCCTGTGCTGGAGGGGTCCCTCTCCCCTTCTCCACTCCATTTTGCAATAAGTCTTCAAAAGTAAGAAGTGTGTTCTCTTAGAGGGTCAAGAGATGAGGGTTGCTCCTKCTCCCTTCCAACCCTGGGGCCAACAAGTGGAAAACAAGGTGTCCCCTCCCTCATCATGGATCACAGCTTGCTGAAGGSACCTCTAGTTGCAAAGATCCCAGTAGGAGAAGGAGAGAGACAGCCAAGAAGGAGAGGTCTCCAGGCCTTTCTGCCAGCTCTTGCATGGGCACACGYTGCACCTCTCCTCCAAACCAGCTGCTCAGCCCCACGTCTGCCCCCGGATTTATTTACCCAGTGTTTACGATCCACGTCTTCATCAGCATCCCACTTGCGCGTTAGGAATGGGTGYTTCTTACTGATTATCTCGCCTTCGAAGAACGTGGTGAGGGTTGGGTACTCCTGGCAGAGGAGGGACAAAGGTGAGGTCACAATTGTCACCTACAGACATAAGCCCAAACAYAGACAGAGCTCCATGCGCTCAGCAAAAAGCATCGCCCGGGGGAGCTCCGGGCAATCCAAGGCCACTGCTCCTGCCCCCCATCCTGCCCCACACCTCTCCAAGGCTGACTCCTCCACACTCACAGCCTCGACCCTCTTATTCCAGCCTTTCCCTGCCTCTCTCCTCATTTCCTGGAAGCCAGAAGGAGCCGTGTCAGAGCTGAGCTGTGGGGAAGCATCTGAAGCACAAGACTGATGAGGAACAGCTGAGGGGAGCTGGGGGGGTTCAGCCTGCAGAAAAGGAGACTCAGGGGGAACCTTCTCACCCTCTACAACTCCCTGACAGGAGGGTGCAGGAAGGTGGSGGTCAGGCTCTGCTCCCAGGAAACAAGAGATAGGACACGAAGAAATGCCCTCAAATTGTACCACGGGAGGTTTAGATTGGATATTAGGAACAATTTCTTCTCTAAAGAATGGTTAAACATTGGAACAGACTGCCCAGGGAAGTGTTAAGAGTCACCATCCCTGGAAGTGTTTGAAAAGGATGTAGATGTGGAGCTTAGGGACATTGTTTAGTGGTAGACCTGGCTGTGTCCTGGGTCACTGGTTGGACTCAATGATCTTAGAGGGCTTTTCCAACCTTAAACGATTCCATGAAGCTCCCAGCTGGATGATCACCAGCAACATTTCCAGCCAGCACCGTTCCCCAGCAGATACCCCATGATCAAATCTACAACATGCTTAATCCCTCCACTCCTTATTTCTGGCAGCAGATTCTCCCACCCCACCGGAGAAAAAAAGAAAGCCTTTGCATAGCACCTTTTTGTGTCATTCTGCAGTTAACACTCACCTCTGTAAGGCCTTTAATCTTCAAGTATCCACAGAGATAGGAGTTTTCCATATCCACATGCTAGAAAAGAGTGCAAAGTCCAACCATAAAAACAGGCATGAAGGTACATGGTTGATCCAAAGCAGTTTCCAACCCTTCCAAGGACAATTTCAGCTTCAGCTGGTACAGACTGTCCAGCTCACTGCCCAATATTCACACTGCCAGCCCTTCTCCATGCTAGGAACCACCTGGAAAGATCATTTACAGGTGCCCAGCTCACCTCTGGCAGCCTCCACATCCCAGGCCTGCTCCCAAGCCAACACCCTCTGCCCAGAAGTCTCCAGCAGGAAGCAAATCCCCCTTCCAGCCGGAAGGGATCTGACTCACAGTGTTCTCCAAGTAAAAGCATCCCTGGAAGAATCATCCACATCCCCAGCATTTTGCAGCASGCCTTTCTCCTAAATCTAAAGCTTTTAGGCCACCTGTATTTTGAATTATCAGGCTGCATCTCTCTCCTCCTCTTGCTGTGGAGAAATTAGGTGAGGGTTTGCCTCCTCCTTTAAAACCAGGGATTTTCCAAGCTTTTCCCTGACATCTCCAGATCCCCTTTCAAAACACGCAGTGAGTTATTCAGGGAAGTGCAAACCTCAGCTTTGAGAAGATGGATCTTCTCCACCTGTGATCAAAGGACGGCAACGTTTCCCTGTGCTCAGCACGGGGAGAGCAGGCAGCTCCCTCTCCTTAGCTGACACACGCAAAACAGCCACGTTTTTGGCACTAAAGCAGCGTTTTTAGCACAAAAGCACCGTTTTTAGCACAAAGCACAGCCAGCCCCTGCGAGGTGGCAGCGTGCAATGGAGCTCAGCAGCCATGGGATGTCCCCACAACAAATCCCACCAGGAACATGGAGTATCGAACATAAAAATACCCCGTCGGGTTGGACAGAATCAATTAGGCTGGAAAAAAATCTGTCAGATCATCCAGTCCAACCTGTGACTGATTCATCACCTTGTCAACCAGACCAGAGCAGAGCACTGAGTGCCACGTCCAGCCTTTCCTTAAAACACCTCCAGGAATGGTGACTCCACCACCTCCCTGGGCAGCCCGTTCCAATGTTTAATGRCCTTTTCTGTGGAGAATTCTTCGTAATATCGAGGGATAGGGTGATGCGGGTGCTGTCGCAAGGGGCCGGCAGGGCGGGAACGGCCACCGCGGCCTGAGGCGAGCAGGTCCCCCGCTCGCCTCAGGCCGCGGTGGCCGTTCCCACCCCGCCAGGGCTCGGCTCGCCCCGCCGTTCCCCTCACCTGCATGACGACCTCCACCTCGTAGGCGTTGCCTTTGCTGCGCTGCTGCCCGCGGAACTTGGCCCCGCTGTACAGCAGCGAAGTGGCCACTCCGGGCTGCGCCGTGTTGATGGGGGGCGGCGGCACCAGGCTGCTGGCGGCCGCTCCGGTGGCAGGGGAGGAGGCCGAGCCCCCCGCGCCTCCAGCGCGGCGCCTCTCGCTCCGAACCGGCATCTCGGGGGGGTCCCCGGGCGCCAGCGTGGCCGGGGCCGGGGCGCGGCCGGGGGACGCCGCCCGCTCCGCTCCGCTCCGCTCCGCTCCCTCACGCCGAGGCCGCCGCTGGGTCGGGGCCTCCCGGCAGCTCCTCCGCGCGCTCCCATTGGCCCCCGCGCGCGTGCCGGAGGGGCCTTCCCTGACGCTGATTGGCGACTGGCGAGGGCTCGGGCGTTGATTGGTTGCGCTGCCGCGGGACGCTGTCGGGAAATGTAGGTTTTTCAGTCCAGCCGGCGCGGATTGGCTGCGGCTGCCGGCAAGATGGCGGCGCCCAGGGAGCGGCGCTGAGCGCGGTCGGGACGGGGTCTGTCGCGATGTGGCGCGGCTGTCGCCGGTTGCTGTGGGCCCGCTCTCTGCCCGCCCGGCTCCCCCGCCCGCCTCCTGCCACTGCCGGGGGCGGCCCGGTGGGGCCGTGCGGGCGTCGGGCCTACGCCCCGCCGGGAGGTGAGGGAGCGTGGGGCAGTTCCAGCCCCTTTTGGGGACGGGGTTCCTTCGCTGGGGACCCTCATCTCGCGGTCACTCCGAGCCAGGGCAGGCTTGGGATCGGCACGGCCCCGCGGGGACCGCGCTCCCCACGGCCGGTGAGCGGTCCCGGTGATGGGGCTCGTCTCGTGCCCTTTTCCTGGCGTTAATGGGTGTTTGGAGCAGGGCGGTTCGCTGACGAGTCCTCAGCGAACCAGCTTATTACACTTGTTTTTGTATTTTGGTGGGCTTTAGGGAGTTTGGGGGAATGGGATCCAGCGGGGGGAGGTCAGGCATGTTCTGGGCCGTGTATCCCCTCCACAGACTGCTCGAATCTTGTGGGTTTGAGGACAGTAAAATGAGTCTCGTTTTGTCTGAGGTGAGGCTGCAGAGTCGCGGTGACTCATGGCAAGGTTTTGGGAGCCACTGATGAGCCTCAGGGCTCCTCTGGGGTACGCACACGTTAATCTGTTTTTAGAGCTGTGCCTGAGGCACTTTCCGAGGCCCCGAAGCTCGCAGGTCGCTGAGCCTGAGCAAATCCTTCCATTTCCCCAGCGGGAAGGTGCTTTATTTAGCCTGGAATAACAGGCCTGCAGACTGACCTGCTTGCTGTGCCCTTCACGAGGCAGATTTATGGGTTTGGGATTTACAACCTGGTTGCTGTTGTCAAGGAAATGGCTCGTGGATTCTTTCTGCCTTGTGGGAGCGATGTGAGCCTTTGGAATGTGTGTAATCCTGCGCTCAGTTGTTGGGAGTGTGTGCAGCAGTGCTGGTAGGAAAGGAGGCTGCTCCTAAAACGAGACCTGCAGTTCCCTCTGGCTCACCTTGCAGGTGGGGCAGGTGTATTCCCGAGCTGGACTGGCATGTTTGGGCTGGAGGGAGCAGTGTCCTTCAGGGATTAATTTGTCCAACGTGATTGCAGTGGGAGAATCTGGAAAGGTTGACCCCAAGTGAAACTCCTGAGGAATGGTGGGACAGATCTCTTTGGGAAACCACCCCTGCCCCACTTGGATGGAGCTGAGCCCCCAGCTTGGCACGAGTGTCGCTGGTTCTGTTTGCTTCCCAGCTGTGCACAGCAACACTGTGGTTGTCACCAGTTTCCTGGCATTTCCCAGCTGAGTGGAGCTCACTGGAACACGCACTGGAGCTCACAGCTTGGAAGCTGTGGATGAAGGGCTGGATTTTTGTGTCCAGGCTACCTTGACAGCACTGAGTCTCTGTCTGTTCTGGGCTGKGAAGGGGAAGGGGCTGAACATTCTCTCTTTGTCCTCTCAATGTCTGTTTCTGTCCCCAGAGAGGAAGAGGTTCTACCAGAACGTGAGCATCTCACAAGGTGAAGGTGAGTATGGCTGCTGGGATGGAACAGAGGGGCTGATCCCTGGGAGAGGTGTCATCACCCCACAGCCCAGGCTGTGTCAGTGGGGTGTTTGTCACCAGCTGCTGTGCCCCTTCCTCATCTATGGCAAAGCTGCGTGGTGGGAAACAGCTTCCAAGACCAAATGTATCCAAGTGATGGTGGGAAACCTCAGTATTCCTGGTCCCTTGCTCCCATCAGCTCCAGCTCTGAATCTGCTCCCACTGTGGGGTTGTCTGTTGTTCCTTAGTGCCTGCTCCTCTTTGATTTCCCAGGATTTCTACTCTGATTCCCCAGGAGGCTTTGAAATAAACCTGGACCACCGAAAGCTGAAAACGCCCCAGGCCAAGCTCTTCACTGTCCCCAGCGAGGCCTTGGCCATTGCAGTGGCAACGGAATGGGATTCCCAGAAAGACACTATCAAGTTCTACACGATGCACCTGGTGAGCACAGCAGGGTGGGATGCTGAGAATTCCAAATGGTCTCCAAATGCAGAAGGTGGAGGCAGCAGGTTGTCCTGCTTCTAATGAGCAGAAGRTCAGGACTTTCTCTGAGCTGGCTGGGTGCCTGTCTAGAGGGAATCTGTGTCACTGGAGGGACCCGAGAAGGGGCTGGACAGTGTTATTGGGAATAGCRAAGGGCAGGAGGAAATGATGAGCTCTGGAGCAGTCCATGAACCCTCTTCCTTGCTGCTTAATGGGCTGCTTCCAGGGATTTTGAAAGATTTGAGGAGATTCCTATTASATGAGCCACATTGTGGCCCTGCACCCCCTTCAGCTGCACCCCTCGGTTCTCCATCTGCACAAATCCCTCTGCTTTTTCTTGGCATTGTAGCATGGAAATTGCTGCTTCTCCAAGCCTGGAATAACAGCAGTTTCAACTGCCTTTATCCCCAGACCACTCTGTGCAACACGGCGCTGGACAACCCCACGCAGCGAAACAAAACGCAGCTGATCCGAGCAGCCGTGAAGTTCCTGGAGACAGACACAGTCTGGTACGAGATGGGGGCCCAGCTGCATTTCGGAARGATGGTTGGGGAAAGTGAGGGAAAACATCTGCTCTAACCCAGACGTGGCAGGGCTCTGATCTGTGCTGGTTTTTGCCTGAGTGTTTGAATTAGATTAGGTCAGTGCGATGTCTGCAAACCTGGTTGGAGTTTGTGCACCCAAAGAGGGAGAATGGCGTCTGGTCCKCTGTTAAACTCTGTTTTGGACACCTCTATGCTGGGCAAGAGTGAGAACAGCAGGAAGTGAAGATCTGGGAGTAAAGGAAACATCTTTGAAATGCCTGTGGGGATCTGTCAGCCAGTCCCTGGTACTCCTGTGCCAGTACAGGCAGCTCAGACTGTTTGTACCAGTACCAAAATGCCCTTAATTCCTTAAAGTCCCTGTGGGCTGTAGGATCAAGCCTATTCATGCCCAGGCTCCTGTCCTAGCCTCCACTGGCAGCTGCACAGCTCCTGTGGGGAGAGTGATAGTCTTTCCCCACCTGCCCTYGTGGCTTTGGTCAGATTGAAGGCAGGGAATGCTGAGCTGAGGTGCTGGGCAAGGAGAGGCAGGAGTGGCCCCACASAGAGTTCCAGTGGGATTTGTTCTCTCCTCTAACTGCTAAACCTCACTTCAGCCTCTGGCTTCCTGCAGTTTTCAATTGGCTGGTTTGTTTCTCYGTTCTGTAGTAAGATATAATTGTCCTTCCTGGAACAACAAAGCTCTGAATTTGGGGAAGAGTCAGGGGATTGTTCCCAGTCACTGCTGCCTGGGTGGACAGCAGGCSCCTGTTCCCCTTGCTGTGGGTCTGGTGGGGTCAGTGTCGTTCCCAGAGGTGTGTCCCAGCCTGGCAGCCTGGGAGTGACCATCCAGTGTGGTTTTGTTCTGTGATGTCYCAGCTATCGTGTGGAGGAGCCTCCAGCCTTGGCAGAGCTGCAGAAGAATGAATGGGACCCTGTGGTCGCCTGGGCTGAGAACAGGTGAGAGCTCAAAGGTGTTCCTGGCTGCTTAGGCCCTGYCCTGCTGAGCTCAGCAGCTCTGGTGCTTGTGACTGCCAGGGCCACAAGCTCTTTTAGCCTTGGGCCTTTTCCCTGTGCTTTGCTAAGCATTTGGGTGATCATTCCAGGTACAATGTGACAATTGGCTCCTCGACCAGCATCCTGGGGCCAAACATTCCAGCCAGCACCAAGGAGACCTTTGTCAACCATCTGGCATCCTACAACATGTGGGCCCTGCAAGGTGAGCGGRGCTGGGCCAGGAACTCTGCTCAGGCTGGGCCAGTGAGGAGGTGGTTCCTCTCCATGGGGCAGGAGAGTGACTGTAACGTTTTTCTTCTGCTCAGAGTGTGGAGGTTTAGGTTTTAAATCTGCAGGCCAGGCCCTGACCTGGATTTGTCATGGGTAGGGATTCTCCTCAGTGCCACTGGTATTCAGGATCTGACTGTGCTGTCCCATGAGCTCCACCTTAGCACAAATAACTTCTTTAATGCCAAACCTTCTAATGATTTAATCCCTAGCTTTGTTGTTACCAGGAAAAGAAATCAGGCTTAGTACTCCAAAGTGCCCACGCTGTGCACTGTCCTCACTTTTTCATCCTTATATCCCACTTAATCTTGCCTGAATCATCTGAATGACACCAAAAGATAAAGAAATGAAGTGACGTTTGCTTTGCTCCAGACCTGAATGAGCAGCAGGCAGTGAAACCCACAAAAGACACAGAAAGCTGGCCTGGATAGATATCTCTCCCCTTTGCACAGGGAAGGGTTGTAGCAGAATAAAAGGAGGTGGTGTCCAGGGCGTGGCCTTTGTCACTGCGGTGGCCAGGCCAGCACAAGGCTCTGTTCCTGCTGTGAACCACAGATCTGAGTGCCCAGGTGCAGGTGGGAGGATCACTGGCCCTCCCTGAGGGGGTCCCACACCCTGCCTGTCTCTTCAGAGCRKGTGAAGATGCTGCTGTAATGCTGCAGAAAACAGCCATGAATCTTGTTTGGTTTGGGTTATTCCCTTCCAGGTATAGAATTTGTAATCACCCAGCTGAAATCGCTGATTCTGTCCATGGGCCTGATTGACAGGCACATTACAGTAGAGAAAGCCGTGCTTCTGTCTCGCCTGGAGGAAGAATACCAGGTAAATTATGTTACAAAACAGCCCTATAATTCAAATAGCAATAATCTCAGCATGACAAATGCATCCCCCACCACAAATAACTGGCAAGGGAAGTGCCTGCTGTAGCAGGAGACGTTCCACTCCACCAGTCTCCCTGTCTGAGAGCGTTTGGAGCGTGCTGCTGCAGAGCGACACCACGGGCGCAACAGCCCAGAGTGCTCCCAGGGCTGCCAGTTTCTTTTCACAGAGCCCAGATGGCTGCTTTTCTCCCTCTCTAATCTGAAGTGCAAAGTTGTGGCTGGCTTCTCTTGCTGTGGGTTATCCAGCCTGGAGGTCTTGGTAGACACCAAGCTACCAAGMTTGCTGGAAATTAGCCTGGTGTGAAGCTCTCCCTGTCCCAAAAGTGGCTGAAGTTGGGAATCTTTTCATCCTCCTTTAAGAGGCTTTGCCTCAGACCACAGTACAGATGAAGCACATCCTCATCTGGAGATATCCCTGCCTCAGCAGACAAGGATCAGCTCARTTCCTGGAGGGTTACCTGTGCTTCACAAACATGAGAAGGGAGGCTGAGAGTTCTGAGCTGCTTTAAGCATAATCCATGTTCCTCCTTCAGATTCGGCGCTGGGGCAACGTGGAGTGGGCCCATGACTACGACCTGTGTGAGCTGCGTGCTCGCACCGCAGCTGGGACTCTCTTTGTTCACCTCTGCTCAGAGAGCTCGACTGTAAAACACAAGCTGTTGCAGGACTGAGGCAGCTGGGTGGGGCACAGGAAGAAAACGTCCAGCTGGGAATTGCYGGCCTGACCCAGTGGATGGTAGCCATCCTCCTGCCATCCTGTTTTTCCTGGGATCAGCCTCATGTGCTGTGATTTTGTGGGCAACTCCTCACTTGGATTGCCTGCCGCAGTGCAGCGCCAGCAGTTTGAGCCCACAAGGAGGAAAGGTCAAGGTGAGCCTCCTCTGCATCYCCAAGCCAGCAGCTCCGTCCTTTCCTGGTGTCTGTAACTCATCAGAGGAGCTTCCACGGAAGAAACAGCTTCCTGGGCAGGGCACGGCACAGACATACCCAGCATATGCCACATGTCTTCATAGCTGCCAGCTCCTGACACACACTTGTTATGGAAATCTGAAAACAGACTCCACTGCATCTGTTGTTCATCCCTCGGCGTGCCTGTCTGTAACACCGGGGTCTCTGTGTTCCATTAAAGACTCGCCCTTGTGAGGTACCAAAAGCTGYGTCTTTGTTTTAATCACCAGACTGTGGGGTGGGTCCTGAGCTGCCAAGTCCTGGGCAGGTGCTGGGATGGCTCCAGGCATTAAAAATCATGGACCAGAGCAGACACTAACTACTGTGTGAACCACTTCATGCAGCTGAGGAGGTAGCAAGGAGACAACTGTGTAGCAAGAGGGGTGAAACCTGGGCTCCAGCCATCTTCAGAAGCACAGAGCATGATGAGCTGAATCTGTGTTTGACAGGCAGCACCAGCCACAGGGTTTTCTGAGACCATCTCTCCCTGGTGTGCATACAGAGCCACCCTCTCGTTTAACCTTCCCACCTTCTCCTTGCTGYCTGCCTGGAGCAGCACCGCCCTGGCCAGCACCGTTCCTCAGAAGCTGCCCACGAGCCAGCATRGCAGCGGCTGTCACCGAGCAAGGAGGGGAATTAATGACTCCTCGCTTGGCTGTCGCGAGCGGCGGCGCGTGAGCTCCTGCGGAACCATTGATTTCCCTTCCTGCTGGCTGGGGGCTGCTCTGCTCACGCTGCAGAAAGCCGCTTGCGAGAGGTGGTGAGGAGATGAGGCTCCCAGGCATACGGAGCCCCCGCCAGCCTTGTGCTTGCTGAGCTGGAAACCTGCTGTTAACTCGGGGGTGGTTTGATGGAGAGCGCTCCTCTCCCGAGCTGCTGCCTCGTGCCAGCGGCTCACAGGTTCCTGCCACTGTGCTCGCAGGTACCGAAGCTTTCAGGCATGATATGCTACAATGATTTGGTTCAGTCAGCTCACAGCTGATCCATAACCCCTTGTGACCAGGTCTGAGTTGTCTGCACGGGCTTCGTGCCAACGTGATGGAAGAGACAGAGCTTTGGATGCTTTTCCAGAGTCAAAAAGTAGCTTTTATTTGCAGCTTATGGTGGGATGGAAGAAAAATGCGTTTGGTCTGAAACATCCCAGGCAGCTTGGGCATAGAGAGGCAGCTGTTCCTGCTGGGGGCTGTCCTGTGTGCCCCAGCTGAGGCAGCTGCCCAGCCCTATTCTACAGGCTCCGTGTTATCCACCTCCTTCTGGAGAGTGTTGATGTAGCAAGTGATCTTTTTGATACAGGCGCGGTTTCTGTCGCTCTCGGTTTGGAAAGCCTGAACAGATTGAAACCGAGCAGTGAATCTGCAGGCGTGTCGAGGTCCCTGGAGCACAGAGGGCTCCAGCAAAGGTCTGGGAGTGCCCCTCTTTGCAGTGTCCCTGCCACTTGGGCCAGACCTGTGTGTGCCCCATCCCCCTGAGCTTGAGGGTCTCTTACCTTCTCTGTCACCGAGTTCTGCCACTGGTAGGTGTTGCAGAGCATGTCGCTCTCTCGCTTATCAATCTTGCGCAGGCGGATGTCGTGGGACATGTTGACGGCGTTGACAATGGTGTTTTTGTCCACGAGGAGCTGGGAGGTAACGTGACCGGATGAGAGGAGGGGGTGGGCACACAATGAACGAGCAGCACAGCASTGCTTAGAGGGAGGAATCAGCCCTCTGGCTCAGCCTGGCAAATCCCGAGTCATCGGGATGAATCCAGTGTTTTACCCTTGGCTTCACTATGGTGTAATGGGGCATTATCCCTTAGTACAGGTGGGGAAACTGAGGCAGCACCCTTGGCCTCACGTGCTGGAGCAGGGAGCTCTGTGCAGGCAGGGCTGCTGTGCAGCTGCTGTTGAAGCAAGGCTGTATATGCTCCAGCATGCCTGGAAATGGAAAATCACACTTGGAAGGGATTCCTGCACTGCTGGCGCTGGCTGTAAATCTTCATTTTTGGAGAGTCCCAGCTTCTAATGGAAGCAGYGACTTCCCTCATGGCTCTAAATAGAGGGTGGCTTCACTAACCCGTAATGACTCTCCTCCTGCAGCCAAGTGCAGCTGTTGGACAAATGAATTCCCTTCTCCATGGGAATGGATGGCAGTGAGGCAAAATGGGTGCGCGGCAGCGGCGCGGAACCGCCGCCATCTGCACAGGCCATAAAGCAGGAGCTCCCCCGGGGGCTCGSGGGTCTGGCTTGTGTCTGTCAGCTCTTGCTTACCTGGAGTGACAGGGGGCTGGGATAATCTGGACAGAGCAAAGCCACAGCTAATGCAAACTCARGTAATTTAGCCACTAAATGAAGGAATAATGGAGGCAAAAAGGGCAGCAGCGTTGCTGAGTGGAGCACTGCAATGATCTTGGTGCCTTTGGAAAGRCTCCTGGGATCTTTGCTATCACAGCAAGACTGAGGGGCTGATGGAAGGCTCCRTTTGAAATGTCATGTCCTGCCTCCAGATCAGCTCATGGGCTGGAGAGATCCAGGGAGGGGTTTTGAAGTCACTGAGGCAAACAGAGCCCCAGTGCAAGAAATTCAGAGCAGTGCTGGGATTCTGCTGAGGGAGCAGGGAGAGTCTGAACAAAACCAGCTGCAAGTGAATGCAGCAAAGACGCTGCCTGAGTGCCTGGAAATCAGCCAGAGCAGTGAGCTGTGCTGGAAGCAGGAGGGAGACTTCCTCAGCACCTCTTCTGGGCTGCTGCCACCAGCTCTGGCAGCACCCAGGGAAACCTGCAGTGCGGTTATCCCCTGTCCTAGGCAGTGGAGATGTCCAGAAGCACCACAGTTCAGCCAAGAGGGAGAGGAGGTTATGCTCGGGTTCAGATATGGCTCTGGCAGCACTGAGCCTCCTGGAAATCCTGTCCCTTCAGAGAAGAGGCTGTGGCCTCCTTTTCTTGCTGACTCCCTTGCAGAGATGAATTGTTTTGGTGCCCTCACCATTCTRACATCATCTGGGAAATCCTCTTCAAGCTCAAAGTTGTCCAGTTTCTCCTGGGTGGCGATGGCAATCTCCATCAGCTTTTCATGGTGTTGGTTTTCCAGGTCCCGGCACTGGGTCATCGTACAGAAGATGGTTAAGGAAAAAGCTGACCACACCACTCATCTGTGGAGAGTAAATGACCTCCTGTAACTGGGACTGAGTGTCTGCACAGTGGGATTCTGCAGGAATGAGCCTGGTTGCCCCCAGAAGCTGCTGGGGTGTTAGGATATCAGGATATACACTTTCAGTTCTTCACTACACATTGAGCGTTATCCCTACTGCCAAATATGACACAGGACTGAGAGAGGGCCTAGRTTTGCCAGGGAAATTGGAGGAGGCCTCCAGGTAAAAGCTAAGCTCTGAATGCAGTGCACTTATTTGCACCAGGCCAACAAACTTCTAGATTTAAAGCAGTGTGACCTGTCACTGCAGTACTTCAGTATTCTCATATAGCTTTTTTTTTCAGAAGACATAAAAAACACAAAAATGAACATCATTTAAAGAAATTTCAACAAGAATTGTAGATATTTCATTGGCTGCTATGGCAGGAATGTTCCTAGAAAACTGTCTAACCAGATCTTCCCTGGGTTTAGTCTCTTCTGCACGGAGAAGAAAGGAAGAWTCCCAGCAGAGTGAAAGCTGCCTAAATCCTACTTCCAGCACAGGAGAATTTAGATCTTTCTGTGCTCCCAGTCTCCACATGAAGAAGTTAGGCACCTTAAATGATTGTTCCTCAAAGCTGGGAAAAGATATTTTCTGTTGATTAAAATAAAAAAAATAAAGTTTTTATACTGCTGGCTTATTTTTGGATTTAGAGATGAGGTGTAGGTACATCACTGGGAGGTCCAGGCCAACATACTGTGAAAAGGATATATCCCTGTAATGTTTTCAATGAATGTTGATGCTCTGACATCAATGCTGCTTTTAAAATCCTGTAATAGTTCCTTAACAGAGGGGGAAAAAGAGGAAATATCACAATGAAAACTTGCATAAACATAACAGGGAGTCAGGGAGTCTAGGAGGAATCTACAATTTATTGTAATTTGGACTCACTGCTGTTATTAGCACAGTCAGAAACTGAACTGCCTGGAGCATTTAAAGTGTTTTCAAAGTGCTGCAAGATTTTCTTCCCTTCTTCAGGGACAGAAAATCAGAATCAGTTTATTGGAGGGAAGTTGACTGAATAATACCTTCACCCAGTGTCTGGAGTAAGCCAGGTGATCCTTTCTTACCCTCACCTAAGCAATGCTTGGAGAGCACTGTATTCCCATACCCTGCCATGCTGCAGCCTCCTCGTCTGTATGAAGAGCCTCTTGTAGGAAGCACAACCCCTGCCTGGGCTTTACTGCAGCTTTTGCTTTAGTCCTCAGGAATTAAAATTGTGTCTGCCTATTCCCTCTCTCAAAAACGGCTGATGGAGAATCTGTGAAGTGTTGCACTTAAATGTCTCGGTACCTGAATCCTGCAAATCCAGCAGGGCACACAGGGAGAAATGTTTCTGCTCATCTCATCAGTGACTGCAGATACATGAGGGCCAACTCAGAAAACACTAAAAAGGCACAATCCTGATGCAGTAAGGATCCATTTTGAGCTGCTGCTTTCTGCTATCCACACTCAAGAACGTAAACTGCTGCACACAGGCCACAGTTCCTGCCTGCTGATTTTTAAACAGATTACTTTGGATTTTTTCCTTAAATGAAGATGCACATTAGCAACCCTGCCCTAGTTTTTGAGGAAAAGTCTGGGGACGAAAAGGCAGCTATTATGCAAGCAAATGCAGTAAGCTGAGCAGGAATGTGTGTAATCTTATAGCAAAGATCAGCTTCAAAGAATGACACCTCTAGAATCCCAAATGCATACCCCATGCTATGCAGTGACTTGTGCAGACCTATAAAATGATTGCATGACCTTCCTTTCTCTAAAGTGTGTGAAATCAGCTTGGAGAGATGTGAAGGACATACTGCATTCTGCTCTGAGAAACAGAAATCTGTTGTAAGGTAGCGATGTCCAGGGCCTGATCTCACCCACATCAACTTTGTGCAGAGAAAAGAATAAGATGGAGACAAAGCATTTTCCTGAGTGGAACTCCTGTGCCCTCCTCTTTGTGAGTGAGCTGCTACACAGGGGTGCAGTGACAGAAAAGTGACCCCCCCATGTTCTGGCTGTGAGGTCTCACAGGTGTGTGCTTGGCTCTCACCTCCAGGTCGTTGGATACCAGCGCTTCCAAGGTCATGAGTGCATCCCACAGCTGAAGGATGTCTTCCTTGCACTGGGCTCGTTTAGACTCAGCAATATCACGGCTCCTGGCATGATGAATCTCATCCAGCCTCTAAACTCAGAGATACATAAATTACTTATAGTTTGTGTTCAGCACTCCATTGCAATTTAATTAACTTGTTACATATGTGAGAAAAGTTCCTGCTGCTGATTAGCTGAAATGAAATGTGATGATTCAGGGAAGTCTCCAAATTTACATACTGGGTACTCGACAGTGCTGAGGTTTGCYACTGCAGGGGGATTGGGAAAACTCTTCCTCATCCTCCACTCAGCAGAAGACTTTGCCCCTTCTATGCTTCCTACTTTGGTTCCCTTTCATTTCAAGAAAAAAAAAATTAAATTCTTGACATTGCTGGCTACGAAGAAGAATTAACAATTACTTCAGAGAAAGAAATGCAGGCCTAAATCCTATCCACTTCATGCCAAGRAGAATCTTGACTGACTTCCAGTAGGGTCAGGATTTAGTATTCTGAATATGGAATACCTATCATTGCCTGCCTTCCTCTTACAGCAAGGATTTATTGCCCTTCAGAATTATGTATTGACGTCACTTTTGTATCAGACAAGATTTATGTTTTCTTGGATCAAAAAAAAAATCCTCTTGTGCTGAACAACGTATTATTTTCAAGTCTGTTTAAAATGAGTTAACAATCAATTGTTAAAAAAAGGAGGAAAAATATATGTTTTATTGTGTCTTATCCACTTCTCAGAGGGAATGGAACGGGCTGAAGTAAGGAATTCTGTTGAAAACCCCTGCCAAGACTTGTGTCTGGAAATGGAGTGGATTACCCAAACTTTGCAGTGTTAAAAGGGGGAAGGGGAGAGCAAGGTGTCTTCTTCTCTAATGTAAACAAGTTAGGATGCTCAAAGGGCTCCAGAGTCATTCAAGCTGCACTTCTGGGAGCAATAACTTCAAAGTTCAAGGCCTTTAATCCTCCGTAGCCAACTTCAGAGAGTGCAGTGATTTTACAGGTTACCCAAGTTTACATGAAAGGATTACAGCCAGACAAACAGCCCTAAGAACAGCTCACAGACTGCAGTCTGTGGGGGCCTCTGTGCCTTTTGAACTCCTCCAGCACTTTTAAATGATGGGGAAATGCTATTAAAACACTGTGTCCACTTCTGATACCAACTCCTCTAATATTTACATGAAAACTGGCACGCTGACCACTGCGACCTGTTCAGAGGATCACAGAATCACAGAATGGTTTGGGTTGGAAGGGACCTTAAAGATCCTTCAGTTCCAAACCCCTGCCATGGGCAGGCACACCATCCACTATCCCAGGTTCCTCCAAGCCCTGTCCAACCTGGCCTTGGACACTTCCAGGGATGGGGCAGCCACAGCTTCTCTGGGCAACCTGTGCCAGGGCCTCACCACCTTCACAGGGAAGAATTTCTTCCCAATATCTAATCTAATTTATTCCTAATATCCCATCTAAGCCTCCCCTCCTTCACCTTAAGGCCATTCCCCCTTGTCCTGTCACTCCATGCCCTTGTAGCCCAATCCATAGCTGAGCCTGTAAGTCAGAAAATGGTGAGAGGGCAACATCTGGCCTCAGCCAYGTTTCTTTGGATTTGKTTTTGGGGTTTTTGTTGTTGTTGTTGGGGTATCTTTGTTTTTGTAGGTTTTGTGGGGTTTGTTTCRTTGGTTCAGGGTTTTTTTATGGAAGATACAATGAGAATTCAAGTGCAGGTTAACTGAATACTCATGTCAACCTTTTGGTTGGAACGAGATGATCTTGAAGGTCCCTTCCAAACCAAGCCACTCTGCAATTCTGTGACTCTGGTAGTGCTGCCAACTCATGTCCCAGCTAGAGCTGCTGGATGCAGTTTTCCAGCATGAGTCAGCAAGGTCCAAGGCCCCGGGAGCAGAGTGACTCAGCAGCTGTCAGCCTGTGACAGGCACCGAAATAAAAGTGACCTGGTTTCCAGCGGGAGCCAGCGCTCGTGACTCYGCTGGTGTCAGTTGTCAGGGACTTGCTCTCTCAGCTGACAGTGTTATCAGGCTTTAGCCCTCCCTTATTTTTTTTCTGTGGAAACAAAATCATGATCCATCTATTATACATGGTTAGAAAGGGATCCAGCTAGAAGCTACGCCCTAAGCAGCCACAATGGGTGGCTGTAGTTGAGCAGAATGAAAAGAGAGAGTTTCTGCTTTAAAAAGACTAGAAATACATTAAAATAACTTTATCTAATTTTTTTGGTTATAGGTCTTTGAGCTGTTGTTGACAAAATGAACTGAAGCAGAAAATTACTTGAAAATAAACTGAATACCCTGCAATTTCTTTCCTTTTCTTCCCCATTTTTCAATGAAGGAAGCGCTATTGGAGGCTTCAAAGAGAAGGGGAGTAGCAGTAAATATCTATCTAACTATCTATCTATCTATCTATCTATCATATCTATCTACAGATATTATAAATCAACTTCATAAAAATATTTAAACTAAAAGAAAGGCTGAGCATTTCCATTTTCTTTACTATTGGTAGCTTTTCTGGATGGGAGTAGTTTGCCCAAAAGGTAGAAATTTCAATTCCCAATTATTTTCCTGCATAAAGTATTATAAAGCTTTTCACATGATGTTAATGACCTTTTATTAGCTAACAAAACAATTTTTCTTTGTATAAATTTATGTGGTAATAAACAGGTAAGGAAATATCAGTGACTGAGCACTGGAAGAGGTTGCCCAGAGAGGTTGTGGAGTCTTCATCCCTGGAGATATTCAAACATAGTCCTGGGCAGTCTGCTGTGGGTTGTCCTCCTTGACCAGGACCAGATGACTTTCAGAGGTCCCTTCCACCCTCAAACACTCTGTGATTCTGCCATTAGGGACCAAGKATTGATTCCCATTACAGCAGTGTCAATTCCGAATAATTTTCCTAATTTTGATGGAGTTACCCCCATTTTCAGTGCAATTAAAAACTGGTGTATGAAGTAGAGAAATCATGTATCAAACAAACAAAAGTATAACATTACCCTTTGGTACTGGTTTTCAAAGTTTGAGATTATTTTCTTGCTTTCTTGCTGGTTGACTGTTAGAATTTCATGAAGTCTTTTGTAGAAATTCGAGACCTCAGCTTCTCGTTTTTCATGCTCTTCCAGTCCATACTTATACAGGTTCTCACAAACTAAGACAAACTCCTTCCTGTATGTGACAGCAGAGTCAAGGTTTTTTGCTTGTTCAGTGGAGCAACATGTTATGTTCCTTCTACCTCTGCAAATCTGAGCAACAAGAGCTACAAGCTACTTTCATGTAAACTCTGTGGTTCTTGCTGCGAGCAGGCTGCCAAATATTCTGTCTGGGGCAGGACTGGGTCACCCATTCACATTTTATGCATAGGATTTTGCTGCCTTAAGGGTATGGAGAAAGCTGTGGCAACTTGAGGGGGGGGRAAAAGCCTTGAGGAAGAGAAGGAAATACATTCACTTGTCTGACTCTTCTGACACAGCAGCAGAACGAAGCATACAACCCTATCTGTCTTTACAAGTGTGAATACAGTGCCTGTGTAGTTAATAAATACAGCTCTGGAGCCCACAGCCAAAACACAGAATAAACTACTGACTTGGTAGCATCACAAAAATAACGTCAATTTTTCTTCTGCTATTATCTTGGCAATGGAATTGTTTCTGGAGTCTATTGTAGTTAAGCTGTGATGCATTTTTCCCCAACAGTGTAATGCAATTTTAAGGAAGGTCAAGTTACTGGCCTTGACAATACTCTATTAATCTGAATGAGAAAAGAAAAAAGAAAAGAAGTGTCTGCTTTCTGCTCCCCCGTGTAGGAGCAATGATCAGAAAAATGTGCTGGCCTGGAAACTTCACGTTGCCAGTTCTGGCAGGTTGTGAGATATGCGACTGGTATCGTTCTGATTAGTCTGTTCCTATCTCCTACCACTTCAATTTCAACATGATTTTAGCRACTCTGCTCTCACAATCTCACTGACAGAGATTTATCTTCCAGCTCATTTTAAACTTTAAGTGGATTCCAGACTTAAAGAAAGTACAAAGTCTTGATTCTTGAAGGGTCAGAAAAGGAGGCGTCGGAAATTGTGTTTGATTCAAGGGAAGGAAAAGGAATATGGTAATTACAATGGTGAGAATTTAAAACGCTGGGATCTCACGACCTGTTGGGGATAGAAACGAGCGGTTTTACAAATGGGATGTTTCAAGCTGGGCTGGCCAGCTTGCCAGTAATATAAACCATTTGTTTGGAGCCCTCATATTTCACAAGATATCAAGCCTTAAAGCTGTCAGTGGTCTCACAGCCTTGCAGCGTAATTTTTGGTACCATTCCAAAATTGAACACAGACTGTCTCAGATCTTAGATCAATGTAGCTTTCAGCTCTGGACAAAAGCAACAGATGAAGAGTCCCTGTGGATGCACTTCCTTCTTAACTCAAGGCATTACCTTTTAGCTGTAGGTATTCCAAACCCAGGAAGGATATGCCTGCAGCAGGTCCTCCACTCCAGGGAGGGAAGCCAGTTTGGCAGCTTCTGTATCCTCTTCATACAGACTGTCAAACAGGAATGATCCATTCAGGTACTCAACAAAGGCTGTCTTTGAAGAGAAACAGAGCAAAATAAGTAAAATAAAGATGCCAACCTGCTGCCAGTCCTCAGGATGTGTCTCTCCTATAAGCACCTCACCAGCAGCTGAACATTGGTGCAGACACAGTTATATGAACACAGCAGACACACCAACCAAGCCATGAAAGCACCTTGCAACTGGAGTGAAACCCATCCCGGGGGCTTTGCTGCTACAACTCTGTAGCCTAAGGATAGAAAACACTGTTCAATCTCATATCAGATCACAGAATCATAAAATGGTTTGGGTTGGAAGGGACATTAAAGAGCATCTCATTCCACCCCCCTGCCATGGACAGGGACACCTTCCACTATCCCAAGTTACTCCAAGCCCTGTCCAACCTGGCCTTGGACACTTCCAGGGAAGAGGCAGCCACAGCTGCTCTGGGCAACCTGTGCCAGTTGCCAATATCAGACATCACACACAAACACTTATCGCAAGGCTATTAAGTCTTTCAGATAAGGAGTCGGTGAACTTTGGGGAGGGACAGAGGGAAGAGTTGCAGGTGTCCTCTCTGTCACTAAACCACTAAAATTCAGCCACTCTGACTTTTTAGAGGTCTGGAATACAGAGCCAGGCCACAACTGAAAGCACCATTCTATCTGGAATTATTTTCAGTCTGGTCACAGGACTACAGTGATTTCTGAAAATCCTGGAGAGTTTAACCATAAAACTAAAGAAAAGCATTAATTTAGTGTGTAGGAGAAAACAAAGTCACTTCACCATGAAAATGTTAACATTTCCCTCAGACCTGTAATTTTCTTAATCTCACATCAGGTTGATAAGATCCCTGGGTATGATTTACTATTTAGCTTTGCAGGGTCTCTATCTGTAGTTTCATTGTTCAGCCCAAAGAATTATGTTCTCCCACGTCACGTGTATTCCACAGCAGTTCCTGTTTTCATCCAAAAGATAAGATTCAGAGATCACAGAGATTAATCCAAGCCTTAGTTTTAGCAGAGCCGATGTTAACCTCTCATTAAATCTTCAAGCAGGTAAAAGGCAAGTCAATATGTGTTGTGCTTCTTTCTCCTGAGACAATACAACCAGGCAAAGAAAATTTACCTCGTGGTACTCCAGCTCTTTCTGCTTTGCCTGTTTTATCTCCAGCAGAGCAAGAGCCTGAGCCTCCTCTTGTTCCAATGGCTCAGTAAGATCTTGATACTTTAAAACTGCAGCTTCTCTCTACGAAATACAAATAAAGTATTTAGATTAGATTATCTAGCATTGCCCAACAAGTCTGGGCATAAATAATGGATCTTTCTAGAACATGCACCTGAGTGGCATCTGCATCTCCATTTCTTCATGGGCTTTTTATTAAACTACTTACGAAGTTGCTGATCTAATCCCKGTCTCATTTTTTGCTGGCATATTACTCTCTTTCTACTTTCAATGCATCTGAGCTAATTCAGTCCCAGGAAACTTTTCTCTCTCCATTTTCTCATCTTTAAAATTGGGTTTTTCTCCCTTTTAGCAGGAAGTTCTATTTTGACTTCTAGAATTTGAGCTCCAATTTGATCAGTCAGCGAGGTTAATACATTTTCTAGGGAGGAGAAGGCTCTTTGGAGGAGTGGATGGCAAGGTAGTACCAGGGGCAAGAACCTCATTAGCTTGAAACTGAAGCTTGACAAATTTAAGTATGCAATTCTCTGACGTCTCTGATGAGCAGGGACTTTATTCCATGACCCGGAAAGCCCTTTCAGTCCTATGGTAAGAGCAATACATATTCCAAGTACAGCTCCTGCTCTGTGCCAAGCAAATTTACAATTAATCATGTTCTTTGGTTACTAAAAAAACCCCTGTACAAAAACCCTCATCTTTGTTCCTCTGAGCCCTGRGATGATAAAGCAGTTCCACAGGTTACTGGTGAGGATGAACTGCCTTGTTCTCAGAAATCAAGAGTGGGAAGTGCATCCAGGCACCTGCTTGCCTGGCTAGTCTGTCAGTCTGCTACTGAAACAAATCACTCTGTGAGCAGCAGGACCACCAAGGCTCCTTCCCCCTGGATCCATGTCTCAAGACTGATTTCCTCTGAGATTCTCTAAGAAGACTTGCACTCACACTGCAGCCTCTCTGTGGCAACATGAACCAGGCCCCTCTCCCACACACAGCTGCTGAATTTCACAGAATCTGTGAAGACATCATGCTTCTGACACCTCTACCTCTCTGTCAGATTTGACAGAATTTGGCCTACAGGTTCACAGCTGTTACGTGGAAGCAGAATAAACACTCTGTGTTTCTGTGAGCCTGATTTCTGCAGGGAACCTGCCCCCAGTGCTRGAATATTGCTGGCACACCAACAAAGCAAAGGCTCTGTAAGATGCTGTTGCCTGATTWCCCGATCAGGGAATGCAGAAATCTCACCGTGGTGTCCCTCACGAGCTTGAAGTCCAAGTACACCAGGTTTGGAAGATGAGCAATAACAAACAGCGTGTACTGCTCGCCRTCGCAGAAAGGGTTCCCGGTGAAGTTCAGTGTCCGTAAGTTTTTTAACCTCCTGAGATACACAACCTGTGCCAAAGGGAAAGAGTTCTGTACTTCCCCGTGCTGGGGAAGCACAGCCTTGGAATATATTGCTTTTATTACAGTTAGGTTGCAATACGTATTCTGCTCCACTGCTAAATTCACACAACATTCAATTATGAGTTTATAATACTTGGGGGAAAGGAAATACTCAAATTCACATTGGGAATATTTAGGCAATGGGTGGAGAGAGAAAGCAGATGAGTGGAAAAATCACAGGTCTTAAATTGGTAAGATGCCCCCACAAGAACCCCAAATAAATCCTACTCTCCTTCCTTTTCTCATATGTAGCCACTTAYTCCCTTTCTAACTTTCATGGGAGCCAATAGGAATTTTGCCATGGCTGACAGCAGGAACAGAACAGGGCCTCCATGACTCAATAATCTCAAAGAGAAATGGCAGCAGAAAGCACTTAACACCAGGACAAAGGACCAAAACCATAGCTCAGACTACTTAGAAATCCTAAAGAAAATTTTATCCCCTAAGGAGGGGCTTGGACACAGTGGCAAATGTCAGTTTTAGAATATCTGATCCTTTGACAGAGAATATTTGCAAAGCCAGGGAACACTCACATCTTCCAGAGTGGTCAGGTTATTCTTCCCTATGGAGAAAATCTGCAGCTCTTGCAATGTGTCCATGTTCTCAATTTTAGATATTCTGTTACTGTAGAGACTGAGGTCCTGCAGTTTGACAAGGGTTTCCAGGCCCTCAATTACTTCAATATTGTTGAAGGACAAGTCTGGAGAAGAGATTAGAAATCAAATGTTAAATTATTTCTAGCAGAACACCCTGATTCAGCCTTTGCATTTAGTCTGGTTCTGGATGTAGCTTATGTACAGATTTTTCTCAGGGGTGGTCAGTGTCCCACAGGAAAGGCTTGGCATTAAGTCATTCTTCATCTCCATTTCATCCCTACAATTGTCCATGCAACTTTTAAATGAGAGGAAAAGCTGAAGTTTGTCCATGCAATGTCCACACACGCAGCCTGAAAGGGACTTATGGGGAAACACAATACACATGAGATGGGRAAATGCCAAAGAGGGGGATTTCTCTGACAAATCTGACACTGTTGTGTTTCTTGCAGACTCTGGCCTGCCACACCAATGCCACTGTTGTGGTCATTTCCATAGGACCAACATATGGCAGTTCCACAACAGTGGAGTTATGCAAGGGCATATACTCACTTTAGCTTTCAGTCATTGAAATGTCCTCTTCTCCTGCCAGAACATCCATCCTAACACCTATAATCACCATGACTAAGGGGAGGATTTGCCCTCAGGCCAGTAATGAGCAAGTCAAAAGTCCGAAGAGAGTTTATGAGCTCTCTTGGGTGGCTGAGTTAAACTCGTGTAACAGCAACGGAACCACTGCAGCCTTTGGGCAAGCAAAACATATGAGTGTGCTTCAAAACACTCTGCTTGTACTGTGGTGATCAGCTGGTGATTCACAAGTGCATCAGTCATCTGTGGAGCAGAACAGTGCAGACAACTGGGCGGAAGAACCCATCAGACATTTCACAACATGCTTACGAGCTGAAGCCCTGTGTGCTGAGGATATATTTAGAATTCCAGCCAGCAACGTGGCTGCAGTTCCAGGGAATGCTCCAAGCTGTGCATCTGTGTAGCTGAAGGGAGTCACATCAGGCTACAAAGATGGGCACTTCTTGGGACAACAATGACACCAAGCCCTTAAGGATATRGGGGTAGAGATGGTGGACTGTAGGCTCTGCCTCCAGCAGCTTCGAAAACAGAATACAGGCTTCTAAATCACAGAGGTGTTTCCATAAATATTCCTAATATTCTAAATACAATACAAACCTTGGAAACAACCTTGAAACCTCAGCTTCCTGTTCCTGCCACACCAAATGTATTAAACCCAGCTTTTAAACATTGAAAGGATTGTTTTGCAGCTCTGATACTCAGGCATTTTGACATTTGACAGTCAAATAAGGAAACACACAGACAGCTGACAGCCTTCCCTGGGAAAGCTCCTATCAGTCGTGTTTGAGAAGGAAGGTGACATCCTGGTTTATCACAGATTGCTTTGCACCTGTGAAGGCATCCAGCCTCCTATGCCTGTATCTCACCAAGCCATACAAGGTGAACCAGACTCTCCAGGCCTTCTATCTTCTCAATGACATTGTTGTCCAGCTGCAGTTTAGTCAGATTCTCTAACGGCCACAGATTATCAATCTGCAGGATACCTAAAGCCACAGGAAAAAAAAAAGAAAAGAAAATTGCTTTCCATGTGAGGCAGCCTCAGTTTAGCGGACACGCTGCCTTGCACAAGGAAAACAGGTCCAGCCTTGCCTCCAAAAGGATTTTCAGCGTGTGATGAGTGCCCTGGAGAGCTCAGAGGTGCACTGGCTGGAYGAGATTTCAATGAAACAGCCCACTTAACCTCAGTGTCCTGCACCGGCGCACGCGGCTCATCAGCGAGACCAACGAGGCGCGCAGGGGATGCTGACGATGGCCCTGCACTCCAGTGGCTTTATGAATCCACTACTAGGAGGCCTTGACCTTCATTTTCCTCTCCAGCTCCAAGTGGGAGGTTTGGGATGAGACTCTGCTTTCCTCTGCATTTGCAGTCTAGCGGTGCCCGGCTCCTGCTTTTGTAAATGACTCTCCTGCTCCTGGGATTCTCATCACAGGAGAGGAAGTTGGAGTCTACTCTTTCTGTGAAGGCTGCAGTTTAGAACTAATCAATAGCCCTGCATTTAGTTTCCTCCAAAAACAGAATCGCAAGGGCAGGCTGTTAGTCACTACAGCAAAGCATCAGGACCAAGGTGACAGGAAATACAGAACATTCTCACTCTCATTTCTCCTTCCCCTGCAATGGCTTCCCAGAAGATTTCAGCTGCTCTCCTGTTCTCCTCATTTACTGAGGGCAGAGTAAACCAAGGAATTGCATGCACAAAATATTCACACAATTCTGTATTTTGTATTTGCAAACAAATCTATCCAGGATCAAGTCAAGGGAGTTTAAGAAAAGCAACTCATACACACATTATTTTACTGGAGCACATGAGGAATAATCAACAGTAGATTTTTGCCTATGAAATTACCCCCTTCCCCCATATATTCAAATATTGAGCCAAATGTTCTTTCTTTTAATTTTTTGAATGCAAGTTTATGACAGGTTTGACGGCAAGAGGTAAACTGTGGTAATGCTGTGGATGACCAGGGGATGCCATCAGATTGGAGTGGAATCACCATAATCTCCTAAATAGCTCACACATAATCGCCAGCCATGGCAGAGCCTGCCCAGGGTTGGATTTGGCCATGTACTGAGGGACCCAATAGGCCTGTGGCCTGTAGGTGTCACCACAATATAAATGTTAAATGAGAACAGTAGTGACAATGAGAGTGGGAAGTGAAGCAGCTTTGAAGTTACCCATCAGCAAAAGCACCCAGCTCTCTCTGATGAAGCTACTTTGTACAGGTATGGGTGAAAGTCTAAGTCCAGATGTTAATTTTCACATAATAAATCCAAGCTAATAATGCTTGTTTAATTGCCAATTACCCACTTCATGCTTTATTCTATTACCTCCTAGCAAAAGGAGAAGGAAAATACGTATAAATTCTGATACTCACTTTTAAAACTAAGCTGTAGCTCTGTCACAGCCTTAAAGTTAATATTTTCCCCTTTGGCAAGATCTCCGAGGTCCTCTGGTAACTTCTCTTCAATGGCTTTTTGAACCATTTCATCATCAATAATGTTTGGCTCAATGTTAATGAAAAACTGACTCATTGTCAGACGGAATCAGCCTTACAGGACAGAAAAGAAAAACGAATTAAATCACTGCCTGGCTACTATTTCCAGCAGTCATAGACTCATAGAATCCCAGAATGGTTTGGGTTTGAAGGGACGTTAAAGAGCATCTCTTTCCACCCCCTGCCATGGGCAGGGACATCTTCCACTATCCCAGGTTGTTCCAAGCCCCCTCCAACCTGTCCGGAACACTTCCAGGGATGTGATATCCACAGCTTCTCTGATCAGCCTATTCCAATGCTTGACAACCTTTTCAGTGTAGAAATTCTTCACAGAAATCTAAACATCCCTAATGTTGCCCTTCAGGCAATGAGACTATTTGTCTTTTTAGAACTGTGCAGAGTTAATGAATCAGTGAGAAGGACTTGAATCGTCAACCTTTTGCTTGCGTAAGATGTTTATAATTATGGAATAAGTTCTGATTTATTTTTGCATAGGACAGGAATGATAAATGTCTGAGTTTAGAGAACTCTGTTCTCATCATGCCTTTCATTAACTAACCAAACCTTTGTGTGGCTGTGCTCAGCACAGACTGAGCAGCAGCAGGTTCTGGATTTATCCATCCTTGACCTTCTTTTCCGTCTTCCTTGCAGAATCACAGAATGGTTTGGTTTGGGAGGGACTTTAAAGATCACCTGGTTCCACTCCTGCCATGGGCAGGGACACCTTCCACTATCCCAGGTTGCTCCGAGTCCCGTCCAATCTGGCCTTGGACACTCCCAGGGATGTGCACTTGTCCATCGTCCCCTCAGTCAAGGCTGTTTCTAACCGCCCCTCCCCGGTGGCTGCGAAGGGGCCACGGCCTCCCGCTCCCAGGACGTACTGAGGCCCAGATTCCGGTCCCTCAGGCCTCTCACGCACAGGTCCCCGGGCTCTGAGTTGGCTGCGTGCCCCGTTCCCGATTCCCGGTTCCCGGTTCCCGGTTCCCGATTCCCGGTTCCCGGTTCCCGGTTCCCGGCCCCCAACCGGCGCCTCGGGGCCCGTCGCTAAGGAAGCCCGGGCGCGTTGCTACGGGCTGCCACGTGACCCGCTCAGCCGTCAATGGGCGGGGAGTGGGTGGAAGGCCGTCAACCAGTCAGAACGCGAGAAATCCGTGTCAGCCAATCAGCGCCAGGACCGTGCCCTCGCGGCGGAAGAGGGCCCGGATGATTGACGTTTTTCTTGCCCACTAATATTGCAGATGGGTTTGGCCTTTGCCCAATGGCGAGTGATAGTCACGGTGTCCCCGCTGTCCATCAAGAGGAGGGCGGGGAAAGGGCCGGGACGAACGCGGGGGCGGGCCCCTCGCTTGACAGTGATGGACAAGCTCTTTGTCCAATGGCTCTGCGGCGCCTCTAGCACCCGCCCAATGAAGTGTAGGGAGGCGGGACACGCTTGTCATAGCGCGCTGTGGTTGGCGCGCGAGGCTGTCATTCAGGGCGCGGTGTGGGAGGGGAGGGCACCGGGCCGCTGTTTGTTGTCATCCCAAGATGGAGTTTCTGCTGGGGAACCCGTTCAGCACCCCGGTGGGGCAGAGCCTCGGTACGGCGGCCTGGGGAGCGCGCAGGGGTTCGGGGGAGCCCGGGGAGCCAGTGGGGGCTCCGGCCAGCAGGGGGAACTGGAGGCAGCGGGGGGTTCTGGGAGTCGATGACGGGCTGTAGGGGTTCAGGGGGTCTGTGAGGGCCCATGGAGGGMCTTGGGGGTCGGTGAGGGGCTCGCGGGGGGGTATGTGAGGGGCTGTGGGAGCGGCGGGTGGAGAGTCTCAGAGGGCCCATGGGGGGATTTGGGGCTTGGTAAGGGGCTCTGGGGCTTAGTGAAGGTGTTTGGGGTTTGTGGGGATCCTTGGGGCTTGATGGTGGGTCTGGAGGTTGTGAGGCAGCTCTGAGGGCTGTCGGGAGCCTCTGGAGGTGTGGGAGGGTCTCTGGGGAGCAGGGATTCCAGGATTGGTAGGGTCTTGGAGGTGCTGGAAGGCTTTTGAGTTTTGGGGGATGGTGGGGACCTCAGTGGGAGGCTCTGGGGTTAGTGGGGGCCGTGGAGGGCTCAGTGGGCAGACGAGGGCTGGGGAACAGGGGGGCCTTTCAGCAGGCTGTTGTCCATGAGAAGGGAGTGATTCCACGTCGAGATGGATGAAGGAAAGTTGTTGCATCCCCCAACTCCTTTCCCTGCAGTCGAGCGCATTGTTCCAGACCACCCTGTCATTGATCCACCTCTTCCCAAAGTACTGAATCCTCCCTGTACCTGTGTGTGTGGGGGGGGTGACGTGGTTCAGAGACACAAATATGCACTTGGTTTTCAGCCTGAAGCCTGAATTGTGGTTTTAGTAATGCTTTGGTGCCATTAACAGGTTATTCTGAGTGAGCTTTCATTATGCGGCCACTTAAGGCCTCCCTAGGCTGCTGTGGCTGCTCACTCCCTCGCACAGACATGTTCTTTCATGGCTACTCATGTGTTGGTCTGGGTTGCCATGGCTGGGGCAAAGAAGAGAAAGGAGAAAGCCTGGGCGACACTTGTGCAGTGTTTGGTAGCTCTGAGTTCTCACCTTGTCTGGGTGGGCTCTCAGTGCCTCCTGCTTTCCTCTCTTGGGCTCTAAAGAAATTTAAGATCTCTGACATTGCGGTGAGAAGGAACAGGCTGGCTCAGGTTCCTGCAGTGCAGGCAGGCGGGCAGTCCCAAAGCCAAGGTGATGCTCAGTCGAGCATGTCTCCTGCAGGGAAAGGCTGGGAGAATTGGGATTGTTCAGCCTGGAAAAGGCAAGGCCTTGGGTTGACCTAATTGTGGCCTTCCAGTACCTGAAGGGAATCTACAGGAAAGATGAAGAGCGACTATAAGGGCCTGGAGTGATAGGACAAGGCGGAATGGCTTCGAACTGACAGGGAGTAGGGTTAGATGGGATATTGGCAAGAAGTTCTTCCCTGTGAGGGTGGTGAGGCCCCTGCACAGGTTGCCCAGAGAAACTGTGGCTGCCCCATCCCTGGAAGTGTCCAAGGCCGGGTTGAATGGGGCTTGGAGCAACCTGGGATAGTGGAAGGTGTCTCTGCCTATGGCAGGGGGTGGAATGAGATGAGCTTTAAGGTCCTTTTCAACCCAAACTATTCTGTGATTCTCTAAGATATAGCTATGCATAGTCTAGCCTAGAACTATTCTGTGTTGATTTATGGAATGATGGAAGTCTTTGAAAATAATAGTGGAAAAAATTTGGCAGAGTATCTGCTCATGACCTCAAACCTTTTTTATAGTTATTTTCTCATCCCCACGTGCAGGGACACTCCCTGGTCAGGATAAAAGGCCCTTGCACGGGTGAGTCTCACGCTGTACTTTGAGCATGGCTGGGTTCTCTTTGTCAGGCTATATGGAGCATGTGTATAACTTGCTGTTTATCCTCAGCCATCTGGGGTGTTTATTTCTTCTGCTGAGGGAGAGAAGTGCTGAGAATTGGAGGAGAATAACGAGAACAGCACAAGCGAAACATGATTTTTAGAGTGAATTTGCTTTGTTGTGTGTGGCCATCAGAGCACCCCTGCCAGGACAGCTGCTGCTGGGCCAGGCCTCTGCCGTGGGCCTGGGAAGGGAAKGCAGCAATTTCTCATCTCTTTATTGACAGCTGCTTTTAGCATCAGTCAGTGGTTTGAAGGAGCTTAAGAAATGTTGGGGGGCAGGGAGGGTGGAGCAGTAAAATCTGCTTTTTTAGCCTTTTTGCCTCTTTAACTGCAGAGTGCAAAGGTTTTCACAGCTCTCACATCCCTTCCCTCGCTAAACAACCGCTCGCTGCCAACTTTGAGGCTTTGAACTCACTGAGCTGCTTCCATCAGATAAGGTTAGGTGTGCAGCTTCCCTTAATGCAAAATTCAGCTGCACTTTCAGAATGGTTTTTTTGCTCCCAGGGGGAATAGATAACTGCAGATTTTATTTTGGAAGACAAATTTTTCTGCTTCTCCTATCGCTGCCAGTTATCCCTTTCTGAGCAGTAAAACAAAAGCATGCCTTGTTCTCAGACACTGCTATTTGCCCAGTGCTTCCACAGTTTGTTTTTCCAATGAGCTTGTGGAATGTAATTTTCACTTATGTTTCTCTTCATTCTTTAAAAGAAATGGAATAATTTTGTATTTCTGTTTTAACATATTGTGTTGAACACAGTTGTGATGTTTTCAAGCAAGGCCTAACACTCACCATAAGGGAGAAGTGCAGAAAATCCTGTAGGTCCATCGGCACACCAAGAATGTGTGTTCTCTGCCAGGAAGTAGCAAAGGTTCATGAGAAGATTTAATTAGGGCTCTACAATGTCTRCAGATAAATGCCAGGTCTGAAAGAACAAAGATGTCAGAGAAGGTTTGAGGAGAGCTGAGAGAGGTAATACAAGGGATTTTCTCTTTTCTCCTCTTTATCTGGATAATGTCTGAAGCCAGGCAGGCTTTTTATGTTAACTCTTTTGCTTAATGTGGGAAAGTAATGCTAGGATGAGCTCAGAGGATTTGTAATGGAGATGGATAGAGTCTCTTGCATCTAAAGTGCCAGTTGAAATGGCAGCCAGGTTCCTCATGGCTGAAACCTACCTGATTTTTGGACTGGCTTATAAGGTACCCTCTATTTAATTCCCAGTGGTGGCATAGCAGTAACTGTAAAAGCCATCACCATGGCTGCTAATAACAAGCCTTACCTAATTTTGCTGTAATACTTTGATTGGCCTGTGGACACTGAACTGTCCTTGTGTCTCCAGCAAGGTCCTCTCCTAAGCAGAGTGAGTGGTTTTTGTTGGGGCTGTTGTGTGGAAGGCAGGCAGCTATGCCTAAAAGATTCCTAAACTTAAAAAAACCCGTTTTCATTCCTCACTGCTTTTTACTTGGAGGTTGCTCTGAAGGGAGCTTATGGCAGCATTTTACATATAAATCAAAAGTCTCACCCAGGATTTTGTAGCAGAATCCAATACTTCTCAAAGGTTTTGTGAGGTGTTTTTCAGAAGCTCTTTGTAAAGGCTGGTGAGGGTCAAGAGGGTGGAATTGGGTGCCTTGGGTTTTGTAGGCTGCCAAGTGCATCGGTGTTGACAAGATCCTTTGTGGCATTGGGTGCTGGCCCAGTTCTTATGACTGAACTGTTTATTTTTTCCAGTCAGTACTGTAAATACTGTCTTGAAGAATATCCCAACCAGTGAGGAGGAGAAGAGCAGGAAGATGTGTAGTAAAGCAGCGCTGACAGAGTGCTTGCTGTGTGGAGAGGGATTGGCCTGGAGAAAAAGCTGCAATTTACAGTAGTGGGAATTTGCCTTGAGATTCACCATCCTGCCATAAATTGCGTTTTTATCTTTCTTTGTTCGATGGAGCCATCTTTAAAGTGTCACCACTCTATTCAAGGTTATTAGAACAAATACCCTTGCTGCAGGTTGGCTAAAACATCTTCGATGATTAAAGCTGATTGAATTACAAGAACAGGGAGTGCTGGTGACTTTTTTTTGGCTGTTCTGCTTATTTGCTATCGGCCATGTGGCTTACATGTGAGGACACAGGAAAACCTGGTTTCGTTTTTTTGGTTTTACTCTGGAGACTTTGCAAYGGCTTCAGGAAAGTGTTTATTTGTCTGAATCCAAACCAAGCCTTGCTGCTGCCCTCTCCCCTCAGGTGCAGAGAGCTGAGCTGGAGCAGTGAGGTGTGAAATGGCTCCTCACAGGGTAGTGGACAGGGGCATCAAGGTCCATTGTGGTCAGGCTGTGGTCAGGGCTGTGTGTGCTGCTGAACTCAGCTCTTCTCACTGCAGCCCCAAATCTGCCTGACCCCGAGCCAAAGACCTCTGGGAGAGAAGTTCAGCACCTGAATTAGGTGCACTGAAAGTTAATTTTTAACAATGCAGTAGAAATGAAGTTGTCCTGTGTGGCTGGAAGTGGGGATCAGGTGCTTCTGGTTTACACCTCTGGTCCCTGTTGCTGAAGGGGCGTTTTAGTGCAGGGTGCCATCCTTGGGCACTTGCCTTGGAATCTGTTTTTGGAGGAGGAACAGTGTGGTGATTTAATACAGAGTATTGTTTAAGGAGACTACAGAAACAAGGTTTCAGCAAAAGATACAGAGACACTTTATTGAAGCAACAGTGAGGCAGACAGCTTTTCAATTGATTTTTATCAAAGCACTTGCAGTTTCCATTCAAGGCTGTTAAATTGATAATATATATGGTGGATACAGTCTGTTTTCAGAGCTGCTGTTTTGTTCCCCCCCTTTTTTTTTTTTCCTTTTTAATGGGAAAATGCTTCAGCTAAGGGGGTTTAAAACACCTTTTTATTTTCCTTTCTGTAAGAAGCACTTGAGCCGTTTCTTCAGTTTTCTTATATCTCTAAGATTTTTATGAGTCTTAGAATAAAAATGGTTCCTAAATAAATGAGTTGATAGCTACATGCAGGAACAGAGAAATGCATTAGAGCCAGCAGCCCATGGTAGTCCTGCGGGATGCATTAATCCAGGCTTTCTTGTCCACAATTTCCCTAAGTTCCCTTCAGAGTAAACTTACTACTTTGCTGTGCTGTAAGTGAAACATTTTTTGTAAAGACAAGCCTTTTCCCAATGCTAGAAATCAGTATTTCAAGTGCACACTGTAATCTTAGGATGTGGTCCCAGTAAAATATCATTTTTGCAGTTGGGCTCTGAATCCTCTCTCTCTTTGAAGATTCATTGCCTTATAATAAAATAAAAAGTCCTTTGCATTTACCCATAACCATGGAAGTATTGTGCCCTGTTCTAAGGGAAGCTTTTCTCAGTACAAGATGGCAGGAGCTTTTCTTGCTGTATCCAAAAGATGAATTTTGTCTTTGCCTGCAGTGAAAAGGGCGCAAGAAGTTCTCTCCTCAGAGTTGAAGTACTTTTCTAGGTACTCCTGTAACTGGTCAGTCGTTAGAAATCCAGCCTCCCACTGCTCATTCAGGATTGTGCTTGCCATGCAAAAAAAGCCTGATAAAGTGCTTTTAGTTTTATAAGATTATTTGGATCTGCTTTCACTTCGTAACAATGGATTATGTTGTAAGGAAAATCTCCATGAAATATGAAAATGGATATCTTTGCTTTTAAAGGAGCAAATAAATATTGAGTCATGAATCTGGCAACTTGGAGAAACTACGTACACGTGTGAAGCTGGGTAATTAGTATAATACCATTTAATACTGGGTTACTAAGACTGGATTTATTTTATAGGCACAAAAGCAGATTGTAGTTCATGAAGGTATTATAACATGTATTTTTGGGTAATGCTGTTTTATCTCTTTCAGCATGGTACGTTTAAATGTATATTCCACATGCTTCTAATAGCCATCTCTATGTTAGAGTGAGGACAGCCTGTTCCCAATTTGTTACTGCTGTGTTCATGGACTCAGCAGATTTTTTAAACTGCATATTTAAAATATGCTTGTCTGAAAACTACAGAAAATCCCCACAAACCCTTCCAASTAATTTAATGTTTCATCCAAAATTTTCACCAAAAAATTACTGTGTGTTTTCCTTAGTTAAGAAGAGTTTTAAGTTAGGCAGGCTTTCCTTTGCTTTTGTAAGCTACATTGAGTTTTTAATTAACAACTTTTTGAAGGTGATGAAGGTATTTGGTTGTATCCTCAGTGATAATGGTCAGTGGAGGCACAGCAGCAGCTCTTGCAGAAGTTTTGGTGACATGATCCTGGGGAAGGTGCTGCCTGGGACCTGCAGGGCTGGGACTCTTCAGGGCTGGCCTGGCAACCTTCTTCCTCATCCAGTGTTTCCTACTTGACTAAAAGTCATTTGATCCTTTGTGTTTGGGTTTCAAAATCTGTACAATGTAATCACGTGATAGGAGCATAAATGTTTGGAGAACACAGGGACAAAGGACACACTGAGAAGTGAGGAAGTGACCCGAAAGCCCAGCCTGTGAAACACGGCAATGAGTCTGCACAGATCATCCAGGACTAGTTTTCCAATTTCTCATTTACATCTGCCTGAGGAATTCCTGGTTTTATACATAAAACAAACTTGTTGCTAAGCATAAAAATCCTACCAAGGGTAGATAAGCCTTATCTTCTGTATTTGCGTAGTTATTCTGCTGATGGTTCTGCCCGATCGTTTCAGTTACTGTCAGTGGCAGAAGGCTCTTTTAAAATTGATGATTCTTCAGGACAAAAGATACTGGTCTGAAAGCTTTGCTAGAGCTGAGTCTCTCTCCCCTTAGGAGCAGCTCCTTTGCTACAGGTAAACATGTTTTTATGCAACCCAGGGAGTCAGATCTTTCAATCTATAGGTAACACTTCCCATTGCTCAAGAAGGGGAGATGCAAATAAATCCAGCCAGTCTATTATTGGCAGCACTGTCTTTAGATTTAAATATACACTCCATGGTTGTTCTCTACCTGCCAGAATTGCAAGGTGAGCTCCACAATAGTAGCTCATTTCAAAATCAAAGATTAGGGATGAAAAAAATCCATGCCTTGTCTGTGTTTGAGCAGTTCCTGGCACTGCTGTGTATGGACTATTTACCCATGCACCTGTATCTCTCAGTTCACAACATTTGGCAGCTCAGTGTAGTCTCAGAGAACATCAGGAGACTGAAAAATGAGGAGATATTCAGAAGAAACCTGTTGAATAAGTTGGTTAGCTTGTAGCCTGCTTATTCCTTGAGAGTAAGGCAGCCTGTTCCCCAGCTGGTCCTCAGAACCGTCTGGGTTAAATTACTTTGGGAAGAAATTCTTTGTTCAAATTCAGATCAAAGAAAGCATACGCAAAGTGAAGGCACTCATTGGTGTTATAAACTGTGTTTGAATCCCAAGAATATTGCAGAGCATTGGTTTCTTGTTCTTAAGGCAGGAAAGACTTTGTTGCATCCCAAATGTGGTCAGGAATGTTGAGGTCGTTGTTAACTTGAACATGTTGCATCCTCTGTATTTTGGTTGGATACATTTACTGCGAGAAGTATGACTGGCTTCGTGTTTGACCCAAATAGCAAAAAAATTGTATTTTTTGCCTAGCTTAGTAAGTGCAGAGAGTCCCTTTTTAAAACCTGGTATTTCCTGACTTTTTTTTTTAAACTTTTATATTGTCTCAATTATAGCTTTCTGCATTTATTTTCCTCTTGGAAGGAAGGGGGTGTCTTTCCTTGCCCATAAACACAAAAAGCTACCTTGAGCATATTAAATAAATTGCAAGCTTCAGCAGCTTTGCCAGCAAATTTTGGAAAGTTTTTATGATATTGTGGACCTACAGGCAAGAGATTTCATAGCTTTGTCTTCTGAGACTAATAAATATATCTACATGTTTAATAGAGGCGTTTTACTTAAGCTTTGGTGACCAAATACTTACTGAAATACAGATAATTTTTTTCCAGACATCTTCAAGGCTTTAATTAGTGGTTTTGTCCAAAAAGTCATGCCTAAAGTAAGATCTTGACTGAAGTGATCCGGAGATGAGATACTATGTTGTAGCTTTTCCTTCAAAACCTCCTTGATTGCAGTTGAAGCAATGGACTTCTGTTGGGCTCAACATTTTTCCCTCTTTTATATGAAGTTGTTGAGGATCTTAACTCCTCAGTGTTCACCAAAAAGTGCTCTGATCAGTTAACAGAGCGTTAGGGAATTTCACCAGTTAATTGGTTCCTAATTTAAGGATTAGGAGAGAAAATATGAAAATTTTTTTGGAATATTTCATCTGGAGTGAGTCTTGAAATCCATCTCCACAGTGCGACCTGAGTTATTTCCTGAACGCTATCTGGTATTTTCCTGAGCAGTTGTTATGGGATATAGGCATGATAATGAGATGATTGATAGTGGGATGTAGGGGTTAGGCTGCATGCAGCAGGTATTTGGGTTTGGGTTACCCTGAGCTCACATTTAAGCTGTTGTAGTAGATAGCTTTTTTTTTCATTATCTTTGAGCTGCTCTTTCTCTACTCATTTTCGGTGGTTTTAATTAGAAGGGTATTTTGCTGAAAAGAGCGAACTCAGACCTTTGTGAAATTTTCTGCTAGTACAAATAATGGTAAATCTGAAATCACTTATTAGACAAGAAGTTGTTATGGCAACTATAAGATGGTTGGCTAATCAGAGAGTGAGATCAGTTTTTATTTACAAGTGTAATGAGCAATTAAGTTTGAGCAGCTGTCAGACTTGGAAAGTGATTAAAGTTCAGCAAACAACCCAAATGGGTCAGTGTTCAGTTCTGATGGTTTTCTGACACTGCAGCTTGATCATCTGTGGGTTTTACCTACTATAATTAAAACTGCCTTTAAAATCCCCATCCGTGCCAATGACTTGGTATAGCCAGTGAGTAGAAAAATCCCTTTTCCTACCAGGTTCCTTAATGGGTACTGGCCTGGAGTCTTGCTGTGAGTAATGAGGTATTTCACATGTGGCAGTCCTTAAAGCAAAGCTCAGTCTGGATGCTGTTTTGCAGAATCATCTCCTGGCTGTTGGTGATCCCCAGGAGGGAGCTGAAGCGGTGCAGCCTCGCTCAGGCTTTGCACCTCTAAAAGCTCCCTTTCATTAAAGGCAGCATTACGCAGTTGTTGGTTGCTTAGGAAGCTGCTGCTGGACACAGAGGAAGGACGTGCATGGTGTACATGAACATTAAACCCAAAGGAAGTGGAGAAAGTCGTGATTCACCCAGAAACATGAGGGAATGGCCAGGAGAGGCTGACCTCGGCCGGACCTGGCGAATCTCAGTCGTTGGGCTGGTCACTGTGGATAGGACAGGCTGCTGCTCCTCGTGGCTTTCCCAAGCAGGAGCTGGTTTTCTGCAGATTCCAGAAGATTGCATATGTTCACTGTGRGAAAGTTACCTTCCCATCCACACTCTGCACCATATCAGCCTATTTCATTGCTGAAGTTTGCTTCCCTGCTGCACGTGTTAAATAAACCAAAGTGTTTGTAACCCTTGCTCAAAATCTGTGTTCTAGTTAGAGTTTTAACTGTTCAAGACAGTTAAACCAGTATATTTTCCAAAATTATGCTGCCGTCCCCTGATACATTTACATTTTTATTAATTTTACCACACTAATGGTATGATGTAATACAGGCAATTGCAGCGGAACGTGAAATGGATTGGGATAGCTCCTGACCTGAAGAATTTACAAAGTCGTGTGACTAGATAACACACGTTGGTGAATGGGGACTTAAGGGAAAATTAAAATGACAGTCTCAGAAATAGGCATTTGCATACTTGACCTAAACTTCTGGTATTTACATTTTCTATTTATCAGTCTTTTTCAGGCTTATCTACAGCAGTGGCACGTGAGAAACAGGGCTGTAAAAATGGAACAGAATTTTTAGTAGGGTTATTAGAGACCAAGAAATCCGCATTTCTCAGCCTCCAAGATGGGATTGCACACATGTATCTTGTTATTGCTATTGCTTGATTTGCTCTTGGGTTTCCTGAGAAGATTGCTTGGAAGTGTTTATCCGCTAAGCTTCTGCAGGCATAGCAAGCCTGGCTTTGTGGAATGGGCAGCTGGCAGTGGAGCCTTTCAGTGACCACAGCCCTGGCAAAAGTAATTCCTGTCACCTAGTGGCAGAGGAGCCAGCTCTCCCCTCTTCCCATGGTGAAAACTCTTAGTGTATTCCATAYGCTGATCTTCAAGCCATGGAGATATTGGAGAATTGGGACGGGGTTGGAGCTTGCTGCCTCTTGCACAGGCTTGCTGTCGTCCTGTAGAGCAGTGCGAGGGAACGCTGAAAAATTGAGAAGCAAACAAGCTTTCACACTAGAAAACACAAACCATCAACCCTCAAAAGCTGCACACTCCACTTCTAGTTCCCTCTACGCGTGGGGTAATTGTGGTTTTCCAAAGGATGCAGCTCTCACCTTCGGAGTTGTAGATATGTAGGAGAGCTGGGGGTGGGAACATGCACGTGGAATAGTTACTGCAAGGGTTGTTTCATTTAATTTGTAACACRGTTTAATTATCACGTGTGAGAACTTCCTTAAAAATCTTGTGTAGCATGCTGCAGTGAAGGAGTAAACTTGTTCTTGTAACTGCTTCCTTGTAGGAATGGGAGATTTTGCCTATTTTTTCTGCTCACTAAATAGTGTTTTCCGTTTATTTTAAGCATGTAAAGATGTGGGCAATTGACTTTAGGAGTAACCTGTAAAAAATAATACAAATAATACTAATGCAGGAGCCTGATGATTCTCTCTGCCTTATAGTTTGTTTGCAGCAAACATGTTACAAGTGAGCAGGTGGGAGGGGGAGTTTGAAATATATGGGGATGGATTTTTAGAGTTTGCAGCTGACGTGGATTAAAAATTCTTAGAACATTTCATCCATGAAAGGCAATTAGTTTTGTTTTATGAATATGAAAAGCACGTAGCTTGTAAGTACTGGAGTGAAGTCCCAAGTGAGTTATTAGAACTTGCTTTACTCATGTAGTACAAAATTGGCCATCAAGAGCTGATAGATTTCAAATATAGCTCACTGACACACTGATCATCCATAACTTTTCGTAAAGACATTTTTTTGGGCTCACCTGTAATTACTGGATGCTGTTAAAGTCCTGAATGGGGCAGATAGTCACAGATCAGGACACCTCCTTGTTCTTGATGGTGATTACAGCGTGTTGTGCAGCTGGGATATGGAATTGTGATACCTCTCTGCCTGCTTTCACTACTTCCAGTGCCCCTTTCTCTGATTCATAAGGTAAGGCTGATAAAATAAATGGAGTGTGCTCTTTTTTTAGCACTTGGGTTTTTTGGCATCAGGAAAAATTAATGCATTAGTTATTTCTGGAGTATTGGGGTTGTCTCTCTGAGTAGTTCTCAGGTACTAATGAGTGTTTGGAAAATGATGATTTTTTTTTCAGCTTCTTTGTTTCGTTTCTTTGTCTGGTTTTGGTTTGTTGTTTGTGGGGTTTTTTTGTTGGGYGAGAGCCAAAGACTAAGCTGTTGAGAAATTTGGTATTTCTAGTCTTAATCAACAGACATACTCATCCAGTATGTCAGTGCTGTAATACCTGAGATTCCTAGTTAAGGAAGTGGTAGCCCCAGTACAGGAATTAGGTAGCCCCTCCAATCATGCAAATTCCATGGAGAAACTAAAACAGGACGAAAACTCTTTGGTGAGTGGTGGGCTACAATTTAAGCTCTGCCTATGGAAATGACTAAATGTCAATGTAATTTGTTATAAAACACTGACTGCTGGACAGTGTTCAAAGGAGAAGGAGATTGGGGTAACCATCCTGATGCACTGACCTGTTTAAACAACACCGTGCTGATAAATTCTCCCACACGGGGTCATACAGACATGTCACAGCAGTCGAATTTAGAAAAGGCAAATCTGAAGGAGACCATTTCATCACCCAGGAGGTTTTAATTTATGCTTTTGTGCCTCTCATCCAGAGAAGAAAGATGGACACTTAGAGTGGGATGATATTAAACTACTGGAAGTGTTGCCTAATAGATCACAGTTGTCTGTGAAGCAGCAAGTCATCATCCCCCGACACAACAGGACRAGGGGACACTGTCACGAGATGTGACATGTCATAAAGGATCATTGATTTGTTGCTCCCCTACAGTAAATCAAAGATCTCCATTCAAATCCATTAAAATCCATTAATAYGGGGCATAGATTTTAAAACTGCTCTGACATTTCTGATTGAAGGCTTTGGCGTATCGATTCCTGACGTGAGCAGATTGGTGTTTGTCAATCCTAAAGTAGCACCATCATCTGAATATCACYGGGTGGCAGCGAGGTGGGAACCTGGCCAAGGTCACTGCTGAAAGAGATGAGGAAACGTGCAGCGCAGGCTGAATTTTGGGGAAAAGTGCCTCTGAATCATGCAAACGGCTTGATGAGCTGGGAGCTGCTTCCGTATGACCTCGCTSTGAAGGACGGCTATTTACAGTACATGGGTCAACATGTGAGCTCTAATGAGTGTCAGGGCATGGCAGGAAGGTGTTTTTCTGTGCTTTGTTTCTAGAGCTGTGTAGAATGGAGAAGTCAGAGGGATTTCACTGTGTTTTAAAGAAGCAGTAGTGTCTCTCTGCCATCTGTTTTGGAAGAGAACAACTTACATACACATGTCATTCAGTGGAGTTTGCTGTCAACAGCAACAATTTCTGCTGATGGGGGAACTTCAGGGAGAAGATTCGTAACAAAAGTCTTTATTGTATAGAAACACACCGTTCTGCTTGGGACCCAGCTTCCAAATGCTTTTAAGGAGTGTGACTAAACCACCATTTATGCCTGAGATTAAAGACATCTGAGTACAGAAGTGCCTGGACCAGGTTCTCCTGCCAGGCCCTTTTTGTGCAATACAATAGCAGATGGGAAGATTCGGCTGGTTTTACACCCTGCAAATGTGTGAAGACCTTTGAGATGTGATAAACCAAGCAAGTCATGCTGACATGCTCCCTTGCCTGCTCTGATATTATTATAGGGCTTTCTGTTTTGGTTTCCTTTTTGTTCAGGTGAAGCTCTGATCTGAGTATGAAAGAAAAATCTTCTTTTTTGTAGAGCTGTTAATATTTGTTTAATACGTATTAGTCCATTCACCTTGCTCTGTTTCTGAAACTGCAGTGCAGCTATGCTCAGTAAATCACCTGGAGTTTCCTGCTCCTGAGAGGCTGAATTTGTGGGAGATGGTGGGTGATGTTTTTTCTGCAGCATATTGAAATCACGAGAATGTCGTAGCATGACTCTGACTACCATGAGGTCCTTAAAAAGACACAGTAATTATGTACTATATATTCATGATTGCAGGTACGTGTGGTCTGGAAAGCAGGTTGGAGGAAGTTTGGCGTTTGGGTGGCACCTTCGAAAAGAAGAAAACCTGAAAGTTAATTGGAGAAAATGACAGTTCCCAGTTTACTGCTGTGCCTTTCAACAGCACTCGAGCTAAATACTCATTAGGATTGCACATGTGCATGTCCACAGTGTCTTGTTATTTTATTTTAACGTAATACTATGATTAGTCCCTACCRACTATGATTATTCATTTATTCAGCACCAGAAACTTTGGCAAAACAATGAGTGGAGGATAGATGACTTGATMCCAAAGAGTTTCAACATGAACTTAGCAAAAAACCGAGTGAAAAATCATGCTGGTCATGMCAAGTGGATGGCCAGTGCTGCAGCRGTCCAACCCAGATCACATTTTCTGTAGTTCTTTGCCGTTCAGATTGAGCCCGTTTGTTCTAGCTGACTGGCTTTTTCCTTGGAAGTGTGAAGCTCAGCATTTTCAGAACAGTGTGAAATAAGGAATGTAGAAAAAGGACTTGGAGCAGTGAGGTGGCTAATTGAAAAATGCTCTTGGAGCCGTGTGCTCTAACAAAGAAGCTGGCAGGGTTTTATGAGTAAGTCACTCCAGAGTTGAGTTTTGATCTTGAATTTTGAATGARTCACATTTATTTTTTAATAGCAGCGTTTTGATAAAAGGGAACAATCYTCCTGTTGGTTACCATAATGTCTAAGTGGCTGTGACTGTCTTTCTAAAAGCAAATACAGAGAAACAAGAATAGACTGCTGGGTCCGGGAGTACCCAAGTGTGTTATTTGAGTGTGTCTCTGTCTTCCAAGTGAGATGCCTTGAACTCGGTAGCTCTGCGAGTGCTGAGGGTCTCTAGTGTTAYCTTCATTTTGCTTGGACAGCTGAAATATGTTTCCGTGGCCTCTGTAGGGTCTTTCCCCAGACCTTATTGATGGTGCTGGTGCAGATAATTGATGATTTGTTGAATCCGAGAGAGACAACTGCAGTCACAAAATGTAATGGTGCTTTAAAGCAGAACAGTTCTAGAGGCTACAGCTCAGAGATTTCATCGTCTCTTTCAGCTGAGCAGTCTTGTCTGGTGTGCATTGCCTTGCAAAACCCTTGCCTTTTTCCTAAAAGTCCAGTTTGCTTCTGAGAGAGCAACACTGCACCAAAGGGAGCGGGACCAGCAGGCTGGAAGCAAAAACCTGCTGATACTGTGGCTTCTTCTGATCCCTATCACATATTATGCAGAGTGAAATAGAACATATCTGACTGTTTGATTGACTAATTTCAGTCGTAGAGCACAGCTGGTAGGCAGGTGGACTGTTAAGAGACAAGACAAAGATCTAAGATCTGTGATCTTCTGAACTTCCAGGCAAAAAATGAAAAAAAAATCCAGCCACAAACCCCAGGATGTTTTATGCTGTTTGAACACTAAACACTGTTGGAGGGAAGGGGAGAAGTTTGGAGTTGGAGCGTTTTTAGTTTTGGATCTCTTGAACGTGATGCGCTGGTGTGCATGTTTCTTGCATAAATAGAAGGTGGTTTTGTGTGTGTAATTTGTCCCAAATGTATGAATTGAGAGTCTCTGAAGCAACATCTGGAGAAGACCCAAGAGAGAAAACTGTGATTTCTCTGAACACAAAGATCTGTTCATTCATGAGATTCTGATATTCAAACAGAAAACAGCAGTTCTGCTGTTTTCATTTGATGTTGTTTCTAGCAAGTGCCACATTTAACTTTCCCTTCTGCCTTTTCTCCCAAGACCATTCTGCRTTGGTACTTATAGATGGACTTTTGTGGAGATTTTCACCCTGGTCCTGTCATCATTCAGCTGGAATAGCTGCTCTCAGTGCTTCCAACAGTCAGAATTCCAGTCTCAGCTGTACAAACATGCACATGGAGCAGTAGTGTGGACTGAATAGGGCAGAGAGGAGCTTCTTGAAGACAACCAGTGTTGGTGTTTCTCTGTGCCGTCCCTTTTGACCTGGTTTCAGAATGGGTGATAAAAGTTCTTCTGTTTTCTTCCTGCATTTAGAAGATAATTCCTGCCCTGCCCTGCCCAACCTGTTTGTGACATGGTTATTGTATGGGAATTTCTGACCTGATTTCCTGGTGGTGATATCTTGGGTCGGAGCAGGTTGTTTGGGAAGAAGCTTGGCTGGGCGTGTGTGTACCGGGACTGTTTATGCCAGGAACTTTACACTACTGAACCTTCTGAGTGCCATAAAATATACAGGATTTCAGTGTAAGCAGAGAAATGCTGATGTTGCCATTTGGCGGAGCGTGGAAACGCAGCCACAAGAGTTGGATCTCAGAGGGAAGGTGTGAATGAAAAAAATAGCACAATTTTTTCCCCTTTTCCTTGCAGAYTACAGATAAGCTGATGCTGTGTGTGCATGTGCAGTGCCCAGGGTCTGCTGCATGTCAGGCGTGGAGTGCCAGATTGTCTTTCTTCTCACCAGAACATTTATGCTTTAATTTGGGACACGTGGTGGGAACTGATAGCATCTTGTTTCAGAGAGAGACTTTCTGATAATCTCACTGGTGGTATTGTGTCTCTGTGTGAGACACAAACCCAGCAGTGTCCCAGCGYTCGGAGCTGCTCCAGAGTCACAAGCTGTGCAAGGAGCCCTTGGCTCCAGGCTGGGAGCTGCCAGCCCTTCTGTGATGCAATTAAACTATACCATAAACTCTTCAGTTCAGGGGGAACTCCTCCTCATCACCTTCCTCCTTGTCTGATTTAACATTTCTTATCGCATCTTGGAATCCTTTGGTCACGTTCCAGAGTCCTTGTGTGAACTGATGCCATTTCAATGCCTTTTAATGAGCATGAAAGAGGTCAAGGAACTGATTATTGTTTGAAAAGGGATTTGCATGATTTTCATGCCATTCCTTTGCTGTTGTGTGATAGTTTCCAAAATCTGTTTAATCTTGTTAGTCATATCTAGGTGCTATTTGAGCAGGAGCCTTCCAAAATGTCCATGAAATACTGGACAGATTATTGAGTATTTTTAATTTACTGCATTTTGCCTATTTTGAGTAGGGATTCTCTTACAGAATAGTGCAGGCAGAGATGTTTCACTAGAAATCCAGAACTACAACCTGCTGTGTTTTGGTTCTAGAAGAGCTCTGCAGGCTTTCAATTCATCGCAGCTCAATACTGCTCTTCAGACAAATCCCACCCAAACCTTCTCTGCAGCCAGTGAACTCCTTTGTACAGCTGGGAGAGCACTGCAGCAGCAAATCTGGGTCACACACCCTACAAAGGACACACGACTCCAGATGACAAGTGCTTGTGTGCTCTCCGTTGCTGAAGAAGAGACTAAAATTAGCTTCCGACTCTTATTTGAATTAAAAATTACCCAAGGGGAATAGAACTAATTCTCAAGAAGACAACTGTTATGTCTTAAACCCACACAGTCTCAGCTGTGTATGCAGAAATGCAAAAATAAAAAGGTAGTAACCAAGTTTTTGGGAGAAAGGGGATTTTGTTTTCCCTGAAGTATCTCAGAAGGGGAATACAACCAAGGTTATTGGGGACCACAGATGAGCATTCCAGTGCTACCCTCCATACAGTGCTGCAGCAACATCTCTTCACTCTCCCATCTCCAGAATATCACAGTTTTTACCTGTGGAGTGCTGCCATACCCACATTTTGTCAAAATAAGCCTTAACTCATGAGTTTTACAAGACCAATGAGTGAATTGGCTGCCAGCACCACTTTGTGCAGGATCAGCATTTTCCAAAATCATATATAAAAAGTGATTATAGCAGACCAGAGAGCCTGAACATTGCTAAGTTGCTGCCTGATGCCAAATGCTGTCAAGAACACACAAATTCATTAATATATTTTAAGATTACGGAAACAAATCATGTGCCCAGCTTCAGGAATACTCTCTATTTAAGGCATAATCTCTTATTTTGGAGCATTTGGCTTGTAAATCCTTTGCAGCTCTGGGGATCACCTCCTCTAGCAGATCAGATGTAGTGATTTTTTTTTATATCTCTGAATGTTAAGGGGTTTTTTCTAATATTAAATAAAATATTTTCTTAAGCGATAAGGACTATATGGAGATGAAGGTAGATCACATTCTGTAGCAATAAAACCTTATGTACAGTGTAAGAACAAAAAGCAGCTAATAAAAGTGATTGTTACAAGTATCTTTGCACGAAAATATATTCCTGTACCCTAGAAAACATTAAACAGCTCTGCCTGCACTGTAAATGCAGTGAATTAAAAATAACCGGTACTGTATTTATTGGACATTTTGGAAGCTGTGCATCTCTCAAACAGAAAGCATTTCCATTGACCAAAGTGAACTCTACCGTGAGGTGGTGATGGCTGAATAAGATCCAGCTGGGAGATTTTCAGCCTCCATTCCCTCCCTGATGGGTGCCTTGCAGTGCTGCTGCTCAGAATGGGAAGCGAGGTCTGTAACAAATGTTTTCCTGTTCTATAATCTCCTTTTCCATGGTGTCCTTTCCCTTCTGTTCTGCACTCTCTTCTGGGGTTTTGCATGGCTGTCTGGTTTGTCTCAAACTTCTGTAATTGCTGTCCTTGGTGGAGCTGCTTTAACCACGATTCTGGTGTAGATAAGTCACTGAAACTTGAATTACCCAAGCACAGTCTTTCTCTAAATAATGTCCTGTAATTATGGCCTGTGGGCATCTGTATCCTCAGTCACAGTGATGGAAATATTAATAGGAAAAAACAGTGTTGGTAAAMAAGAAGAGATGTGTGAAGTCCTTAGCGCCTGATCTTTCCAAACAAAGTCTGCCTTGTTCTGGGAGACTGAGTGGGGTCAAATGTAAAGACAGAAGGATAGTTGGAGAAGATGGTACCTGTGGTTTTGTTTCTGCTTTCAAATGTTTAAAAGTGGTTTTGTTTACCCTGTTTGCCTTCCAGCACTGGATGCCAGGGATCTGTAGAAAAACCCAGACTAATTTAGAGAAGGTCGTGCTTGGCTTGAAGGGTCCTTTTTTAGGTCTCTCTGGTGACAGGCTTTACATTTAACTTGACATCATTCCTGACTGTGGGTAGCAGATAGGATTTGAATGCTGCAAGTGAGGAGTGTGAAAAATTCCAGGGATGTTCCAAGCACTGCTAGACAGAACTATATTGATTTAGGAGGAAATCCCAAGGAGGAAATAGTTCTTGTCAACTGATTACTACAAGTTATGGTTATGCTACTCTTGCAGACGTCTATAAATYAAACTGCCAACTGTTGGCATCTGCCACTGTCACAGTGCTATAGGTCATCCTTCCCTGGGAATTGAGTGATGCCTGAGTGACTTAACCTGCCACACAAATAGTGAGGGAGGATTCAGGAGTCAGGAGGAAGGCAGAGCTTGGGAGGTGTGTACATTGCCCCAGCGTGGAGAGGGACATAGCATGGGACAGACATCATGATATCATGACCTGAACTGTTATGTGCTAAATGCTTTCTCATGATGGTTGTTCTTTTCATGCTGAAATTCCTTGAATTCTGTCTCCAGGTTGCTGTCTTCCCTCCCTCAATTCATGTAGAGGTATTATCTGCTAAAACAGGGCAGAGGTCGTGTTGATTTGGGGGGATATTTTCCTAGCTCATAACTTGCCGGCAATGCAGCATCTGAAGAGTTTAAATTGGAATTAGCTGACATTTTCCTACTCTCCCAGGAATTCAGGAGTCTTTGAAGAACAGCCCATCTATGTGGGCTGGAGGGATAATTGATTCTGTCTGGAAACATCTATGCTGATCCCTAAAACCAGGATGGAAGGATTGACATTGTTTACTGTCAGCAGGGATTTGGTTTTTTCTATCTTTTACTGGATAGTTTCAGCTCGGAGTAACTGAAGACGGATTGAGGTATAGACCTAATCAGGAAGATATGAAAAGATTTATTTTTCTTTGCTTTACAGAAAAGGCCACAGATGGCTCTTTGCAGAGTGAAGACTGGACACTTAACATGGAGATCTGTGACATTATCAACGAGACAGAAGAAGGGTATGTGCTATTTCAGCAGACTTGGAAAGGTCCCTAAACACAGTCTTCATCCAGTTGTACTCTGCATGTGAGGAGAGACAGCAAGGCTAGGGGCAGATGCTCATGGTAGGATTCAGGACAAGAGGAAATGGCCTCAAGTTGTGCCAGGAGAGCAACTTATTTAGATTACATATTAGGATAAAATTCTTCACTGAAAGGGTGATCRGGTATTGGGACAGGTTGCCCAGGGAAGTGGTGGAATCACCATCCSTAGAAGTGTTCAAAAAACATGTGGATGTGACAGYTGGGGACATGGTCTAGTGATGGGTTTAGCAGTGCTGAGTTAATGCTTGAACTCAAGGATTTAAGAGGGCTTTTCCAACCCGGATGATTCTGTGATGCTTTCTGTGGTCAATCTCTGTTTGGGAGGGCTGACATGAAAAACTTATTCTTGGAGAGGGTACCAAGTTTGTTTTTCAGCAGGGGTATCTCTTTGCAGCACTGCAGTGCCTTTAATTTCAGCTGTTTGTATAGACAGCTTCTCTGACACACCTCCTTCAGCACCAGAAAGCTCTGCTGCTTGCAGTCTGCAGGAGAACTGATCACTGCTCTTGTTCCCTGGGCCTTTCAGAGTGGCTATCAGTCTTCCCTGTCTGATCAACAGCCTGGATTTTTGGAGACTTGAGGCATTCCTCCAGTCTTGACTTCTGTGATACCTTGTCTCCTCCTCACATAATTCTCCATGACCCTGGTTTGGTTGTAGCCAAGTAAACTGAAGTTAACCCACATGCTTATGTCCAGCTGGAAATGGTAAAGGATTCATTTTCCCACAGTTTATGGGATGTGAAAAGCCTGTCTGAGCTGTCTGTTGAAATGGTGTGTTTCTCCTTCAGGCCCAAGGATGCCATTCGAGCACTGAAGAAGAGGCTGAATGGAAACAAAAATTACAGAGAGGTCATGCTGGCGCTGACGGTGAGTGGGGGCAGGCTGGAATGCCTCAAAGGGCAGATCCCTTTTGTCATTTTCCTCTTCCTGGCACTCTCTTGAATGTACACRCTATTTCCTTTAACAGCCACTGCTTTGCCCTTTTCTTCTCTCCAATTGCCTCCTCACTTCCTTGGGGAGAGCTGCTGGAAGCTTTGCATAGCAGTTTTCTGACTCAATTGATTTCTGCTTTTTTTTCATGGCTCTTATTCATCCCAAGTACTGACTGAGGAAAGTTAAAATGGCTCAAATGGGTCTGTTACTCTTTGAGGTTTTCCTTTCTACTCTGATTTCCCTGTGTCCAACCRTTCCTCCACTCCAAGGCAACAGCTGTGGGCATATCTGCAAGTGAGGRTGATGAACTTGCCATATTTTCAGCTTCATAAGTAGCTGATGCACAATTTCCCTTGTGAATGAATCTCTGTAGGAGACAACACATTAATTTATGCTGATCTAATTTCACTCAATAAAGTGTAAATTATATTCTGTGCATTTAGGCAGCACTGCTGAAGGTGTGGGATAATTTGGCAGTGACCTTTCCTGCTGATGGCTTTAGCTGGGGGTTCCCYGGGTAGTGCAGCACTCCTGAGTGGGGTGCTGGGCTGGCTCTAGCAGTAACCAGATCGAGTTATCCTGCTGTGGGGAGGTGATCTCTGTGATTCTTTCACAGAGCTCTTGTTGCGTCTCCCTGACGAGGCGTAACCGTACTTTCTGTCTTCTTGCTGTTTCCTATCCTGGATTGTCATTTTGACAGATTACCAAAGTCCAAACCATGAGATTATCCATTGTGCAGGAAAGAGCGAAATCCATCAGGAATGAGCCCGTGTCATCATGGCTGATGAAAGTAGCTGAAGGAGGAGAGTAATTACAGACTCCTCGGTACAGAGTCGCAGTGGTTATTAGGCATGGCTGTAAGGAGAAGTGACGTGTTGGATTTATCTCCATGCTAATCATGTTCTTCAGAGAGAAATCAACAGCTGTTCTTCCATGGCAGTTGAATGGCAAGTGGAAGGTGCCTCCAGCTAGGTTGCAGGGGGAAAATGTGTCAAAGTATAACCTGTCAGAGCACTCACAGGGGAGTGTTTTGAATGAGTGAAGATCATTCACCTGAATTCCCAACTCTAAAACATGGCTTATAGCTCGAAGCAACTGGGTCCAGCTGTGTTCCAGGCACACAGAAAATGGTGGAGTGGCACAGCACGATAATATCTCACAGTGACAGGATGTCCTCTGTCTTACCTGCTCCTGATGTGCTGTTGTGTACTTGACTGTTCAGCTACACAGGCTGGAAAGTTCTGCTTTGAAAATGAAGAAAGTTTCTATTTCTTTWCCTGGAAAACAGGCAAAGGTGTATCACAAAAATGCCCAATATGTTAACAGTGGGYGAGGTACAGGTAAATGTGTGTGTAGAGAGGAAATTTTTTGGTAAAACTGGGGAAGAAGAGAAGAATKAAGAGTGTAAGTGTAATTTTCCCTCTGTCTTCTTGCCCTCCCCTCAGAAGCTTTAAAATAAATTAAAAAATCAGATGCTGTGTGTATGATCAAGCTTTGTTCCAGCAGTGAATGTTGGGGTTTTTGTGCGTTTAGGTGTTGGAGACCTGCGTGAAGAACTGTGGCCATCGCTTTCATGTCTTGGTGGCAAACCGTGACTTCATCGATGGTGTTCTGGTGAAAATCATCTCGCCCAAGAACAACCCCCCCACTATTGTACAGGATAAAGTCCTAGCACTGATTCAGGTACACAGCTTGTCTCTGCTTCCATATGTTGCTGCCTGAAATAAGGTCTGTCTGCTTCAATGCTACGCATCGCTAAACATGCTGTCATCGTTAAAAATGTGGCAAGTTTTTTATATATAAACTCAAACAATATATCCAGATTGGTGGGGTAAAGCAGACATGCACACACAGAGATGTTTTATCCAGGGAGAACTGTCTGGATTCCAGTTAGAGAGGTACCACTCTAAAACAGGAGGATTTAATAAAAGATAAATGGATGCTTTTGCAATTTAACAGTCATATCTCGAAGCTGGAGACTTGCCTCAGTGATGGGCTTGTCATCTGAGGCCAGCAGATTTCAGAGGATTGTGCTTTTGGTGTCAGCTGCAGAACACTTGCCTTTCTGTGCCTGTTTCCCTGACCGGAAAATGGAGCTGTTCCCCTCCATTAGAAAGCATTCTGCATTCCTTTCAAAGACGCTTATAGAAAAGTAAATGACCATATAGGAATTAAAATGGTTTTGGTGTCCTTTCTCTGGTTATTGTGCAGTAAAAGCGCGCTGTCAGATCCTTGCCTGCAGTGGGAAGTTCAGGCATGGGCCTGTCTGCCGCTTCTCCTTCTGTGCAGCACAACAATAAACAGCCGTGTTAATTCCACAAACCATTAGCCACACATGAGGAAACATTGGTGCCTGCCTGGAGGAAATCTGACAATTATAGGAAGCTTTATCACTAAGCTTCCACAGGCTACTGCGTACACCAGAGACTAAAAGACACTGCGTATTTAAAATGATATAAACCTGCTGCAGTGTTCCTTGTGGGGAGGTATTTACAAATGCACAGCATCGTTTGCCAGATATACTTCTGATTTTTATGGCAAAGCATGCACTTGGATTTCTGCTGCTTTATTTGTTATTTGGATACAGGGATAGGGCATCCTTAGAGCATGACAATGTAAATAAGTGATTTTCAAACAGGAAAAAGACAGGGTGGTGGAATTAGGGGGCATTGTGTCAGGGTGTGTGAGGTCCCTTTATTTCTGGTATCTGATTTTAAGGCTTTTGTTAAAAAATAGCACAAAATTAATGAAATTATTAAAAGCAATTCTTGTGCATCTGACTGAGCCCTCAGGTTTCTKCYTGCTTTGGTGGGAGAGCAGATGCAYGTGGTGCCCAGGAGATGAGGTTAAACACTGCCCCATAAAGAGAAACTGAGTGTGTTTCCATATTGTTTTAGAGTGTGTTGGTTATGCTGGGCCCTGGATTTAAATGGATTCCCAGTCATGAATACAGCTAAGATGGAAGTGTTTGTAACATAATCAGAAAGCCACAGTCATTGCCTCAGTGTATTAAACAGAGCTTTATCTGAGGAGACTTAGTGCAGTAGAGCTAAAAGCCTCACTCTGGGTACTAAATGTCTTTTGATATAAAAAGGCTAAAAATTACAAAGGTTGCCTGTGGGTGGGTTCTGTTAGTGTCTCTTTAGCTGGAGGTGGTAGGGGACTTTGTTTTCCAGATTGCCTGACAAGTTTGGAAGAGTGATTGCAGTCACTCATCCCRGGTGCCCTGTGGACACACACCCCCAAAATATCCTGTACATCGTGACAGCTTCGCTCAMCTTAGGCTGTGCTCTGTAGAGCTCCCTGGGGTTGGAGTTAACTCTGTTCCAGGGGGYTGATCTCAGCTCTGCCCCACCAACATTGCATTTATCTCTTTCTGTATCCCTCTTACAATTTGGTATCAGGGAATTAATAAGAATGGAAATGAGARGATTAATAGCCCAGACTTGGAAGCATGGAAGAGATCTGTGCGGACAGAGTATGTCTTCAGCCACACAGCTCTGGCATTCCTGGGCYTTTCCTACCCATAACAAGGGTAGATAAAGCTGCCATCCAATTTCTTATCTAGAGACTTGACTTGTTTTGAGATGTTGAGCATCTTGTGTGTCACTTTCTTAACCTATTTCCCAGTGTACATGAATTAACGTGTTACATAGTGCTTATCCTTCCTTCTTCACCTTGSTAGAAGGCCTTGGAAATATTCCTTGTCACTGTGCCCCTGGTAAGAGCTTGCTTGTCACCTCAGAGCTCATGCCACTTACTGCAAAGTAGCTGACCACCTTCATCAAGATGAAGCATGGCAAGACTTTTAGTGGCATGGCAAATTCTTTTGAGGGTGCATGCAGTAAAAAGTGTCCAAAACAGTGGGATGGTCCCTGATTTAGGGGCTGGATTTGCAGTGGTATTTAAGTGACCTGTTTGTGCACTCTGAGGATCCAAGGGGGATTTATCTTGAAGTATCTACCTTTGATAGTCTGGCCCAAGGTCTTAGAAGCTCTGAATTCAGTCTCCCTTCTGTCCTATGGGTGTTTGGACAATGGGCAGGTCTCCTAAGCTCCAGTGTAGCTCCTTATCCATAAAGCAGAGTTAATATTACAGTTGCCTACTTGGATTGTAAGCTGTCTAGGACAGGGATTGTCTTACAATGTGTGTAGACAGCACTTAGGACAATAGTGCCTGTCCTGCTTGTGACCTCTGAGACACACTAATGTAGATAATGCTCCCAGCTCAGGTGAAGAGAATACAAATGGAAGTGTCTCCTTTCTCCAGGGAAGAGAGTTGCAGAAGAGAGAATATTTTAAAAAGGTGGAGTGCAGATGAAATGAGATCATTTTGCAAAATCCATAGGAAGCCAGTGAAAGCAGGGATGCATTAGTACATTCTCCTGGACAAACAAGCTTCATTAAAAACTGGGGACAGCAATGCAGCATATTTTTGCCTCTAAGTTTCTTTTGAGTGATGATTATTAAGTAGAACATCCCTTGCCTAACACTTTTCACTCTTGCTTGCAAATGAAGTTGAAGTGGGGGACGCCATTATGTAGAAGTATCATTCAGCTGACTTCTGATGTAAACTGAAAAGGCAGTGAAATGGCAAAGGTGGAGTTACTTGTGCAGTCAAAATCTCCATCAGAATTGGAGATGTTTTGGAAGGTTAGTTCCAAGGAAACAATGGCTGTGGGCTGTCAGAGCTGTTTTCTCTGGCTCAAGCAGGGCTGTTTGGACTTGCACTGCATCAGAACAGTTGATGCAGTTAATTTACTTTTAACAAAGCTGAGAAGCAAACCCAGGATTGTCTGCTTGCACCTGATAATGGATTGTCTCCTGGGCACGGATGGTAGGAAATGCTCTTTCTTAGAATTGAACAGAATAGGAATGCAAGTTAAATATTAATATTATTTCTTATCTTCCTTTGCTATCTTTGATTTCTGTCCTCTCAAATATAAAAAATGGTTCAAAGAGCTTTTAAAGTAAAAATAGTCAAAGAAGTAGTGTAAAAGTGGTGACTACATGAATTAAGTTCAGAGCCCACACATGCGTCTCGCAGTAGTTCTGGATCCAGCAAGCTGATACTCTGCTCCACACATGTGGGGGTTTGTGGAATGCTTCRTTTTTTAATTGAGTCATAATATTGCAGTTTTTCCTTCCTCTAAATTTTTAATATTTGACTAATTTCCAGCACAAGCGAAAGGGGGTTGAGGCTTTCAGCATACTGTGCTCCCAGCAGCTTCGTGAGTGCGGGAGGCTGGCTAGCCAAGAGAAGCACTTAGTACTCCCACTGAAGGAAAAGCTCAAATGTGAATTGAAGTCTTTTTAGACACCAGAGAATTCATGCRGGAGAGATATTATGAGTGTTCTGGCTGCGGGAAATTCTCTCTTTTAAAYTCGTTCTTTGTGCCACGCTGGGGTGTCTGAGTGTTGGATATGCTCTGTCAGAACCCCGGCGTCGTTAGTTCTGCTGCTCAGGGGACTGTCTCCTTCACAAGACAAGAGCCTCAGAAAGTACCTTTTTTTTATTTTGACTTTGGTCCAAATAAAACACTGAAGAAAACTAGACAGATGTGTTTTTCCTTTGGCAACAAATGAGGATGTTTCAAAAAGTGAACAGAGATTACTTATGATTATTGTACAACTTTATGAGTTTTGCTTAGATCTGTTGAATCTTTCACGCAGATTTTTTCTGATGGGTCAGTTGCTGTACAATATGCCAGAAGAGATCAGCATCAATCACTGCTGAGGAGAGGAGATGGGAAGAGACTTTCATGTGCATTCACAGATTTTGATGATGTCAGGGGCTACTCACAGCTACTCTGCACTCGGTTTCTGTCCATTTTATATCTGAATAAAATGTGTAGGTGACTGTCTTAATATTTGCAGGACCTTTTAGACCGGGTCTGATGATTACAGCTTCCCTTTGAAGCTGAAATACATGAAAGCTTTTACAGTCAGTATCTGAGGTCAGGGTGGGGCTGGAGCTTCATTTGGAAGGTTTATGGATAATCCCTCGTGTTTTCCAGGCTTGGGCTGACGCCTTTCGAAGTAGCCCTGATTTAACTGGAGTAGTGCATATTTATGAAGAACTCAAGAGGAAAGGCATCGAGTTCCCCATGGCAGATCTTGATGCTCTGTCTCCAATACACACACCACAGAGGGTAAGCTGCAAAATTCCGGGGGTATTTTCCCAGGATGTCTAAATAGTTGGATAACTGCTCATCTTTCCCCTCCTGTTTCTCTGAATTTGGCTCATTTTCTCACTCCTGGAAGGACATTTTAATAGTGAAAGSGCATGTAAGAGAGGCGTAATACAGACTGATAAGCTATCTCCTCCCTTGAGTCAATCATCAATCTGAGAAGAGAAAAAGAGTTTGTAACACTTAATCTTGTACCAGAAAAACACCAGACAAATGCAACTAATTTGTTCAAAGAGAGCCCAGCAGGATTTATGATCGAGATTTACTTCTTTTGCTCAAAAGTGTGGTTGTTTCTGTTGGTGATAACCCTGAGCCGAGGTCTATTAGAAGTATACAGGGTCTGAATCTCTCTCTGATCCCATGGTGATGTGAGAACTTTATACCTCTGGAAAGTTAGGTCTGGAAAGTTGACAGAACTGCTGCTAGGAAGCAACTTAATGATCACAGGTGTTCTGATTATTCACTCTGAAAACTGAAGTTAATGAATCTTTGAAGCGGCAAATGCAAGTGATCAAGGACTGAGAGATTACAATTCTTATGTCAAGGTTAATTAAATTCAGTATCTATGTATCRCATCATTTTTAGTAAGCCTGCAACTTAATTCTTAGTTTAAAATMATTTATAATTATTTCTCTTTGGCTCTTGCTTTTATTTTGCTTCTCACTTTTCTTGTAAAGATAAATGAGCTTAAATGAATGTGGGTTGGGTCAAAAGATATGGGCATGGAAGACTTTTGGAGCTGCCAGTCTGTTCTAGTAGCTGCACTGACCTTTCCCACAAGGTGCAATTATGTTCTATATTTGAGCCTGTTTGGCCTGAGGTTGCTGACAAAGCAAGTGCTGTCCCAATTCAGCTTTTGAACTCCTGTCTTTCTGATGTGGCAGAGTGTTCCTGAAGTTGATCCTGCAGCAAATATGCACAATTCCCAGTCTCAGCAAAGGATGAGCACCGGTTCTTACTCTTCRTCCTCTCCAACGGCATATTCTGCTCCTCAGGCCCCAGCCTTGAATGTGACTGGTCCCATCACTGCTAACTCTGAACAGGTATTGGCATGTTGATTCTTTTGAGTGAAACTCTCATCAAATCAAATTAGAAACCAATTTGCAGAGGAATTTTCATTTTAACTCTTTGGACTTGTCTCCTAGGTCTGGCTCTACTTGGTAATCTTTCCTCTTATTATACTGTAAAATTTGGGCTTTGGATGTGTCTCTATGGCCTGGCAATGGCAGCACAATCTGCTGGACGAGCCTTCTCAGCAGTATTTTAGCAGTTATTCCCATTAGTCCATTCCTTTCAAGGCACAGAATGTCTTGCAGATGCAGGAAGTCAAGCCCTTGTGAACACCCTCATATAGGGTTTTCTTTTCTCCCTGCAAAAATGATAACTTCAGAGCCAAAGAGCCTACTTAAAATATGTACATCTTTCCCCCGCGCTGGAGTGAGGCACTACAGGCAAGGTCTGGCTTTAGGTGCTGTTTTCAATGCTTCTCTTCCATACAGACACAGCACATCTGGGTTTGTGATGATAATTCTTTTCTTTTTCTGTTCCTTTTCTCCTGGGTAAACTTTTTATCTTTACTTTTTTGTTTTTTTCCTGCTAGAATGTCTGGAGCCTCAGATATCAAGTCAGACAGAACCAAAGATATCTGAAAGTCAGTTCTTGAAAATGAACTGCTTAAACCAAAAGATTATGCAGTGTTTTGCTGTCTTTTCCCCCCAATTTAGATTGCCCGGCTGCGCAGTGAGCTGGATATTGTTCGTGGGAATACAAAAGTGATGTCTGAAATGCTGACAGAAATGGTACCTGGACAAGAGGATTCCTCAGACCTTGAGTTACTCCAGGTAACAGTTTCCTGGCAAATATGATTCTGATCTTTTCTGTGCTTGAGTTGCTCAGGGCAGGGGGGGGGCTTTTGTTTTACCTCACTTCACAGCCYGGGTTTGCTTGGATTCATAATGGATGGGGGCTGTGCTTGACCCTGGTGAGTGTCATCACTGCTGTTCTTCATTTGTTAAAGCTTCCAGTGACAAGGATTTCCTGACTTTCCTTGAAACTTGTTCCAGTGCTTTCCTCTTTGTGTAGCTAGAAATATTTCCCAATATTGAATATCAGGTCTCCTTTACCACTAAACAGCTTAGAATTGCCACAGGCTCTGTAAGCCCTGAGCTTTTCTGCTTCTTTTACACTCCCCATCTTCACTTTTACAGTGTCAAAGCATTCCCAGTCACCGTGCAGTAAAAAACACTCCACATTTCCATCTGGACTAAATAATGCTAAGGGTCTGTGGATTCTCTGCCACTTGAAATCTAATCTATGAACTGTCTTTCCAGAAGATGTGTTCTCCTGAAGGTGTAGTGTCTTAAGGCRGGTGCTCAGGTGAGGTTTCGTGGTGTCCAGAGGGCTAGACTGGGTAATCAGGAGGGATTTCTTTGCTGGAAAATCTCAATCCGGTGCAGCATTTTGTGTCTCAAGAGGGAAAACAGTATAAATTGAACTCATGTCTCAGGCTTCACACCTGTTTTCCAAGGTCAGTGGTCGGGTGGTGGCCTTTTGGCTGAGGAAAGTCACACAGTCTCACAGATGCGGAGCACAGATGAGGAGCATTGTGATCTGACATTCCAGCTGCTGCCCTTAACGTGGTATTTGCCTTTCCATAGCTTCAGAAATAGCCTTCTGTTTTGATCCTCCAGCAGGGAGGATGGGCTCCCACAGCAATCCGTTCGGAGGAAGGCAGGGAATTGCTCTCTGTGATACATCAGAGCTTGAAATCCATCCAAAAACTGGTCTCTCCCATGCAGTGGCATTGTGTGTTTGTCTCCGAGCCATCATGGCAGCTGATGAGAGGCTCTGCAATAAAGAGCCTTTCAGTTACTGCCCATTTGGGTCGAACTGCTCAAAACAAAAGCAGCTTCCAGGAAACCAYGACAGGCCGAAATTGAACAGTTTGCTTACACTGAGAAACAACCACCGGCATCTTGACAGCGTAACTTTAGAGCACAGCTTTAAGGTGAAAGAACTTGATCATAAAATGGAGTGACAGCAACGATTCTTTATTCCAACTGGTTCCCTTCTCTGACTGATGCAGCCTAAATCTGAATCACAGGGCTGGGGAGAACCCGTTTTTGATCACAAAGGATGGTTAGTCTTTTGAGAGCTGTGAGCCGGGTGCTGCACGCAAGGACTCCTTGCTTTGAGGTTTATATAGCCCTCCTCCTTAAATAATTCCTGACATTTTCTCCAACAATCAAATGTAAACAGCCTGCTAGAGAGCCAGCTCTGAGCAGAATAGATAGGTACTGTCAGCCCTCTCGGAAAGGCAGCAAACAAACCTCTGAAATGTCACAATCTGCTTCGAAAGTGATGGGATCAAAACTGACATTGGAGAACACATTCCTCAAGCTGTTAAGGCAGCTGGATTGCACTAGGTGAAATTTATCCAGAGCTTAGGATGTCAGACCATGCAAGGAAAACAAACACGTTTTTGCTTTCATCCTGAAGGTTGTGTACCAACAAGTCATCCTTGTTTAGTGCTGAATTTTTGCTGTGAAGTGGAGCTGGGAGGGGTGGAAGATGACAGAGGGACATGCGTTAGCTGGAATGTCAGTGCTTATTGAAGTAAAACCGCGGGCCTGATCAGAGGCACCCTGCCATATGTCACATTTCTTCTTGCAGTTCTCCTCAGCAGACCGAGTTGACCTTTGGTCTTGAGGCCTTTCAGGAGTACAGAATTCTGCTAAGTAATTGGTGATGGAAGAGATGTCCTGGAAGCATGAGAACTCCTGGTCTAGGCAAACTGAAATCTAGATTTCTTGACAAGAGACTTCTAAAATAAATGCCTTCACTCTGTATTCTTTAAAATGTTCATCTGAAACTCCCCATTTTCTTTGTGCAATGTCTTGTCTGTGAACTTGCTCAGTGGAAGGGAACATTTCTGTGTGTGGCTCAGTACTGAAGGGTGTGTGGAACACTCACCTTTTCAGGCTCTTGCTCCTTGGTTTGTCTTCACCCTCATGTTCTCTGTAGTTGGTAAGTTCTGTGTCCCCAACACTTCTCTTCCTAGCACACACTTAGTACTTGTGGTAGCCCTGATGAACCTTTTTCCCCCCTTAGTTCCGCCATCCACATAATTTWGTTTTTAGGGATGATATTGCCAAAAAGAGCAGATTGAATTTTCCTTGAAAGCTCTCATTTTGGAAAGCTGTTGTATTAACATGTTTTATTCTTAAAACAGAYGACTAAAATACAGATATTTATTTTCTGAAGTGCTCAGAGTTAAAGAAGAATCAGGAAGTTGAATTGTGAATAGGCTCTCAAGGTTTTATGCCATCATCTCTTGAAGGGCGTTTGATTAGATGTGCTTTTGGGTGACATTTAATCATGCAAAGATAAACTTGTCTTAGTGTTTCTCAGCTGGGGGATATGTTTGGCTGTGAACAGAGCTCAACTAAATCTACTTACTGCTTGTTGCTTATCAGACTGTGTGTGCACAATGCATTCCTCCTAGGAGCTGAACCGAACCTGCAGAGCCATGCAGCAGAGAATTGTGGAGCTTATCTCACGAGTGTCCAATGAAGAAGTCACAGAGGAGCTGCTGCACGTGAATGATGATTTAAATAATGTCTTCCTCCGATACGAAAGGTGGGGCACCTCTCCTATCAACCATTTGCATTCCTTCAGGGTTTTCGCTTAAGTATAAAATAGGTCAGTTGGTGAGATTGGGCCATCTGGGCCAATGGTCCAACATAACACAGAGAACCAACCACAGGAAGCATTTACACAGTGTTTTTATGGCCTTTTATGGTAACATTCCTGTTTCAGTTGATTCTTCTAATACTATCATTATTTTTTTGTGCTATCCATTGAATTTTTGTGGGACATATCCATAAAATGCAAAGCAGCCTTGTGCATAACTCTCTGAAATAGCAGAGACTGAGTCTGCAAGTCCCCGTTGTGCAGGGCTGTACAGGTACGGGGACTTGGGACCAAAAATAGCACAGCCACAGTCACCAGTCCCCTTGCAAGCCTGGGCTCTGCACGAATGCCTGTGCTGCTTCCTGGCTTAGGGAGGCTCCTGTGAGCTGTCTCTGCCCTCTGATCTCGCAGCTTTCCAGTCCCAGTGCTGGTGCAAGGGGAGCTGGCTGAGGTGGGCGGGAGCGTGTAAGGGCTTTGTTTTTAAGTAACACTGAAAACCTTGAAAAAGAAAAGCCTGTCTTGCGCAGAGCTGATGTTTCGAAGAGCTGGTCTGAGGGAATCATCCCCAGGGACAGGACTTGGGGCACAGGACTTTCGACATGGCAGACAAAGGCGCTGTCAGGCACATCTGCTGCGGGAGGGGACACGTGATGCTGCAGTCTTGGGAAAGTTTAATCTTCCCCTTAATGACAGGCCTGGGGAGCAAGGCACTAAAGAGTACCCTTTGTTCCTTGCTCTTAGCACAGGGCTTTGTTTCTCAAGCCTTTAAAAATAAATTAGACTCTAGATCTGTGAATTTGTGCTGTCACGGCAAAGGCTGCAAAGACGACTCAGTGCCCTCGATTTTGCCTTTGATTTCCTTGTTCAGAGGAGAGCAGGGCAAACTTTGAAACAAACGCTGGCTTTTTGTGTGAAATGGTGTGTGTTTCATGCACAAGCAGGATTCTACAAGTGGCAGAGTGTAACTATCACTAAGGTTTAGTCTGGTCACCCTTTAATATTTTTTCTATTTTTCTCCATCTGTGACTTTGCTGACTGGGGCTGATGTGTTTGTAGTCATTATTCATGAAAGGGGAGCTGAGTGATGTTAGCAAGCTCTTTGTGGTAGAATAGCTGCACTGGTCTGAGCGTTCAGTAAATTCCAGTTCCTCCTCTGCTATTCCAAAAGCTCCACATCCATCATGCTGATTTCTAGCACAGGGACCAAGCTCTGTCAGTGACTCAAGCAGGAGCTCTGGCCTTCGCTGTGAAGCCTTGGGATGTAAATGAACAGAAGCTTTTCGGTGAGAAATGAGGTGGGAGGTGTCTTAGGTTTCCAGCAAAGGGATTTGGATTTCCAGTAATAGCAAACACCCACAGTTTCCTAAAATTGAAATTTGAGCCTGAATTTGGTTTTGCTGCCTTTTAAGTCTGCATTTTCCTCTGTTATGTTAGGAAAACAGTTTGCTTGACATTCCCTGTTGTATTTTGTTCATCTGGGAGAAAACCCAGAGGATTACATGAATATTAGGGGCTTTTTGCTGGAAAGAGAGGTTACATCTGAAACTACTTTGAAAAATTTGAACCTCCAAGAAATCATAGTGCTTTTCCTGGTAAGGAAGGAGATGAGACTGGCCTCAGACAGGCCATGGGAGCAGGTAATTTCCCTTCTGTTTTGAGTTCATAGAATCACAGAATGGTTGGGTTTGAAAGTGTCCTCAAAACTTACCTTGTTCCAACCCCCTGCCATGGGCAAGGACACCTTTCACTAGACCAGGTTGCTCAAAGCTCCATCCAGCCTGGCCTTGAAGACTTTGATGAAAACTGGGTTTAGGTTTGTGGCCCTAGATGCACCGAATAGAGAAGAGACCAGAGCCTGACTAGCCAGACTTCTTCCCTTAAGAAATATGAAGGTTTTATCCAACATCATTACTTTTCCTTCTTGTAGAATACCAGCCTATTTGAACATGGGCTCTGACCAGCTTTGAGTAGACTCAGGATGTTTTAAGCAATGAATCTGCTGTTCATTGTCCCTCTTGCCACGTATGCCTGGGTCAGACTGTGCCACACACATATGGCTCCTCATATGGCTCCTCATTTACATTATTGCAGCGAGAGGGAGCTGATAAGTGGGAGTAAGACGAGCTGCGGTGCTTGGCTTGTTGAGCTGTGAGCATCAATCTTGCTGCAGTTCCTCCTGTCCCTTGGCTCACACAACAGTCTGTCACAAAGCACTTAATGATTAAAAAAACCCCCCCGAACCAAAAGACAAATCCTACAGTGTTTTTCAGGCATGTGTGTGCTGCAAGATCAGATGAGTCAATTTAAAATCCACCTTTGCCAATAGTGCAGCTTCTCAGCAATCCTCCCTTTGTCCTGGCTTGGAGTTAAAGCTTTCAGGCTTCCCTTTTGAACCAGAGAAAACTTAAATTCAGTGGCAAGCATGTCATCGCTTGGTTATAAACTCATGGTTTTCATTGTTTATTGGTGGCTTTTGGTTATGTTGGTTTTTTTTTTCCTAAACAGATTTGAACGATACAGATCGGGACGTTCAACACAAAATGCCAGCAATGGAGTAAGTACCTCACTCCATTTATTATCTCAGCAGCTGCACCATACCAGCTGTAGTACTATCAGTAGTATCACACCTTTTACCTGTCCAGCCCTGTGTCCTGCCTGTAGAGGCTAATAGTGGATACCAGGAAAAGTAAGAATGTGGCAAACCCCAAGGGACAACTTTTAGCTCAGGAAGTCACTTCACACTAAAACGTCTCTGTGTTTACAATCCTTGATGGATTTTCATTCCTCTATTAACTTTTTTGATTGCTTTTGAGTCCGTGTGGACTTTAGGAGTTCACAATGTGCTTAAGCAATAAGTTCCACAGTTTCACTATACATTTTTACATATTTATTTTGCATTTATATGTAACAAATATTTTGTTTACATTTGATCAAGTCACTTAATGATTTTTGTTTGCTTCACCTAATTTTTCTTCACTGTGTCTTACAATACCACTGTTCAGGTTAATTTTCTTCATGCCACTCGTAATTTTAGGAACCACTCTCATCTCCTATTTAAGCAGCCCCTTTCTGAGCTGAAGAGTTCTAATTATTCTTTAAATGAAAACTCTTTTGTAGTTGTTTTGTAGTGTTCAAGGTCTGAGTTCACCATGAATCTGTACATATTATATTCCAATTCTGCATTCATAACCATTTCCTCTATTTACTTTGCTTTACCACTTCTCCTGCAGTGTGATGCAAACTTCAGCAAAGACTCTGCATTGACACTTTAGTCACAACCAARACGTTTTGTTTCTGAAAAAAGTTTATACCTAATGTTGATAATTRGTAGCAAAGTCAGTTTGACTTAGATCTGATGTTGGTGTGGTGTTAAACACGTTAGTTGAATCTGAAGAGATGTAGATGGCCTCCAGGAGAGTTTCCTGCTGTGCTGAGCAGTCAAACTGAGGGTTTATTGGTGGCTGACCCTTTTTATTCTGCGTTCATCACTGTTAGTATCCAAGAAATTGGTCTACTTGGCAGCAAGCAAGTGAGAACCTTATAGGAAGCCCCCATTATTTTGTGATGTTTAGTGTTGTACTGTAAGAAAAAATTTCTTGCATGTGTAACTTCTGTGTTTCTTGTGTCCTAACAGGTACTGAATGAGGTGACAGAAGATAATTTGATAGATTTGGGTCCTGGCTCTCCAGCTGTAGTGAGCCCAATGGTCGGCAACTCAGCACCTCCATCTTCACTTTCTTCACAGCTTGCAGGGCTTGGTGAGTGCCTGATCTAAATTGTGGTCTCCACTACCTGATTTATGTTGCCAAGTGRCCTCCAAAAGGTTTGGATATGTGGCTTACAGGATTAGGAAGGCATTCCCACTCCCCTGCAATGTGGCAGTCTACAACCAAGAACCAGCCTGGCACAAAGAGGGGGATTTATTAACCAGAGGGAAGACTGATGGAAAGGATGCAGGTTGTTGTTCACGGTAGAACTTATACTGCTATTTTTATTTCTGCTTAGTTATAGTTCTTTGTAAAATCAGTCTGGTCAATGTTCTTGATTCCCCTTCTAGAAATAATATTTGAAACCTTTGGGTGAAAGGTTTTATGAAACTGTTAGGCAGTTTACATTAAATCAAACCAAAGACTGCTTGATAGGATCACTGGGTTTGACTGAAGGTTCTCCACTTCTTTCAGCACAGCACCAGCACCAAATCCCTTGGTTTGAAAGTGTTGGTTTCACAGTAGGTAACTGAGAGAAGACATTGTGAAGAAGTGTCCATGCCCAACATTTTGGACTGTGTTAGTGACTAGTAAATGTCTCAGGATATTGGCAGCAGGTACACACCAATTCCCAAATGCTGGCTTCTTGATGAGGAGCACTTATGGAACGGTGCTTCCAGGATGAATAAGACAATCTGCATTTTTCTTTTTAGAACACATGATTATCAGCCTCCAGCCCTTTTTGAACAAAACTCTGCTCAGTGCTGCAGCTGTTAARCTAGATGGTGGTGTTTGCATATGGTTTGTTATTTCACTGGTTCACTTTTTTTTCTCCTCTGGTTGCAGACTTGGGCACAAACAGTGTCAGTGGCACACTCAGCTCCCTCCAGCACAGTAACCCTCGTGATGACTTCGACATGTTTGCACAGACAAGAGGCAGCTCCTTGGCTGAGCAGCGAAAGAAGTACGTTGAGAGTTTGTCTTTAGCACTGAGTCATGGCACTGCTGTTTTCTAAGGGCATAAATCTGAAACTTCTTGACTTSAGTCCAGACTGAAAAAGTAGTTTTGGTGTATGGTTTTGTGCTTTTAATCCAATCCCTTTTGGTCATTATTAATACAAGAAAGCAGAGAAGTTCTTGCTGCTGGACAGAACAGACTGGCAAGGTAATGACTGTCTCAGTTAATGAGCTCACTGGAAACTTGGAAGTGCACTTGCCTTTACTTCTGCCTTCTCCTAAAGGCTTGTCATCCCATCTACCCATGTTTGAGATAAAGGAACATAAGGATCCTTCACCTGAAGGTCATGGATGTACTTTGGTGACTGAATTACTGTCATCAAGGGCTTGGAAACAGAATTWCCTTCCAGTTAGCTCTCCTTTTGGCCCCAGTCAGACTTGCCCAGGCTGTCAAGGCAGTGTAGCTTGCCTGGCTGCCATACTACCCCTAATTTGTTTATATGCATAGGGCTTGCATCTCTAGAGCTGCAAATCTGACACTTTCAAGGGCATTTAACAGGTCACATTATTTTAATGTAAAAAAAAGCTATGCACTTATTAAGAAATCCTTTGATCCCTGTCAAGTGAAATTCAGTAAAAGACACACTCAGGTATTTTTCTTTCATATATTATTTCTTGCCTCCTGGCTTCAGATTTTAGAAGTAGTGGCTACCAGCAGTCAGAACATCATCAATATCTTGTCTCAAGCTAAGAAATGTTGTTAAATAGTTCATCAAAAATTTAGAAAACTTGAGCCAACAAGTTTATTGGGYTCTTTCATTTGCAGTTATCAATACAGCTATTGGTAGCGCCTCAGCCATGGTATCAGTGCTGAGAAGAAATGCTCTAATGTAGAGGGATATGCTACCACTGGAGGTTTTGGGCTGGGAGCCTTAATGTACAGTCAGAAGGGAGATGCATTGCAGAGAGATCTAATCGAGGTCTCTCTCTCTCTCTTGTGCTAAATGAAGCACAAAACTACTCTTCCCACACCGTACCTAATGGAACAAGGAGCACGGATCATCCCTGATTTCACAAGGGAGGATTGCTCTATCTTCTTTGGATTGTGCTCTGTATAAACAGAGCAGCAGAGAGGAGTTAAGGCATGACTGCGCCTTGCTGTGGTGTGTAGGTGACAGCTCTGGGTGGTGAGAGCTCTGGGTGCTGTGCTCACAGCTTGGGAAAGCCAGCACGAGGAGGAGAGAGGGCTGCTCCTGCTCAGTCCGGCAGCTCCTCCCAGGAGCTGATTTATGGGCACGTGTTTGTGCCTGCTGCAGCTCATAGTTCACCACTGTGCTCTGAGAGATGATGCTATTGCCTCTGTCACCTGACTGCTACATGTCCCTTTTGCATTGCAATTTAGGAAGCTTTTAAAAGTTCTGTAAATAGTGCATTTCTTTGTCTGCTTCACTGCAGTTGCATAATTTCATCTGTCTGCAAGTCTCCCTCTGCCTCCCCCGCATGCACACATCAAGGTCAGGCTTCCAGATGTCATCTCCAAATCTTTGTTAAACATAATCTGTGAATCAGGCCTCTTTTCACAGTCCCCTGCTTGCTCTTGGACATGCTTAGGGTGCCTCATGACCTGTTTGCCTGCTTTACATAATGCTGATCTCACTGTCTTTGCTTCAAAGGAGCTTTCCAAAACTGATGGGTGATATTTGTACAGAGCATGCTCCTCTTCTTGGGGTACACACAGGACGCTCCAAGTCTTGTTAAGAAAAAGAATGTGCTTTCTGGTTCCTAGGGGAGTAAAGTAGAGTATCCAGAGTATTCCTCTCCTGTGAGGAAAAGGCTGGGAGAATTGGGATTGTTCAGCCTGGAAGAGAGAAGGCATCAGGGTGACCTAATTGTGGCCTTCCAGTACCTGAAGGTACTGGAGCTGACAAGAAACATGTAGAGAGACTATTTACAAGGGCCTGGAGTGACAGGACAAGGGGGAATGGCTTCAAACTGGGGGGGAGTAGGTTTAAATGGGCTATTGGGAAGAAATTCTTCCCTGCGAGGGTGGTGAGGCCCTGGCACAGGTTGCCCAGAGAACCTGTGGCTGCCCCATCCCTTGAGGTGTTCAAGGCCAGGTTGGATGGGGCTTCAAGCAACCTGGGCTAGTGGAAAGTGTCCCTGCCCATGGCAGGGCAGCAAAACAAGATGATCTTTTAAAGTCCTTTCCAACCCAGGCCTTTCTATGATTCTGTGATTCTGCATAGGTGGCTGCTGGACTTCGTTCTAGTTCTGTGGTTTGTTCCTTTCTTTCAGCGTGACGTACGAGGATCCACAGGCTGTCAAAGGACTGGCGTCTGCCCTGGATGTTCGGAAACAGAACACGGGAGGGGTAGGTCACGGCTCTRCGTTTTGTTATCCGTGTGGAATCCAAGCTGTAGGCGGCTGCTTAGACCGAGCTTCTCATTGTGTATTCCAGCAACGTGGTAGTAATGGCTATTTTGAAATTGATATCTGGGAGCAAGTACTTGCTCAGTAATGATCTCTAAAGAGATGCTGCTTAGCACTCCAGTCTGAAAGACTTCAGAATCGTAGTGGGTAAATTCTCCTGTGTCCTTGCAGCTTGTCTAGGGGGTACAGCTCTTTGGCTGGAATCACTGCTGAGAGGAATTAAGTGGGGAATGTCTTGTGAACAGTGGTGTGCATTGGCTTGGTTTGGTTTTGTCTTACGAAAGTCTTAATCTAATATACTTTGCTCCAAGTGCATGGATACATGAGGGAGTTTCAGGGAAAGAAATTACGCAAGCTTTTAATGCTTCACATGCTTTGCCATAGCTGCCCTCACATGCAGCCTGTTCTGTCTGCCCAGGGCAGGCTCCTGCTCTCTTGTGTGGGCAGAAGAGCCCCACTTGCTGTCACCTCACAGCAGCTGATGCTAAAAACACGGGTGAGAGGGCTTGGCCAGCTTTGTCTGTATCCCTCGGTGAAGGCAGAAATGAAGGAGGTTTCAGATCATCCCTTGCCCCCTTTTTACCACCCTGCTTTTTAAAACTGTCCTGCTCTTTTGTATATAGCTATGTGTAAGTTTTTAGAGGACGGAGCAAGTTCAGAGCCTTTTCCAGTCCAATTTTGGGCTGTGCTGACCACTAGGGAGCACGGCAGAGCCAGCATAGTGTGGGAGAGCCAGTGCAGTATGCACATGCCTCTCACCAGGGAGAATTGCCTCCCCATGCCTTGGCTGATCCCGCCCTGGTTGTTTCATGACATGACGTGGGAGTGCTCCGGGCAGCTGGCATGCCTGGCAGCTTGTGCTCTGAGCCRGGGAGAATTTGTGTTGGGAGCCAGCTGGGGTCAGATCACAGCTGCCTGCCCTCCTGGGCCGTCGTTCAGTGGGAGCAGGGCCTCAGCTCTTACAAAGCATCCCCTACCCCACAAACCTACCTGCTTCTTCCTGTCCCTGTGCTCCTGCAAAAAGGGTGATTTATAACCCAGGTCAGCCCTGTGACCAGTTCCACAAAAACTCATGCCAGCAGTACTGAGGGAAAAGGGGGAACCATGAGGAGACAGGGGCAGAAGTATTTCTTCAGAGGAGTTCCTGAATCCACTGTGAAATCCCAAGCCCCCAGTATCACTGAGCTGTTTTTGACAGGACCTGGGGAAGGATTTGAGATTCTGTTCTTTGTTCCTGGCTAACCAAATGCAAGGGGCTTGCATTTAGCTGGTCCAGGGGGCTGTATTCCCCCAGTGGCCTTGGGGTCATGTCCTTATTTATTAACACTTTTGTTCCCAGACGGTTCTGCTTGAGGCACAAGCAGAAGGTGTCATTCACAGCAGCAGAGCTTCTGCTCTGCCCCAAGTCTTGTCATTTTAAAGGGCTGTGGCTAAGCTCATATGGGGGTCAAAGTTTTTTGGGGCAAATGCTTTATGGGTAGTGGAACTTGGGGCTCTGAGATGTTGTTGAGACTTTCAGCCTCTTTTCAAAGGTCCTGGTGAGTGTATCATGTAATCAGAAGAGCTTGTTTTGAAATGCAGTTGCTCAGTAATTGGTAAACACTTTTTCTCAACTGTTGTGAGGCTTGTGGGTGTCTCTTCTTAAAGGAAATAGAAATTAAACTCTGCTGAAGTTACCAGCCCCAGCATGCGTAGCAAAAAACTGGCAGTGCTCAGTAAATGAAAAGACAGGCTTTAATTTGGGTAGAGCTAATTTAAGAACAGCTCTAGGGAGGAGCCAAAGCTTTGCAACACATTCTTCACACATGTCTCGTTCCAGCACAGTTGTCCAGTGCTAGAATTCAGCACATCCGACGTTTCTAATGTAGTCATTCTCGGAATGGTCTGCAGAGAGGAGGCTGATCACGTGGCATTAGCTGTCTTTTAATGTGATTTAGCAGCTGGAAACAAGATGAGCTAAAAATACACTGTTTTCTTAATATTGCTTTTCCATGTTGGGAATTGCTTTTGTTGCCACAGAGTTGTTGCGTGATCACAACTGGGAAGGGAGGTGTCCAAGAAACAATTCTCTGGTGTTATACAGAGAGTAGTTGAAATTGGAATGATTTCCCCCTGTTTTTTTAACTTGGGAAATGAGACATAAAAGATTACAGCTGATTCTCCATTACTTATGGTAATGGGGACAGGACAGGTGTCCTCTGTGTGCAGGTGTCTGGGTGGATGTACATAACACACCAGTGGCTCTCTGCTGAGCTCACCCAGTTCTGGACTGGAGCCACTGCACTCTGCCGAGACTGAGCAAGCCCCTCCAGAGCTGGAGATGACTCTGCATCCTGCCCTGGCTCAGGGAGGAGATGCTGAAGGACAGGAAACCATCTTAGAGTGTTTGTGGTGCTGTGCCACGCAGTCCGCAGCCTGCTCAGGGGAGCTGGATGTATCAGCGGTCCTTTAACCTCTGCAGTTTCAGGGGCAGTTTGAAAGGCTGCCAGGACACTGCAGCAAACTGCCCTGACTTACCCTCCACACAACACCATCACAGAGCTGCGTGCTGTTAGTGTGGGCCAGAGTCTGTCTGCTGAGGTCAAGGACGTGAGCAGGGTGTGCTGCAACCCACGGCTTCACAAACAAGGGGAGCTCCACAGAGCGTGACACGAGAGTTTCCCGTACAGTCTGACTGATTTCAGTAGCTTGTACAGCCTCACTTTTCCTTCTTCTAAGAAGATGGCAAACATCAGCCTCACCATTAGCCATCGATTGGTTTATTTTATTATTATTTTTATTTTTAATATCATCATGGAGGAAGTGCTAAAACGCTGTGAACTGTCTGTAGGAAGTGCAGAATTGGGGGTGAGGTCTGTCCCCCTGTGGACAGAGCTGACAGGCAGAGGGGGACACAGCTGCTGCCAGAAGCTACTATAGGCAGCTATTTGTGTGTGTGTGCATGTGTGTGTGTGTGTGTGTGAAGTTTTTAACTGTTTTATTACTTTATCACGGGTTGTTGCTGCGGTTTCTCTCTTTATGGACCTTTCTGTTCTCAACACAGAGGAGAGGTAAAGGTGGGAACTCAGACATGGAGCCCATAGACAAGTGGCTAATTACACAAGGAATGGTGAGGACTTCACCAGTGAAGCGATTCCTACTGCCCACCCCAGTCCCTGACCTAGAATAACCATCCTGTTCACCTCTCGTCCTGCCCTATTGAACCGCTTGAAATCGGACAGTACAAGGAGTTTATTTCCCACCTACACCATTACCTGGGGCAAAGGGAAAGATTTGCACCAATTTCTGGTTTATACAGCACAAAGACCTGTTAACAACTGAATCATTTGTAGGATCCCACGTCACCTTCAGAAGAGGCCTGGGGATCCAATTGGTTCCTTCTACTGTCTTGATTTATTTATGCAGTATCCACTTTTCGAGGGATAAACACAAGTCTCATGGATCTTATTCATAAAGAGGACACTTGCTATCTGTCTTTAAAGCAGCCTTTTCTTGTAGTGCTCAACTTCATGGTCTGGAATAAACCTAGGGAAGTTGTAGGATCATACATAGTTGAATTGAGTAATGTAGGGATAGTTCTTTATGCAAGGAAGGGAACGGGAGAACTGCTACCTAGGCTGACATCTTCCACCCCACTGGCATTAGGAATCAGACTCCAAAAGGCACAATAGTGTTTCTGGCTTTAAGGATTTAATTCCTGTGTCTAGTGATGCCAGTGCCTTGATAAAATCAGGCTTCTGAAGATCACTGAACCTGTGCACATTTTGACCTTGTTTGAAGTTATCCTTCATCAATGTGCTTGCAGAGAGAAGTTCAAAGCCTGCTTTAGGTGCAGAAGCCAGAGGCAGGAAAAAATAGCCTCAGCTATGCCTTAAAGCCAAGTTCTAAGACCGGTTTTTTTTGGACGATGTAATCCATCACTTAAAGTGTTTGAGATTAGTACCAATAATGTGACCTAACTGTAGAAAATCCTCCTGAGACAGTCCTGGCTGCAGCCGATTTCAGGGAGGTGCAGGGAGAATTCCCTTTGCGCTGGGGTGTGCTGGCAGTGCAGCATGTGGGGCTGGGCACCAGGAAGCCCATGGAGCAGGAATGTCTCGCTCCAGGGAGAGCCCTGAATGTCCCACACTAAGCTGCCCAGTGCTTAAAAAGAGAAACATCTCAGAGAGTTTAAGGTTTAGAAAATCCAGGGTGTGCAGTATCAACTCTGTGAAACACTTGCATTTATTCTTCTGGGTTTAGGGCTAATCCAGATTATTTCTCAGGGCCATCTTGGAAAATTGGCAGAAGTTTGCATGGCTGGTGCACACACAGCGATGGGACACATGTTGTATCTGCCTGCCCATGTAAGCACCCAAAAGCAGTTTCATGCCTGCTCACACATGTGGATAAGCCCACTGTGGGCAGCTGTCCCTGGGAGCCAGAGTGTCATTTTGGTGCTGTCAGAGACCCACAGCTCATAAGATGAGAGTGAAAAGCTGTAAAATGAGCAGCAGTATCAGCTTTGCCTCTGATACTGTTGACTGTGGCTCACAGAGGCTCTCGCTGTTCGGTGGCTCTGTTGCAGCCGGGGATGTGCTGTGCCACTGTTAGATGTTCATCCATAATGAATAATCCAGTGATTGAGTTAGTTCCTCTTCTTTGCCTTTCCACTGTTTACAAGAGTGGGGAAGCATGAAATCGGCACCCCTGCTGTTCACACCACTCACACCACTGCTTTATTAAAAAAGGAAACAGCATATTCCTTCATTGGCTTGTGGTTATTCAGTCTGGAAAAAGGATACTGCAGCATTCATGGAGGCATATGGATTTGGGGAGGGAAGGGGGCCTGGCTGTCCAACCAGTCACTGCTCTTACAAGCCTGTCACCTTGTTTGTATGCTAAATACAAGAGAGAAATACCTAAAATAAAACTAAACTAATCATTAACTCCGTTTCTCTCTTAATTGGCTGTAGTTCTTAACAGTATTTATTAATATGAGCATTTAATGTAGCATTTGCAATGCCAGTGGATAACTAGAATCCCAGGTATGAACTTGATGTGCCCACTCTGGGGGGTACTTTTTGTACTTTGATGAGAAGGAAAGAGGGGTGAGCTGACACTGCTGTTCCCTGTGCCTGTACAACACTGAGACCGCTCAAAGGGAATTCTCCACCTGCCAGAGTGGGTCTCACATCCCTCGTGACCTGATGTTGTCCTGTCCAAACTGTGATACATTTGGGTTGAGTCCTTCGCACTCCGTTCCTGGGCATGCCAGTTCACCACACCTTTGCAGTCTCTGGCTCTCCTCTCCTAGTGAATTTGGCAGCATTGTTCTTGTTTCAGCTCATCCTGTAGCTCAGTTCTGCTGGCGAGGTGATGCCAGGACCATGGAGACACAAGCCACACCTTCATCCATTCCAGCTCTGCCTACATAACTGAAGTAGACAAAATGATATTGGCAGAAGATGTTTCTGGTTCAAACGTGACTTAGGGATGGGAGATGAGCTGTTCCAGTGACAGATCTGTCTGCAGTGTGAGGTCAGGGTTTGCCATGCAGGTGTTACACAGGGGTCTGTATCAGCAGCAATTAGGCATAGACTTTACCATAAAGCCACATTTTAGTGCAGGTAGTGTCAGTTCCCTTCTCAGAAGATTGGACAGCTATTGAGATTTGCATTAATATATTCCTTTCTTAGAGTAATCTGTCAACCCACTCACATGCCAGATGGGTTATTTGTTATGAAAGTGAGAAGTAGGTGTTGCTTAAGCCACCATGTCAGGGCATTAATTGGGACAGTGGCAGGGCAAGGATGAAACTGAACCAGAATTCACAGAAAGGGACATGAACACCACTCGCATTCTTGTCAGTGATCTTGACCACCAGCAGCATGCCTGGCTAGAGAGGAGAGCCCTCTCTGTAGTGAAGATAGGTGAGTAAAGATTAAACGAAGTGTCTGTTAATTAGTAACCAAGTGGGATGCCGCTGTGTGTGCCTTCAAGAGCGAGATAGGATCTGAGACGTGGAAATGGCTTGGGTAATGTGAGACTGATGAAAAACATCATCTTCTCAGAGGATGAAGTGCTTGAATTGTGGATAAACCCAAAACCAGACATGTGAAGATCTCATTTCTCCCATGTGGCAGGACCCCTCTCCCTGTTGAAGGCAAGCAGGTGTGTTCCCTTAGCCGAAGGCCTCGGGGGTCTCCTGACCTGTCCAGCCGTGGCGTTTTCGGAGCGCTGTGGAAGGACAATCCAATCCCTCGTGTCAGTGAGGGCTGGCACTGTCTGGACACGCCTGTCAGATCCAGATGGGCTGGTTGTTGTACGGGCACAACAGGCTCTGTTGGGGAACACGCTGCACCCGAGCTCTGGCCTCCCCTGGCTGTGCAATGCGTAAACACAGCTACAAGTAATCAAGTAGTTAATTTAATCCTTACATGTAAAGTCAAGCGTGTTCCAATATTGAGGCCAAGCAGCTATTTCAAGATCACAACAGCTTTAAATAGATGGCAAGGCTGTAGTAGTAAGCTGGAGTAGCCTGCTAGTGTGCTCCTAGTGCTGCTGTAGGAATGACAGACCTTTACCACTGCTAACCAACGAGGGGGAGTGAGCAGCAACTAACCAAGGACTGGTGTCAGCTTTGTTAAACATCTAGAAAGAAGTGGAATTAACTAAGCTATTACAAGGCAGTAGTCTAGCAACAATTAGCATAAACCTTGTTAAACATTTTAAGAACACTAATGAGCTCACCTAGAGACCTGAATTGTCATTTCATACCTGCTTCTTTTCCAGTGGGATCATTTTTAATAGAAATAAAACGTGATAATAATAACCTTAAACTGTCTTTTTAAGGGTAGAATATTGGATTTTATGACTTCTGAGGAAATATATTGGCAATACTCTTTGGCTTTTGATTGCTAGTGAGAACATCAACACAATCTAACTTAGATAAGTAGGAACTTGAATTCCAGGTTCCTGTGGGTTTTGTGGGATTGAACACTTGCTTTTGTTCTCCCAGTCCTCCTTTTCCATTTGCCTTTCAGGACTTTTGAGATGATCCCATTTGTAGGATTTTCCAAAGACTAAATAAAAAAGGAATTTAAACAATCAGCCCAACTTTTAATTAAAGCCAGTTACTTTAAGTACCCAAAAATATTTTGTGACTTAAGTTCCATTTACTTTGACTTAAAAAAAAAAAATCACAATATCTTTATACAAACAGCTCTTGCAGCCAACACTGACTATCTGGGGAGCTCTCTTGCCAAGCCTGAGAGCTTCACTAGACCGTGGAAGTTTGCATAATCAAAGTATTAACAAGACAGTATCCCATTCCAGAGTTTTTTCCATGTAGTCTATGGCTGCCACTGCTACTTGTTCCCAGAAACTGTTGTCTTTTTTTAATGTGTAAACTAGTTAATTTATTTTTACATTGCCTCTGTTGTGATTTAAGGATTAGTTATAACAAAATTCCCCTCCACGTTTTTCAGTTTAGGTCTTCTGAAAAGGGGAGACTTGCCAAATACCCAACTGACTGGCAAAAACTGAACTTCTCTGTGTGGTCAGTTTGAAATGAAATATAAATGGTACTATGTTATCGTTAAAATAATTTAAAACTTCCAGTTGCTTTTTGGGAGTTTCCCCCCTCTTTATGCTTGAACAAATTAAACTTGACAGATGTAACCTATGTTTTACGAGGAAAATGGGACTCGGAGTCTGAGGAAAGTAAACTGGAAGTTTGAGCATGGAAGAGGCAATAGATACAAACACTCAGCACTTCTGTGGGTGTGCTGGGAGACAGAGGAAGCTTTTCAAAAGGTCAGTGCTGAATAGCAAACGGCTGACACGCTCAGATGTTTATCTTACAGCTTTGTCTGCTTCTCTGCAAGAAGTGTTCTTGCACTTCTGAGGGCTTTGTTTGTTTGTTATAAGTAGCTCTAGCTGAAAGTAGAATTCCTTTTTTTGCTTTTTTTTTTTCTTTCTTTTTTTAAAATTCTTACGAAACACCACAGCACAAACTCTTGTGCTGCTGAGCTGTTCTTTGAGAACTTCTGCAAAAGCAAGAGTCCTGTGATTCTCAGGAATCCAGTACTTGATCAGTTGTCTGTCATGTTTTCAGGATAATCAAGATTTGAGCTGCTGTTCCTTCTAATACAGGGACACAGTACTGCCACACTTTTTAGAACAGCTGCTCTTATTTTCATAGAATGCTGGAGTGGTTTGGGTTGGAAAAAAAGGATTCTCTCACTCAAACCCTCTGCCATGGGAAGGGACACCTTCCACTAGACCAGGCTGCTCCAAGCCCCGTCCAACCTGGCCTTGAACATTCCAGGGATGGGGCAGCCACAGCTTCTCTGGGCAACCCGTGCCAGGGCCTCACCACCCTCACAGGGAAGAATTTCTTCCCAGTATCTAATCTAAATCTACCCTCCTTCAGCTTAAAGCCATTCCCCCTTGTTCTGTCACTACATGCCCTTGTCCAAAATCCCTCTCCAGCTGTCTTGGAGCCCCTTTAGGCACTGTGTTCCTGTGAATTTAACTCACAGAAAAGCAAAAATAAACCAGCTATTTTCCTCCCCCCTTCCATACACATTTTCTTATCCATAAATGTAAGCACCTTCCTGAGCTGCAAACCAGCCAACAGCTCTGAGGCTGCACCTTCCACAGCATTACCTACAGCATGCAGGTTAAGCAACACTGGGGGGAGGCAGCAGTGCAACTTCTGCAGTAGATTTTAGGTTGCTGTAGGCTGAGTAAATTCATTACTTTATATCTCTGAAGCCAGTATTTTATAAAGCTGTTAAACTAAGGAGACAGTTGTACAAGATGCAACTTGTCCTTGGGAAGGAACATGTTGGAAGATGCCTACAGAGCTCTTCTCTCGTGAGTGGCTGTCTGGGCCAGCTCACAGCAGCTTCAGCTCACTGTGATACCATTGTGTGTGCATGATTCAGGAAATCAGAAAGGGGCAATTATCCTAAATCTAACCCATTCCAAAGGAAGTGGAAGGATTTTATTTTCTGTTTGGGATCTTTATGAATGTGCTGGAAGCAAAATGATCCTTGTACCTCTGACCCTGGGATCTGTCACATTCACTTTGTCCAGCAACCTGCTGAGTCAGAGCCCAGCCACCTTTCTGGTGCTGCTCTTTGGGGCAGATGCTTTGAATTGAGTTCTGGATTTTCAGTTCTTTGACACAACTCACCCACTTTAGCAGACCTCACCTCAAGCAAGGGTTTAACTGGCCTCCTCAGTACAAAGGGCCACTTGATTCTCTGAAAAAATTCCTGAGGAGCTTTGCTAAACAGCCTCAGCCTGTGCTGCTGGCTCTGTGATCCAGCATCTGTCTCTTCCTCTGCTAGAAGTGCCTGAGAAAACTGCATCTCCCAGGAAATTCATCTGCAGAGCCTCTTTTAGCTCTTCTTATAGAATCACAGAGTCATGAAGGTTGGAAAACACCTCCAAGCCATCGAGTCCAACCATTAACCCAGCACTGCCAAGGCCACAACTAGGCCRTGTCCCAAAGCACCACATCCGCATGTTTTTTCATCACTTCCAGGAAGGGGTTTCAGGCAAAGCTGTGAAGAACCCTTGACACCTTTTCTACCTAGRAGAGCCCTTCCAACAGTGCCAGGTCTCCTGCCTGCCAGCCCCAGTGCTCGYGTGCCGTGCTCTGGCCTGGAACTCGCATGTCTGACATTGTTTTCCAACTATTTTTCAGGTTGTCCTTACCAGATCTATTGTGCTGTTTTCCTGTTTACCTCGGCAGGCCTCTGTTGTGTTTAAGCAGTGTAGTTAAGTCAGGAAATTCTACACCTAATTTTCAGTAATTTCCCTTTGCTGACCCGGTTACCCTTAGCACTGTGTGAAATTGCCCTTCACAATCGCACTGCTATCATGAGTGGTTCCACTGCAGGGGCAGAGGCAAACCTTCCATGCCTGGATGTTAAGCTGGAGCCTGACCTGCTCTGGAGAGCCCTGCTGCAGCTCTGGAGCTGAGGCAGCATGTGCTGTGCTCTCCTCCTCTGCCCCATCCTCCTCCTCCTCCTCACCCTCACCTTTGGGACTCCGCACTTTGCACTGGCACATGTTGGGCTCTCCTGCCTCCGCTGCCGAGGGTCACCTTTGGCAGAGCAGTGGGAACTGSGAGCAGGGACGGTTTTGCTTTAAACCCTTGTACCAAGGCTTGCCAGGGCTCRGTGGTGTGGTGGGAGGAGGATCTGGGAGGAAGCATGACTGTACCCTGGGCTCCGACTCCTCCACCTGCGGGGAAAACCAAATTGTTTTCATAGGAGTGTTGCCTGAAGACTTTGAGCTGCTCTTTTTTCTAAYTCTTCACTGTGGCTAATACCCATTATAAAAAAACAAAACRTGTAAATTTAACATTTCAAAACCTCACTGATATCCAGTATTCTACCCTTAAAAGATTTTCACGATCCAGATTAGAATCATCAGTCCATCTTGATGGTTTTAATATGTGGTCGAGAAGTTACTTGTCTTACGCTGGCATCCAGTCACGTCATTCCCCATAATCTTTCTCTTGTTTTTTTTAGCCTTGTTGTTCATAATTTCCTTTCCAAGTTGTTTCTTTATTTGAAATGCCATTTATRTTTTGTTGCCTTTTTTTTTTCCAGCACATCTTACATCTTTGTTTTTGTTTTGTTTTTAATCTTATTTCTGGCGTTTTCCATCGCTCTGTGGCCATGATTGTGGATGTGTTTTGGTTTTTGCCTGCCTTGCTGTTCTCTCGCTGCACTCCCTAGATCCCTGTTGCACAGTCCTCTGTCATGGATGACATTGAGGAGTGGCTCAGTACCGACTTGGTGAGACTCTTTATATTTTCATTTTTCACTTGCATGGGTAACTTTCAATGCATTGCTGAGTTCCTGGTACTTCTYATAGCAGGAAGCAGTGAAACTTCCCAAGCAGAGTGTTTGATTCCCTTTGAAGGGAATATCTAAGCAGGAGGAGACAGGGTCGTGTTCAGCAATTCAATCAAAACACTTTTTTTCTGAGCTATTTTATTTTCCCTTCTCCATGTGAACATCACAGAATAGCATGTGTTCCAGAAAATGTGGGATTCTGGTCCCCAAATAGGGAAGCATTAAATATGAGCCGAATTTTTCTCCACCAAACTTAAAGCCCATGTTTAAAGCTGCATTATTTAGACAGGATCTAAGTTCATGCTTGTGTTGAGGCATGCTTTTAAGAGATGCTGGATCAGGGCTTAGATTCCTTTCAAATCAAGATGTCTTTGTTAAACTGGCAGGCAATCTTGACATGTTCCATGATAGTAATAATAAAAATTTATAACAGTCTCTCTTCAATGTTAATTGCACTTTCAGTTTCTCTTAAATTATTATTGTCTGGTAATTATTAAACAAACAAACAAAAAGGAGAACTAAAAGTAGCTTTGCCTTCACCCTGGAGTTTGTTTTGCTGTCCAAATACACATTTGGTTTAATCAGGATATGAGTAGTACACATTTATTCTGGGGGTTTTTTTCAGTGTAAGTATCTGACTCAAATCAACCAAGTGCATTTTGGGGGTGGCTGGTGGGTTGTGTTCACACTGTTCTTTTAAACGTGGTTTTAGTGAACTGAGCTTKTGGTCACCATATCCCCAAGGATCTTCTCCTTCCATTCTTCCAACTTAAGACAGAAAACTCCCTACTCCTTAGGGTCTYCCCCAGCCCCTTGCTGTTGCCTGCTCAGCTCCCAGCTGGGAGCTGTGTGATTCAGGCTCCATTCCGCAGCTCTGGATGCAGGCACGCTCTGGCACGTCAGCCCTCACTCTGGCACTGGAGGAGGTGGCTGTACTGGAAGAAAGAAAATTCTCCAGGTCTCCAAAGGTGCCTGAAGTGCTTAAACAGATTCTGGGTTCAGTGTTTGATTTGAGCAGACTGGCTGTCTCTGAAATGTCACTGGGTTCCAGCTGCAGGTAGCTTTGTCAAGCCTCAGTACAGGAGTCACTCTCAAATTTAATTATAAACTGGCCTCATTTTGTTAAAGAAATACAGTAAATGTAGCATGTCCACTCTGCTCAAACAATAAACTTTTGTCTTTGCCATTTAAATTAATTTAGCGGGAGAAAAGATCTGGTGGAGAGATATGGAGGTAGCTCTGTGCATCTGTCATCCCCAGGATAGACTTGCTCAAAAGGAACAAAGCAGAGAAGTGTCCTGGAAATGCCTGAGCAAGCCTGGGGATGTCCCTGGGTCCCCATCCCGACCGTGTGTGGGTGCAGCACAGAGATGCCTGAGAAAATTTGGACTGGATTTTTGTTTTTCACGCTGGGTCCCCTCCCTTTTTTTTTTTTGTTGTGGTTCATTTCAGTTCTCTACTTCCCAGGTGAGGAAGTTGCAGGTTAGGTTCGATACTTGTTATTTGCTTACCCTTTCTGGGGTACACTGGGACAAACAACAGTTCTGCCTGTGAAGAGGCTGCTGTATGAACCTTTGGAAACCTCAGGGCAGTAGGAAGCCAGGAGATGCTCAGGCTTTAGAAACCTTTGTGAGGCCAGTTAGTATGTTCCCACTCCTGGTAGAGAAGCCAGGTGTAGACAAATACTTTACTTTTTCAAAGCAGGTTCAACACAAGCAACTAGTATTTTTATCCATCTTTAACATCCTGATATATTGACAAGGTTGCATATCCCTGGACTTTTAATTTCATTATTGGAAATGCACATTGAAATGCACAAACTGGTGGAAATGCAGTGACCCCCTGGCATTCCCGGCCTTTGATTCTCATGGACAGGCACTAACTGCTGTCAGTATCCTTCATCCAGCCCACCCTGGTCACGGACACAGGAAAGCTGCTATATTTTTGCATGAAACCTAAAATGAACTCCCACAGGAGGAATGTTGGCCCCAAACAATTTTGCAAGTGTCCTTTGTCAGCTAAAAGTGCATTTTATTTGAAGACACAGTGGAAACCACAGTCCTGACATTTTTAAGGACTGTATGACAGAAAAGATGCCATCTGGTCCAGTGTGTTTGTGACTCACACAGCTCAGATTTGGACCAGAATCACTGTCTGAAGGGGAAACAGTGCTGGACTGACATTCAGATCCAACAGGGAAAGCTTAGCTCTCCACCAGCAACCTTCAGAAGCATCTCAGTGCTTGTCCTTCTGCTCTGCAGTGCAGTGAAATGTCAGTCCCCACTGGCCTCCTGCCGTGGGAGGTGTGTGATTTCCCCAGGTTGCCCTGCTCCAATGGTTAATATGTGGAAACAAGTGGTGGAAACTGTCCAGTTGTATTAAAGGTGGAGGGGATGACAGGGAAGGGGAAGCACTGCCTGTGCTCACGTGCCTTTTTGTTCCCATTGCAGAAAGGCAATGAACTGGAAGAAGGAGTGACCAGTGAAGGTAAGCAGAGATGCCTGTGGCTATGAGCCATTCTCAGGTTAGTACTCAGATGGAATTTGCTTTGATCCCTGCTGAGATGCTGCCTTCTCTCAGCCTAATGTTTCCCAGCAAATGCTTCCATGCTCAGAAAGGCGGGAGGAGAGCATTTCACAGCAAAAGATTCATATTTATGGTGTGGGGAGCCCTCCTGGCTGTAAGTGCTTCCCTGCCATCTTCCTTGGCTGTGCTCTGTGTTTGTGCCAGCAGGAATGTGTCCCCAAGCTGCTCAGCCCTTTGGAATGATGTTTCYCTGGTTCTGTCACAGCCGGTGGCATAGTGTGGGTTTGATTCCAGCTGCTGCCTGAGCTCGGGTGTCTCCAAGGACGGCTGTACCCTTTCCCGAGGAAGTCAGGCTGTACCACTGTTTGTGCCTGCAAACACAGCCCGACAGGACGCCAGGCTCTGGAATTTCAGCCCCTGCCAACCTCTGTCCCTGGGGCCAAACCCACGGCCCCTGTTCTTACCTGTCTTCCTTCTGTTTTTGCATTGCAGAGTTTGACAAATTTTTAGAAGAGCGAGCCAAAGCGGCGGAGATGGTTCCCAATCTGCCATCCCCTCCCCTGGAAGCCCCCACCCCTCCGACAAATCCTTCCAGCAGGAAAAAGCAGGAGCGCTCGGAGGACGCCCTCTTTGCACTGTGAAGATGGCTCGGAGCTGCCCTCCCACCCCTGTGCTCCGCCGGCGAATGTCGCTGTACGGCCACTTTGTCCTCCCACAGTCCTTGGCTAACAACGACCCCCATCCCCCCCATTCCATAGTTTGCTTCTCCTTCCCTCCCTCCCCAAACGATCCACCCCCACAAGCTGACTCTTTCTATTTAAATCCAACACTATTCCTGCCAGACCACGGTTCTCCAGCACTCGCTTAATCCCCTCCTTCCTGTCCCAGCTGCACAAAACCAGCTCTTGATGCTGAAAACCCCTTCAGAATGCACGAGTACGTCACACTGGGCTGAAACAAAAGCCATGGGGGGAGAGAGCAGCCTTGCCCTTCAATTTATGTAGGGATCATCCTCTTCTGTAGGCAGGTCCTGCCAAGTAGACGGCTCTGTCAATCAGCATGTAATTGACTGAGCTGGAATGTTCAGGAGGAGTGTGTCTTTATTTTTAGATAAAATGTTAATGTATTGGCTTTCGTGTTGGATTCGACAGCAAGGAACAACTGTTCCCCTTTCAACATGTGCTTCACAAGTTAAAATCCTTTACTCTCCCACTCACACATCTCCTGGTACCATATGGTGGTCGCTTTTCCCCACTTTCTGTGGCGTTTCATTTCTAAATCTCACAGGGTATTTTTTGCCTTGTGTTTTATCTGGGCTTGCTCTAATTTGAAGCAGTCTGTTGGCCATGTCCAGTAGCTCTGGCAGTTGATAAGGATGGAAAACGTTGGGCTAAATGGATGCTGTAACGATGGTGCAGGAAGCACCTGACTCTTTGGGAGAGCTCACACAGGAGTTTTCCTGGTGTGTTTGCCTTTTAAAATAGCTCGGTTATTTTTTCCTTACCTTAGATTCCTTCTTCGGTGACTGTAGAGCTCTGCATTTGGTGTAAATATCCATGCAGATGGATGAGACTTGCTCATGGATTGGGTGTGAACTGAGGTTCCTGGATTCCCTGCCATGCCTGGTAGGATAGACATGCTGGTTCTTGGGGGTAGGAATGAGAAAAAGAGGCAAACCTCAGAAGCTTGTATGGAACGCTGAGGGAGATGGTTACCATGGAGGGATTAGCCGTGCCAGCCTGTGCTGGAGGTGAAACTCCTCATTTCCTTCTAGTTTAAGGCCTGAGAACGTGTTGTATGACTGTGACTGTGCTATTTGTAATTTTTGGAATGTCCTTTGATCCCTCTGCCCTTCATTAACTCCCGGCTCCTACGGGGCTGCAGTCTCTGCGCAAACAAGCATATTCCCTTGCTTGCCGGAGGCATGGCCAGGATTCCGGCTCCTCTGGGGCTGCCAGAAGGGATTCCAGCATGTGTGCCTGCCTCGCTGGGCTGACAGGCAGAGCTGGAGCAGGCAGCTCCAGCCATTGCCGCATCCCCCAGTGTGTTCCTTGGGAGGAAGCCAGTGGTGCAGGATGGCAGGATCAAAGAGAGAGCTGAGCAGTGCATGGCAGGAGAATCTCCCATCCTGACACAGAGGCACTTTATCAGCTGAACGCCCGTGCAGGCAGCAGGCTCCAGCCCCTCTTCCTCAGGATTTTCCTTGGCTTAGGCAGCCAGCCACTTCCTTCTGACCTGACATGTCTGAGCTTCCCAGGATGCTGATGTGTGTCGAGCTCTCTTGGAAGTTGTTCTAGGCCAAATGATAGAAGCTTTTATCTGAGCATAGCATTTTATCAGCCCATACCATACTCTCTGGGGACCACCCCCTTCGGGAGGTTGTGACACACAAAGCCTGTTACCAAATGCCTGATTGCAGCACTGATGGACGTTGAGAACAGATACATTAATCTTGGAAGGGAAACGTTGTTTGGTGCAGGATTTCGAGGCTATCCCTGGTCAGGTTTCACTCTGCGCTCTCCCTGCTCATCGTCTCCTCTGTCCTGCCCTGCCTGCAGCCTCTTCCAGGATCCGTCCTTATGTAGCTGGGCCCGGGCAGGGCTGTCCTGCCACCCCTCTGCATTGATGTGGTACCTCGTCACTGCTCCCTGTAGCATGGCTTGCAAGCGGACAGGGAAAACCAGTTTAAGGATGGAGATAGCTTGGGGATCAAGCTTTTCTCCCCACTTGCTGGTCTTTTCTCCAGCTGAAGCCCTTCTATGTGGATCTGCTGAGGCTTTCTCCCATTTCATCTTCTCCGTGGCTAATGGAACGTGCCAGGACAGTMTGCCTCGGCTGCATTGCACACCCCTGCTCTCACCCACTGCCCTCACTGCTCAACTCAAGGTGAGCCCCATGCTCAGGGATTGGCACTGCCAGCTCCTGCCTTGCTGCAACAYGTCAGATGTGGCCACCAGCTCCCAGAAACCAGAGGAAACTTCTGTGGCAATGCTGATTTGATTTCAGACGGCGTCTGGTGATCGCCTGATCAGTCTCRCCAGCACGGAATGAATTGCTGGTATTCCTGTCAATGCAGAAAGCTCTGTGGGTGTTTTAAGTGTGTATTTTCTCTTCTAAATCCTTGAAGCACATTGACCCTGTAAATGGCCACATCAGGTGATTCTAAGCATGTTAATCCAGCTTCCCTGCCAAGCCAGAGGAGATAATCGCATTGCTCAAGCATGGGGAGACTATCAGATGGTGCAGAGTGGCACGGATGTCACTGTCACCGAGCCCCTGCAGTGTCCCACTGCTGYGGCTGTGCTGGCCCTGCGTCCCCCACCCCTCAGCCAGAAGGTGCTGCGAACAGTGTGCTGTTAATGCTTCTTTCTGTCACACTAAACCTGTCCTGGGACCTCCAAGGTGTTGCTTTAGGGAGAATCTGGTCCCTTTCTGGAAGATTCTGCAAAGCTGTTGATGACTGCTTTCTCCAGGTGGGAGGAAAAGAGATGGAATGAGAAGGCTGGGGCTGGGGGGAAAATACAGAGCGTGTGTTGGCACAGCTCGAGGGGCTCTTTTGGTGTGTGCAGCTTCAGGCAACTCGTGGTCCCTGCTGAYGCTCCACATTATCCGTTGGAAAGCCATGGCAATGCTTGCAGGGGTGGCAGGCGCTATCAGCACAAGCGGTGGCTTTGCTGGAAGTAGGGCAGCTCCCAGGAGATGCCTTCCTTGAGAGGAATCATACTTTTGGAAGGACCCTGGGTGGGTCTGGAGCCCAAATCCAACAGACTTGGCTCTCAGGGCTGGAAGCACGAAAGGGAACAGAGTGTGTGGCAGAACAGGTGGTTTAGCCCAAACCTTTAACAAATATAAGAGTTACGCTAGAGCTTCCCAAATGTCCTGTATCAGGATCTCTCATCTTCCCTGTCCTCTTGTGGTCTGCAGGAAACTGGAGCGGTGGGAACTGTTTGAGGGAAAGGGAAGGGGTTTTTCGCTTCAGGAGACCAACTTCTCATTTTATTCTTCCTCCGCTTTCACTCTTAAGTGCTTCCTCTGTGCAAGTGGGCAGAGGACTTGCGTGGCTCCGGCGCTTGTGAGAACAGGGATGGAGCTACAGCCCAATCCACTTTCCATAAGAAATAACATCCCAGCGCTTTCTAGGCATATTAGGAATCACAGCTTGACACTCAATGACACTAAATTATTCTTGGGGTCCTTTGTAAGTTCTAATTGCACCCTATTCTAGGTTAAAATATTTATTTTGTCTATATATTTTCTTTCCAGTGTGTTTTTTAACCTCTTCTGTTAACTCCTCATGTGCTGAGATGTAAGAAATCAATGGTTTCTATTTAAATATATCCTTKGGGKTTTTTTTTTTTTTAATTATTCTGTGTAGATTTCAGCTGCATCTTCGGCAGGTGTAATAGATAATAATGTGCTGTACAGACATTTAGGGTGTTTAGGATGTAGGTAAGGCTCATAGGAGAACTCATAAAAACGTAGCACGGTGTCTCTTAAAGGGAACAGCATAAACACAAAGACTGGTCCATACTGGGACCCTCACGTAGCCTCCAACATACCTTTTCCCTTCTGATTATCACAGCCTCCATCTCTGGGACGTGCTGATCAAACCAGCTCTGCTATCCCCAGGGCTGGTCTTGCACCTCCAAGCTGAAGGATTTGTAGTGAGGATTTCTGTTTGTTTGACTTCATTCAGCATTTTTCGATGGGATACATTGGCTGTTTCCACTTGGAAATGGAGGACTGGGAGCTGGCTGTGGTGGCGAGATGTTTCCCTCCAGTGGTGGAAGAACAGATCCGGGCCGTGGTTTCAGGCCCAGGGCAGGGGTGATGGTCCCTCTGTGCRGGAGCTGGGCCCACGCTGCACACCCCAGTGCCAGCACAGCCTGTCCCTGCACCTCTATTCCCTGCTCTCCTGCTGTCACCCACAGGGACAGGATGTGCAGCCCAGGAGAGCAAATGAGACGGATTTCCAACACTCTGTTTCATCTGATGAGTTGTTGAGTCTCCTGTGGCTGCTGGGAGTTCTGGAGTGGGAACTGCTTGTGCTATCTCCATYCCCGTCCATCCCCATCCAGCTCCGTCATTGTTTACCTCCTCAAGGCTGACCACAAGCCTTGTGGAGCCTCCGCTGGAAAAAAACAGCTCAGGACAGTTATTTTTATGGAAATAATGAAGCAGTGAGTGGATTTAGAGCTGTGTTGGAGGTAACCCTTCCGCTGCTGTGGGCTCCCACCAGCTGAGGAGATGAGGTGCCCACACAGCACCTTCCACCCGTCTGTCCCAAACCGCAGCCTCTGGAGTGGGCTGTGCCTGCCTGCTCCAGCCCCAGGTTCCTCACCCCTCCTCCTCACCTGGAGAGASGTGAGGCTGCACATCACCAAGAGCCAGCTGGCCTCGAGCGGCGCCAAACTCTGGTGCTGGTTCTCTTTAGCCTGTGGCAAACCCACTACTCCAGAATTCCCACCCTGCTCCGTGTTTTTATGAGTGAGCTCCTCATTCCCTACATGTTCCTATGAGCTGTCGTTAACCCTACAAACGTAACCTGTGTAATAGCTTCTCTGTATATTACAGCTGTAGGCTTTCCAGATAAAARTGGATAATATTTATTTACTGAAGATACTGGATATTTTTTTGTTTGGGAATGGGGTAGGGGGAGAAAGGGGACATAACTGTTTAAAGAGATCGACTATGTAAAGAGAAACAAAATACACAAAAAGCAGAGAAACCTAACACTAAAACATTGCTGTATTCAAGTAGAAAGTGTTTCCGTTACAAACAAGACAACTGTATTAATCTGCCATTGTTTAACTTGCTCCAGAAATCATCTCCTTGGTTCCTGCATGTGAGATATTCCAATAAATACACTATTAGTGTGAGATGGGGGTGCTATCGTCTGTCTCTCAGCTGGGACTCGCTCAGCTCCGCTGAGCACAGGGAATGAGTGAGCATGGGGGACACCTCCAGCCCTTGGTGCCAATCGGATGTCAAAATTGGGAGTCCTTGGTCTCCTCCAGATGACAGAACCTGAGTATTCCCACCAGGAGAAGGCTTTGTCCCCAGCCGTTGCTCTTTGTGTCTTTGCATGGCTCATGGTGTGCACGATGCTGTGTTGCCACTGCTGGTAAATTCGTTGCCYGTTAAATTTTGGCACATATATGAGGTTGACATCAGGCAGGCGCACGGGTGATAACCTGGGTTCTTGGTGGGACACCTGCCCACTTCACAGGGCTTGACTGATGGTCCTTGGAGGGCAACTGTGGATCACCACCCTGGTGACCTAGAGAGTGGTGGGTGATATTCCCAGCCCATCCAAAGGCTACTTTCCTGACTCATCAGCCAGGAATTTGTTCCAACGTCCCCATTATGATGGTGGTTTTGATGGGCAGAGAAGGAAGAGCACCAGCCTAGGAACCCTGGAGAAGTGGTATTGGCTAAAACCAAACCAGTGTGGCAGAATAGTGCCCTCCATCCTGCACGTGGAGATCCAAGCCCATGGTGTAAAGCTCGGGAAGAGGGGTGTGGAATAGCTGGAAAGATGGGTTTCCCCTCCCTCTAGCCACATATTAGCATTTAACAGCCCTGCCCCAGCTTGTTTACCCCACACTGATCATGTGCCCGGCTCAAATACATTCAGGGAGGTTCCTGGCCTGGATCTGTTGGGAAAGGTGCGGAGCTGCTACTGCCCTGACAGGGCAGAAATCACACAAAAAGCACCGGGTTAGAAATGTCCAGCGCTGTGCAGGAGGGGCTGTGGGAGTGGGGCAGGTGGGAATGGCGGCTGCGCCTTCCAGGGGCTTCACTGCACTGCCATCTGCAGCCCCACAGTTACACACATGAGGRAAAAATCCCTCTAACCCCAAATTCTGCCTGCAACAGGGGTGAGAGTGGGCGCAAAGGTAAGAGTGTAAGAGCAGGACAAGCACATGGGGACTTGCTTTTCCCACGTGTGCCCCCCCCAGCCGCTGGCGATCCAACTTCCCAAACCGAGCATGGCTTCTCCAGGTTTGTGACTCTGATGAGCTTCTCTTCTCCAAACCTGCTCCCACAGAGACCGTGCAAATTCCCAGCATGGGCTGGGGGCTTCCACACATCACTGCCCTCTGCCATGGGCTGCCAAGCCCAGGCACAGAGCACGGCGCCGAGYCCCACATGGGCAGAGCCTCGGGCAGGGTGAGTGTCACTGCTTTCTGGCACTGGGCAGCAGGTTTGGATCCCAGCGTGAATGGGAAATGACCACACGTGCATTTGCCTTTTCCCATTTCACCTGGGGGTAAATAAACTYGCAGCAGGGGCTGCACTGGAGTGCCCCCAAACCTGGCTGCGTCTCCCCAGGCTGTGCCTCAGGAAGGGACAGTTGGCAAAGCCGAGTGACAGGGAATGAAGAAGAGGCTTTTGAATCTGTTTGCGACACAAATTAATGATTAACACCGCGCTCCGCCAGAGCGAAACAACCCCCGGGGCAGGCAGGATGCCAGAGGCTGGGCACGGAGCACGGCATGCTGCTTTCCGCGCAGGGCTAAGGTGTGCTGGCAGGTGGGAAACATCCGGGGGCTCACTTCGGGACAGCCCAGCTGGCTGAGCGAGGGGGCAGCAGGATGGGGGATGCTCCGTTTTGGAGCTGCCGCGTTCAGGCACAGCGCGTCCCGGAGCCGCGGCCGCCGCCGGTGCCGCTCGGGGCGATGCTCCACCGCCCGAGCCCGGCGGAGCCGCACCAGCCCGCCCGGCCGGCTCGGTGGCCAGAGCCCAGCCATCCCGGGGCCGGTTTGTTTTCTGTCTCATCCTGCGGTTTCCTCCCAGCCTGAGCTCAGGAAAGCGTCTCAGCGACTCCGGAGCGACCACGTGGCCCGTCCGCCATCCCCGCAGGACTGACATGATGTAATCGCGGGCCCTGAGCCGTGATGTAGAATCACTCCACTCAGGGCCGCCGCGCTTATTGGCTGCGTGGCCCTGGTCCTACGGGCGGGGTTTTCCCGACTCCGCAGCCCAGCGCACCCCCGGGAGCCCCACCCCGCGTGGAATCCATCGCCCCCAAACCCGGCCCACGGAGCCACCGCGCTGSTTCGTCCTTTCCCAGTGCGTGGAGGATGCTGCTGTTTGCTGGAGTGTCCCCCCCACCCCGGAGCAGGGGAGGCATTACGTGTGGGTTCCCGGGGTCCACGGACCCTCTGGATCGGGATCGGGGAAGGGGCTTGGGAAGACCCAGTTTCACACGCGGCTTGTGTGAAAATTAAGCTGTGTTTATGCGTGTTATTTCCCCCCTCCGTATTTATGTGTGATTTTCCCCTTCTGTGTTTATGTGTGGTTTTGCCCCTCCATACCCCTCAGGGGAGGCTGTGCCCCGGGTCTTGTGTGGGTTATTAAAGGTCTGTGACCCCCATGCTTGCACGAGGCTGCTCTAAATCCATGGGGGCCATGGCACATCCATCTCCCCAGCCCTGGAAACCTGCTCTCTCCTCCTGCAGCACACGAACTGCTCCAAGGAGAGGGAAACACCACCACCACAGAGCCTGGCTTCTCCCCAGTGACCCTCCAAAAAATGGGGAGGAAGCACGTGGTCCCCTGCACATCCCATGGCAGGTCAAGGATCTCACGAGGGTTTTCCCTCAGTGGTGTTTGCTGTGGGGGAGGGATGTCCAAGCGGCTGCTGGTGCCCCATGTGTGGGTGACGCTGCCCCAGCTGCTGGCGTGGAACTGAGCCAGGATTCCCCGGGCTCGTCCCCAGCTCGGGCACAGGTCAATGTCCCCGGATTGAGCAGGGTGGAGTGGGGGCGAGGGTGCACAGGGGACCAGCAGGGCTGTGCATCCCAGGCTCTGCTGCCACCACATGCACACACCTATGGTCACCGTGTGGTCCCCAGAGAGCCCTGTGTTGCCCAGGGGTGCCCCATGCCACACAGAGGATCCCCATATTGCAGAGGGGTGCCTGCTGTGCCACCACGCGGGAGTCAGTGAGGCCGGGGGGGAAGTTTTTAAGGTGCAGCCAGGCTAATGAATTCCCAGGTAGCTTCAGATTGTGCTTGGTGGCACGGAAGAGGAGAGGGCAAACTTCTAGGGAGCTGACGTTGCAGTGCATTTTCTTGTCCTAGGTGATTCCCAGGACAACCCATGGAGCTCTGCAGGGCACAGGGCACAGGGCACAGGGCACAGGGCACAGGGCACAGGGCACAGGGCATGGCATTGCCTTGATGTAAGACTCCCACACTGAGACCCACCACTCGTGGGCAGCCGCGGTGCTGATCCCAATGGCACCAGCATTCTTCCTGGATCCCACAACTGATGGTCCCCAGGAGGGTGCGTGGGGTCAGCTGGGGCTCACAGGGCAGCATCAGCGTGTCCCTAACCAGGRGTGTGAGAGCTTCTCCCACTCTAGGCTGTGCCATGGTGGGGCAGTGCAGGTGGGATGTGCTCTGAGCCCTGGAGCTGGGACAGGGAAGGCACAGGGCCCTTGAGAGGTGCTGCAGGGGCCCAGCCGTGACCCAGCACGTGGCCTCCACGAGGCGCTGAGGCTTCTGCAGCCACGGCCACCACCTCCTGCTCACACCAGCCCTCCCACCTGCTCCCTGTATGCCCCCTCTGGAGCTGAGGGGGTTTAATGCCCAGCCCAGGGATTTGGTGCCAGTCCCCAGGGGTGGGTGCCTGTCCCTAGGAGCAGATGACATCCCCAGGGATCGGTGATATCCCCAGGGATTGATGAGTTTTCCAGGGCTCAGTGTCTGTTCCCAGGGGTCGGTGCCCATCCCCAGGGTTCGGTGACGTCCCCAGGGGTTCGGTGACATTCCCAGGGGTTCGATGACATCCCCAGGGGCTGGTGACCTCCCCAGGGGTCGGTGACATTCCCAGGTGTCCTGCTTGGGGGTTGCAGCCTGCGCTCGTCCCTGCTCGAGTCCTGGTGCACCAGCTCTCTGCCCGGTGTCGCGGGGTCCCCGCTCGGTGCCGCTGGGGGTCCCGGTGCGGCGGGGCGGTGCGGGAAGGCGGCGCGGGGCGGGACGCGGCGGCGGCCCCGCCTCCATCCATCCCGCCTCCCTCCCGCCCGGTGGCAGCTCCGGGCACGGTTCGCGGGAGCAACTTGGCGGCTCGTCCCCTTGGTGCCTGTGCCCGGGCCAGCGCGGCCATGGCGGGCGGGCGGCCCCACTGCCCCTAGAGCCGCCCGAGCCGCGGGAGCCAGCGGAGCCATCCAGAGCCACCSGGAGCCACCGGAGCCGCCGGGATGAGCACTCTCGCCTTCGACGACGCGGCCCTGGAGGGGCTGGCACCGTCCCTCGGCCTCTCCGGGGCCAGCGACATCGACACGGCCCTGCTCAGCGACATCGACGGTGCGTCCCGGCGGGGACACGATGGGGCATGGCCGGGGCTGGGRGCACGACCGGGACCGGGCTGGGGTATAACTGGGACTCGGTGCACGGCCGGGGCTCTGGGCTCGGGGCAATCCTGGGGCTCGRGGCATGACCGGGACCGGGCTAGGGCACGGTCGGACCGGGCTGGGGGATAATCAGGCTGGATGCATGGCCGGGGGCTGGGCACGGTGCGGTACCGGGGCTCGGTGCACGGTCGGGACATGGCTGGGGGGATAACCGGGGCTGCGTGCACCACCGGGACCGGGCAGGGTGTATAACCAGGCTCGGTGCACGGTCAGGACCGGGCTGGGGGCATAACCGGGTCTCGGTGCGTGGCCGGGACCGAGCTGGGGGTATAACCGGCGTTCGGTGCACGGTCGGGCGCGCTCGCTGCATGGTCGGGGCCGGGGAGTCCACGCTCGGTGCACGGTCAGGGAACTTGGTACCGGGACATGGTCGGGACAGCGGGGTCGGTGCACAAGCAGGACCCGGTGCATGGCCGACGGACCGCGCTCGGTGCCGGGCCCGCCGTGGGGAGGGGGACACCGAGCTGCCGGAGCGCGGAGTCGGTGCAGAACCGGGCTGGCTCCGTTACCGGGGGCCGGTCCATAGCGGGGGGCTCGGGGTGGGGGGGCACAGGACACCGGGACCCCCGAGCTGGAGGTGCCGATACCGGGACAGCCCCGACGATCCCCCCCCGTTCCCGGTCACAGCATCGTGTCGCCGGCAGCCCCGCCCCTCCGTGACGTCACCGGCGGGGGTTACTCTCGGTCATTCCCTCCAGGACGCTTGGGTTCTCCCAACCCATCCGACCGGCATGTGGTGAGATGGGGCGGCTCTGCTCCGGCCCTGGGGCTGGCACCCGCCAACACCCACCTTCCCCGCCGGTTTGGGAGTCCGTGGGATGGGAATGCTCCAAGGGGACCCATTCCCGAAGGAGACCCACTTCCCAAAGAGACCCATTCCTCGAGGGGACCCGCTTCCCACCACCGCAGCACCACGTGTGCTGAGGTCAGTGATCCCAAGGCTTTAGCAAAAAATTGGGGATCCCAAAACCTGGGGATCCCAGCCCTCGGCAAGCCCCGTGCCCGCCTTGCCGCGTGCTCCACCAGCTCTGCCGGTCCGCGGCATCCGGCACAGCCGGTGGAACACGCGGCGAGGCGGCGCAGGATTGCTGAACGCTCTGACACCTGCCCCACTGCGTGGTCCGTGGTGGTCTCTCCTCCGACCTCTGGGATGGAGATGGCATCTCAGGTCTGGAGGTTCACTCCAGTGGCAGTCAGGGTGGATCAAAGCAGATCCAGGTGCCACCTGCTTTTCTTGGCAAGGTTTTGGCGTGGGCAGGGAAGCAGGAGCTGTGCCAGGGCTGAGTGGTGGTGTATGGGATGAGGTTTTCCCACTGTGGGGTTTTGCCACGCTCCTTTGTATCACGGCCAGATGGGCCACCTTGTACCCCACAGTTCCCCAGAGTGGGTTTGTCACCAGTTCCCGGTTGGCCGCGGATTGTCCCTCATCCCTGTGCCAACCCTGGGGTGATGTGGGATGTGTGCCCAGGGATGTGGGTACCCTGTGCCTGCTGGGACCTGCCAGGACCCACAGACATGTGGCTCTGCCCCGTAGGCTCCCACAGTGGGGGCAGAGGTGCACTGGTGGTTGCCCGTGCTGACGGYGTGGATGGCAGCACGTGCCACAGGATAGAAATACCTGGAAGGTGCCAGGAGGGTGGGACAGCCGTGCCCACCCCCAGGCTGGGCAACAGGAAGCGGGGGGGGGCAGGAGGGAGCACCCCCTCTGTGCAACCCCAGACTTTGCTCTGGACCACGAGGGAGCCTTGGAGGGGGGAGGGGATGTCTCTTGAGTGGAAGTGTGGGGCCTGGGAACCCCCCTGGAAGGACACCCACCTGCACAGGGCTGGATGTTTTTTTGGGATGTAGTAGAGCTGTTCGCAGACCCCGGTCGTTGCGGGATGACTCCTGGGCAAGGAGCGAGGAGAGTCACATCAGGCTGGGGGGGGCACGGGGGCAGTGGGGCGCGGGCAAAGGGGTTAACGGAGTGTGACCCCAAGTAACCGCGGGCGGGTTGCGGCGGGTGCCCGCGAGTAACCCGGTGCCGGGCTCACCTTGGGCGCCGGGGGCTGTCCGGGGGCGGCCGGCGGGCGCGCAGGCGGCGATTGGCGGAGTTGCATCACCCCATCGCCGGCCGCGCTCCAGCCCTGGCGCGGGCAGCGCGGGGAGGGCGCCGGGGAGGAGGCGAGAACATGGCTTTAAAATATCCCGGGGCCTCGTCGCTGCCCGGCACGGGGTTGAGCGGGGGCTGCAGCCTCCTCCTGGGGACCCCCCTACTCCCACCTGTATGGAGTGCACCTTTAAAGGTACCCTCGCCTCGCCAGCCGCCTCCTCCTCGTCTGATGGGGTCACCGTCGTGGTCCCTCTCGGGGCGCTGTACCTCGAGGGGAGGGGGTGTCCGAGGGCTCTGTGGCTCGGTGGGGGCATCTGGGGGGTGCGTGCTTGGGGCGGTGCCTTGGGRGTACCTGGGTGGGGTATCCCGGGGTCTGTGTGTGCAGGGGGGGTGCACCTGAGGGTACCGGAGCGTGGGGTATCCTGGGGTCTGTGTGCGCCCCCGAGGGGATGCACCTGGGGGTACGAGGATGGGGACATCCCTGGGTGCTTTTGTGGGAGCATCCCAGGACACCTCAGTGGAGGTGTCCCAGCGACCCCGATGTGTGGGTGTCAGGGTGAGTCTATGGGGACACCCTGAGTCGTCCAGGTGCCACTGAGTGGAACAGACCCCCCTGAGGCTGTTTTAACCTTGCGCTTGCCCAGCTGCCCTCCCGAGGGTTGTGAACAAACACTCCTGGCACTGGGGTCTGATACATCCTGGGGGTGCCACCCCGCTGGTCTCAGTCTGAGCACCCCCTGCCCTTGACAGAGGGGCTGATTTGGGAATTGTCAGGGTTCCCAGTACAGAATGAATGAACGAGTTGGCACAAGCCCCCCTCAATATCAGAGACAGGCTGAGATGTGCTCTGCCACTCCCAGACAGGGCTGAAAACCACTGACTGCTGTTGGCCAAGCCCTGACACCTCTGTTTTGAGTGCCGTGCCTCAGTTTCCCCACTGGCAGGATGACTGRGTGGCTGAGAGGAGCAGGGCACAGCAGATTCCTGGGCTCTCAGGGAATTTTGCCCCTGGATTATGGGGATCTGTCCCTAAAATGCTAAGCTGTGGGGAGGGCATCACAGGGACAGCCCAGGCCCACCTTGGGAGGTGCGGGGCAGCAGCTGACGGCACGGGGTGGGTGTGTTTTACAGACATGCTGCAGCTGATCAGCACGCCGGACAATGACTTCTCGGGGCTGTTTGAGTCACCGTTCAGTGCCCAGGACAGCGCCGTGCCCCCGGGGCTCCCCTCCACGCCGGGCACCCTCAACACCTACCTGGGTCCCAACAATCCTCCTCCCGCCRCCTCCTCCGGCAGCGCCTACGCGGGGCCCCCCGGGATGGCCTCCTTCGCCCCGCAGCCCCCGGCCCCGCTCCTGCCGGCGCCGTCCCTGGGTGTCAAGGAGGAGCCATCCGTGGTGCCCAGCAGCCAGCCCCAGCCCCAGCCCGGCGTCATGCTGGCCCCCAGCTTCGTCCCTGCGTCCCCCAGCCCGTTTGCTCCCCAGCCCTTGGTGGGCTACCAGAACCAGCACAGCTTCTCCGGTGAGGATTTGGGGGTACAGGGGCGGGTTGGGGCTCCCTGGGTGGGGGGTTGTTGCAGTCGGGGGTCTTGCTGGAAGGGGGATGTGTCCCTGCAGGAGGGGCTGTGTGGGGTGGGCTGGTGTCGGGGGGGGTCTGTTAACGCTGTCCTCTGCCCCCTGCCCAGCTGTGCAACCTGGGGGTGCAGGGCAGACCCTGCCCAGCCCCCTGCCCGCCCCACAGCCCAGCCAGCCTGTGACACTGCCTGGCCCTGTGCAGAGCGTGGCTCCCCAGCAGCTCCTGGCCCCCGCTGCCCCCACCACCACCCAGTCCGTCTCGCCCCAGATCCAGTCGGTGCCGGTAAGCCCAGGTCCAGGAGTGGGGGGGTCCCAATGAGCCCCACAGCCCCGCTGACCCCCACTGCCCTTCAGGTTCTCCTGCAGCCCCATTTCATCAAGGCTGACTCCCTGCTGCTGACGGCCGTCAAGACGGACGCCAGCAGCGCCAAGACTTCCACCATCGCCTCCCTGGCCACCACTGCCAGCGGCTCTGCCACCCCCCTCCAGGTGCCGGTAGGTCCCGCCACCGGGAGCTGCGGGGTGGGGGGATGCTTCAGGGCCCCCGCTGACCCCACCCTGCGTCCCTGCAGGCGCTGGTGAGCGGAGGGACCATCCTGGCCACGGTGCCGCTGGTGGTGGACGCGGAGAAGCTGCCCATCAACCGGCTGGCGCCCAGCGGGAAGCCGGCGCTGGTGCAGAGCCGGGGCGAGAAGCGCACGGCCCACAACGCCATCGAGAAGCGCTACCGCTCCTCCATCAACGACAAGATCGTGGAGCTCAAGGACCTGGTGGTGGGCACCGAGGCCAAGGTGGGAGCAGGGGGTGGTGGGGCAGGGGCGGGCAGTGGGGGGGGGGCTTTGCCTGGCATTTGGGCTGAGCCATCCCTGCCTTCCGGCAGCTCAACAAGTCGGCGATCCTGAGGAAGGCCATCGAGTACATCCGCTTCCTGCAGCAGAGCAACCAGAAGCTGAAGCAGGAGAACCTCGCCCTGAAAATGGCTGTGCAGAAGAACCGTGAGTGGAAGGGCAGGTCTTGGGGTGGGGGGCTCAGCTCCATGCCCCCAGAAGCTTTCAGCTTACTCTGCTTCCTGCAGAGCTCGTGAAGGACCCGGGGACCCGCTGCAGCAAGGGGGCCAAGGCAGAGGCCCCCATGGAGGTGGTGAAGGCGGAGGTGATGGAGATGCTGACACCGCCGCCCTCGGACGTGGGCTCGCCGTCCCACAGCAGCCCACTCTCACTCAGTGGTGGCAGCAGCAACAGCAGCAGCGACTCGGAGCCCGACAGCCCCCTCTGCGACCATGGCAAGGTGAGGGAGGGCTGTGGGGCGCATCTCCCTGCCCTGAGTGGGGCAAGGGATCTGCTGCTTCACGTAGGAGGTGCCAAGGGTGAAGTGTGCCAGATAGGGAAAGAACTGAGAGCCCTAGTCTTGTTCTCTGAGGCTGCTCCTCACACAGTGTGGGGCTGGGTGTGGAGGCAATTCTGTTCTACCCTAAAATGTGCTCTGTGCCCCATGTCCATACCCTGAAATCCATGCCCCTGTTTTCCAACCTGTGCCTCATCACCATGCCCTGTACCCCGTGCTCTATATCCCATTGCCTATATCCCGTGTCTGTCACCCATCATCATGCCCTATATTCCATGCTGTGTACCCCATGCTCTGAATGTCATGCCCTATATCCCGTGCCCTGTGCCTCATCACCCCATGTCCATGCCCTTGTCCTGGGCTCACAGCAGCTCTGCCCGTACAGGTGAAGCAGGAGCGCCCGCCGCCCTCGCCCAGCAGCCAGGGAATGCTGGACCGGTCTCGCATGGCCCTCTGCACCTTCGTCTTCCTCTGCCTCTCCTTCAACCCCCTGGCCTCCCTCCTCCGGGGTTCTGGCTCCCCAGCCCGTCTGGGGAGCCAGGACATCGCCGGTCCCAGCAGGAGCATCATGGCTGAGTCTGGCACTTTGGGTAAGCTCTGGCGGGGGGTTCTTGGGGTGGGGGACATTGGGATGGAGGCTGTTGGGGTGAGCGCAGGGTGGAGGCCACTGGAATGGAGATTGTTGGGATGGGTGTGGGATGGAGGCTGTCAGGGTGGGCATGGGTTAGAGGCTGTTGAGGTGGAAACCGTCAGGGTGCAGGATATTGGGATGGGTGTGTGGGGCTACCTGGGTTGAGGCTCTTGGGATGGAGGTCGTCAGAGTGGAGACCATCAGAGTGGAGTTGGTCATGGTGGACACAGGGTGAAGGCCGTCAGGAGGGGGGTCTTGGGGTAGGTCTGAGATGGGAGATAATTGGGGTGGACAGGAGGCAGAGGCCATTGGGTGGATGCTGTTGGGATGGGCACAGGGTGAAGGCCACCAGAATGGACACCCTGGGGTGGGTGTGAGGCAGAGGCTATTGGGTGGAGTCTGTTGGGGTGGACACAATTGGGTGGGGAGGCTCTTCGGGTGGGCACCGGGTGAAGGCCGCTGGGATGGACACCTTGGAGTGGGCACAGGGCAACATTGGCAGGGTGGTGCTGACCCCGTCCCCACACAGAGGAGCCGTGGGGGTGGTCGCAGTGGCTGTGGCCCACGCTGGCCTTCTGGGCACTGAACGCGGCGCTGGTGCTGGGCGCGGTGGTGCGGCTCTTCGTCTGCGGGGAGCCCGTCACTCGCCCGCACTCCGAGCCCTCCATCCTCTTCTGGCGGCACCGCCGGCAGGCCGACCTCGACCTGGACCGGGTATGTCCCACCGTGCACGATGTCCCCTGCCCCACCCTCCCTGTCCCCTTACCCTGCCCGCACCGACCCTCTCTCTCCGGGGCCTAGGGGGACTTCGCGCAGGGGGCCCAGCACCTACGGACGGCGCTCGGGGCGCTGGGGCGGCCGCTGCCGGCGTCCCACGGGGACCTGGCCTGCAGCCTGCTCTGGACCCTGCTGCGCCACCTGCTCCAGCGCCTCTGGGTGGGCCGCTGGCTGGCTGCCCGCGCTGGGGGGCTGCGCCCAGACCCCCCGCCCCCCGCCCACGTCCGCCAGAGCGCCCGCGACGCTGCCATGGCTTATCACCGCCTGCACCAGCTCCACCTCGCCGGTAAGGCCCCGCGCTGCAGGGGCTGAGGAGGGGGACCCCTGTGCTCTGCACATCCCCTCAGCCCCCTGACCCCGTGCCTGAGCCTCCCGTCCCCATTCCCACAGGGAAGCAGGCTGGGGGGCACCTGCTGGCCATCAACCTGGCGCTGAGTGCTGTCAACCTGGCCGAGTGTGCCGGTGATGCCATCTCCGTGGCCGCGCTGGCCGAGATCTACGTGGCGGCCGCCCTGCGGATCAAAGCCAGCCTGCACCGCTGCTTCCACTTCCTGGCGGTGAGTGAGCGGCTCTTGGATGTCCCTTGTGTCCCCTGCGATTGGGCTCTCAGGTCCCCCTGACTCCCTGCTCTCCCCACAGCGCCCCTTCCTCTGCAGCGCCCGGCGCGTGGCTCTGTCCCACGGTGGGGCCGTGCCCCCCGCCATGCAGTGGCTCTGCCACCCCTTGGGCCACCGCTTCTTCGTCGACGGGGACTGGGCGGTCAAAGGTGTCCCCAGGGAGACCATCTACAGCTCTGCCGGCAACCCAGGTGACCCCAAGCCCCCAAACCCCCACGCCCCTTGTTTTGGGGTGTGGTGTACCCGCTGACCCCGTCTCTGTGCCCCAGTGGACCCGCTGGCGCAGGTGACCCAGCTCTTCCGTGAGCACCTCCTGGAGAAGGCGCTGTGCTGCGTGGCCATGCCTGAGCCCGGCCGCCCCGCTGCCCAGGGAGAGGGGTGAGTGCTGGGGTGGGCACCCACTCCCCCTGCCCAGCACCGGGCAAGCCCCTCACAGCCCCTCTCCACAGGCGGTTCTCCGATGCCCTCGAGTACCTCCAGCTGCTCAACGGCTGCTCGGATGTCAGTGGCACACCTGGCCCCACGCCCTCCATCACCTCTGGCTTGGCAGCTGTCACAGGTGAGGCTGGCGTGTCCTCCTCTGGGGACACTTCATATGGGGGTCATGGGAGTGAGGACACCCCGCTCCCATGTCCTTCCCACCCTGCAGGAACCGACCCCGTATCCAAGTGGTGGGCATCCTTCATTGGCATCATTATCCACTGGCTGCAGGGAGACGAGGAGGGGGCTGAGCGCCTCTACCCACTGGTGGAGACCATGCCCCGGGCACTGCAGAGCTCTGAGTGAGTGCTGGGGACATCGGGGACAGGGGTGGCACCTTGTTGCGTGCCTCCCCTCCCCCTTGGGTTGGCACGGCCTCTCTGAACACACTGGGAGCACCTGGTGTGTGTTGAAGAGGGGCACAGCCGTGCCCAGGGAGGGCTCTGCAGTGACCATGTCCCCTCCACCTTGCAGGAAGCCCCTTCCCCGTGCTGCCCTGCACTCCTTCCGAGCTGTCCGCGCCTTGCTGAGCAAGCAGGATGGGAGCCAGGCCACCCTGAGCCACTGTGAGAAGGCCAGCAGCTGCCTGCGGGAGAGCCTGGAGCTGGGCAGCCCCCCCAAGGGCACCATCGACAAGGTGAGCTGGGCTGGGGGGCACGAGGTGGCCGCGAGCCCCCAGCCCTGGCGGGAGGTGCCCCCGACCCTCGCGGGGGTGCATTGTAGTTGCATTGCATGTGTCAGACTGGGAGTGCAATGCCCCTGCCATGCAGCCCGGCGGGGGTCCCGCGCAGCAGCGCCTGCCCGCAGGGACCTCCTCCTCGGCACCCCCCGTCCGTCTGCCCGAGCCCCTGCTCACCCTGCTCCCCTTGTCCCTCCAGGCAGTCCAGCTCCTGCTCTGTGACCTGCTCCTGGTCACCCGCACCAACCTGTGGCAGCAGCAGATGGGGGCCAGCCAGCAGCGCAGCTGCCTCTACCAGGCATCCGCCCTGGAGCTCCGCGGCTTCCAGCAGGACCTCAGCAGCCTGCGGCGCCTGGCACAGACCCTCCGCCCCGCCATGCGCCGGGTGAGCCCCCCGACCTGTCACCTGGTGGGTCCCCCGGTGCCCTGCACCTGGCCGTGCTCACTGTCCCCCCCCCCAATCCAGGTGTTCCTGCATGAAGCCACTGCCAGGCTGATGGCCCGGGCCAGCCCCACGCGCACCCACCAGCTGCTGGACCGCAGCCTGCGGAGGAGAGGGGTGCAGGGCAGCAAGACAGGTGGGCACGGGGTGGGAGATGGGGTGGCACATCCCACTCCTCACCCCCAGCACCCCAGCTTTGGGTGGTGGGATATGCGGTGGGACACAGGGTGGGACACGCTCCTCTGCACTCCACCTCAGCATATTGGGTGGTGGGACATGGCGTGGGACACTTTTGTCACCAGCTTGGAGGGTGGGAAATGGGATAGGGCACCCTGCTCCACACCTGCAGCAGCCCCCAGAAGTCTTGGGTGGTGGGACACAGAGTGGGACGGCCCTTTCCCCACCTCCAGCATCCCGAGAGGTGGGACACGTGGGCTCACAGCCCATCCTTTGGTTTCGCCCACCAGCTCCAGGGTGGGCGAATAACCCCATTCCCGTGCTGAACGCCCTCAGTTTTATTCAGTGGCTTCCACTGACACCCTTGGTGCTGACCTTGGCTCTGTTCCCTGCAGCTGGTGAGCCGGAGAGCCACCCCACGCCGCGGGAACACGCCGAGGCGCTGCTGCTGGCCTGCTGCTACCTCCCGCCCAGCTTCCTGGCGGGCCCGGGGCAGCGCGTGGGGATGCTGGCCGAGGCCGCCCGCACGCTGGACAAGCTGGGTGACCGCCGGACGCTGCACGACTGCCAGCAGATGATCATCAAGCTGGGCAGCGGCACCACCGTCACGTCGGGATAGGTGGGGAAGGGGCCGCCAGCTCCCCGCCACCCCCGTGGGTGCGGGATGTGGGGCGGCGGGAGGCCGTGCCTCAGTTTCCCCGCAGGACGGTGTTAGGGAGCGGGTTTGGAGGTGAAGGGGTGGGTGGGGAGGGGTAGGGTGATACCTGATGTGGGTGCGGGGGCTGTCCCAGCGCGGGGCAGCCACGCGTGGGGTACCCCGGGTGGGCTCCCTCCCCATGGCCGGGTCCGTGTCCCCAGCCCGCGTGGGGGACGGGGCGTGGGGACCTCTAGTGACACTGTCCCAGTATTGCAGGGCGCYGGCACGCGCGGCCGCTGCCCCCTGTGCCACCTGCACCCCCCCAGTGCCACCTGCACCCTCCTGCTCTCACCTGTACCCCCCAGTAAGCACCGTGGGGGCCCTTCCTGGGGTCCCTGCTCGACCCCCCCGCGGGTCCCGCTGCTGCAGGACCCCTTAGGTTTGGGGCTTGGTTTTGGAGGTTTGGCCCCATGGCAGTGGCAAAGTGCCCCCTCCCCAACCATGCCCACGGTAGGCAAAGGAGGGCCCCCACCCCATCCCCCCCCCACCAGCACTGATACCCCTATTAGGAGCTGCCACCACCCCGGAGCATGGACAGGCTTTGGGAGAAGGGATGGCAGGGTGGGACGGGGCTCCCGGGGGGCTGGTGGGTGCCCCTGTGTCCTTGCTTCACCCCCTCTTGTACATAGACCCCCCCACCGCCGCCCCCCACTCCCCTTTTCCCTTTTTAAACGGTATTTTCATAGTTGGAGAGTTTTGTACAGACAATTAAAGCTGATTATTTATACTGGTGTGTGCTGGATTGGAGAGGGACTGACACCCAAATCGGGGGGGGTGAGGGACCTCCCACAGCTGTGGACGCCTTGCCCCCACAGGGCTACATGGGGCGGACGGGACAAGGGTGGCAGGGATGGGGACACTGGGTGCCGCGGGACCCCAAACACCCCCTCTTTACCCCATGATATCCTGGGGGGTGCTGCTCCCCCAACCCATACCCATCCCCTCCAGCAAGACCCTTGGGGACAAAGGACCAGCCAGGGGCTGGCACAGCCCGGAGGGGACCCCGGTAGCCCCCCAGGGATAAAGAGAGGCCACGAGCAGGGCGCCACGTACTTCCAAAACAATCGTTGTATCTTTATTGACGCTCTGAATGCAATGACCTGTTTTTTTACTCTTAAGGAAAATAAACATCTTTTAGAAACAGCTTGTTACACACAATCTTCAGTGTGAAGCAATATACTAATAAGAACACTAGTCTTAACATTTACAGTCTTCATATATATTATATATATGTATATGTATACATATATATACACTATATAATGAGGCAATATATAATACACACGGTTTACCATTTTACAGTCATATGTACAAGATGTCACTAAAAATAGCCAGATTTCAGGCAACACTGCCAAGGACACAGGGATTTTTTTTTCTTTAAATTAATTATTTTTATTATTATTTCTCCCTTTTTTTTTTTTTAAATTTTTCTTGCCTCCTCTTTTGTGTTTTTCGCTCCTGTGTCCGAGGCAGCTGCTGAAACAACAGACATTGTGTGGCCAGCAAACCTTGGGGTGGGTGGGATGGAGAAGACACAAGAGGTGATGGGGACATGGGGCGCTGGCTTTGCAGGGGACACGGATGGGACCAGCACTGTGCCCCCGTTTGCAGGAGGTGAGGGGCAGCTGGTGGCTGTTTTTAGGATGGGATTTGGGGTTGGCTCACAGGTATTTGCTACCTGTGTCAGGGTGTGGGTGACACAAGGCTGGGGTGTGCAGCCTGGGGACATGGGCAGGGGGTCACCCCAATGCTGGGCAGCCCCCCAGCTCCACTGAGGCAGCTGGGAAGTGAAAGCCGAGGGAGCTGAGCAAACCCAGGGCAGTGAGGGGTGAGCCAGGCCTATGTGGAGGGAGGAAGCAAATGCCTCCTTCTCCTCCTTCTCCAGTTCATAACCCAGAGCCTTGGGGTTCAGCGTGCAGAGATATGGGGTTCAGCACCCAGACCTGTGGGGTTTGCACCCAGAGTCTTGGGGTTCAGCGCCCAGAGCCCTGGGGTCTGCACCCAGAGCCGTGGGATTTAGCACCCAGAGTCCTGGGGTTCAGCACAAGCACAGGAAGCAAAGCCCCCCACAAGAGGAGCCACAGAAGGGGTGCTGGCGAGGCCGAGCAGAGGCAAGAGGGTGGGTTTCGGGGGTCCTGGACAGCAGGACCAGGTGTCCCCTGCCCAGCAGTGCCAGCGCCCCATGGAGTGGGAGGGTGGTGGGTGCAATGAGCCAGGGTTTGGGGTTCGTGAGCGGTGCTGGGGCAACCTGGTGGGTGCCCACCAGCCCGGCCAAGCACCCCTCACCCCCCGGCACCCTGGGTGTGGGTGGGGGCAAACAGGAGATGAAAGAACAAAACGGAAAAAGCAGAGTGGTGTTTCAAACAGCAGGCTGTTGTTTGCCTTTTTCTTTTTTTTCTATTTTTTCTCTTTTTTCTCCTTTTTTTGGTCTTTTTTTTTGTCTTTTTGTATCCTTTTCTCCGCTGAACTATATACAGACACCGTGAGGTTTGCTGAAGGCAACATCTCAGATCAGATCAGTGTGATATTGAGAGCCGGGACCCACGGAGGGTCCGGCGGCCCCACAGTAAGACAACATCGCCGGGACCCCCCCGCCCCCCTGTGCAGCCATCGTGGGTGGGGGATCCCGATCCCTCCCCCGCGTATCCAGACCGGGTTTTACCGGGACCCGGCGGGAGGGAAACGCCGGCGCTGGCTCCGCCCGCCCGGAGCGGGCTCGGGGAGTCCCGGGGCGCTCACGGGCAGCGGARGGTCCCCGGTACGGCCCGGCCCGGCCCGGCCCCGTCCGCTCCAGGCGCTGCCTCCTCCGCCGGTCCCTCGCTGGCGGCGGGGCGGGTGCCCGCGGGCGCTACACCGGCTGCCTCTGCGGGGAGAACGGGGGTGTCAGCCCGGGGGTCCCGTTGGAGGTGGGGGGGTGGCCCTGGGTTGTCCCCATCAGCAGCCCCCCCGCCAATAACCAGGCACCCAAGCGGGACGCAGCGCTTCGAGAAGGGGTTCAACCATCGCCCACCGCCTCGCTGGTGCTCAGGGAAGGGGATAAGACCCCTCAGACCCGGCTGGGCGGTCCCAGACCCAGCACCCAGTCTGGCCCACCCGGTACCCCCAGGGATGCGATGCCCCCACGATGCCCACACGGAGCCGAGTGTCCAGGATGGATGTCCCCAGGAATCTGGGGTCCGAAGGCAGGTCCTCCTGCCAAAGGGAGCTGTGGAGCATTGGGCGGTGCCTGGGGGGCTCTGGGCTTACCTTATGTTTGGGACATCTCAGAGAGAAGCTCTCCTCGGTTAATAAGCAACCTGCAAAGAGAGGACAAGGACGTGTCAGGGGAGACTCCGTGCTGTGAGACAGCTGTCCCCGAATGGGGGAACGCAGTGTCCCCCTGGTCCACAGCCACCCACCAGCTGCAGCATTTGTATGAAGGGCTCAGCTGAGGCCAGACAAACTTGTGACACCTGCTAGGGCTGCCGGCGCAGGGGTCATCACCATCCTGGCAGACATCGAGCCACAAGCTCACTTGGAGCAACAGGCCCCACATCCAGGTGGGTCGGAGAGTGCCCAGGACCCCACGCCCCGTCCCTGTGGCTGGGCTCACCTGTGTCGACGGCACACGCGTAGTGGTAGGTGTGGGGACACCCCTTCTGGCAGCAGCCCACGGTGGCTCCTGCTTGCTGGCAGCTCGAGCACTTCTGTAAACGCACCCAGGAATTCGGAGCAGGGAAGGAGAGATATGGAGAGACAGAGAGACCCCGTCAGACCCAGCACACGAGCGGAGAATCCCGATGGCCCCAGCAGCAAGGGCAACGTGGGTGTCCCTGATCCTCGCCAGCCCCTCACTGCCCCTCCCAGGCAACATCCTTCCTCCCGTGCCAGTGCGCCATGGACCACACCATGCCTCTCACTCGGACGTCCGCAGCCATGCACAAAGTTTCTACCTCCCATACCATCTCCCTGGACAACACCGAGCCCGCAGCCATGCTCCATGGGACAGGAGGTGAAGGGACATGACCTGGGCTGTGCCATGGCTCGGCGGCAGAGGTGGTGGAAGACCGTGGTGTTCCCCATCTCCTGCCCCATCCCCAGTGGGTGCTGCAGGGGTGGGAGTACCTGGCTCTGTGGTGAGGGCAGCAGCCTCCAGACAGCCACGACATGAGCATGCAGGCTTGGGAATATAGCCAGCCCCAAACCTGGCAATGGGGAACTTGCTGGAGACCCCCTGCCTGGCCTCTGCCGAGGGCTGTCTCCATCCTCTCCCCAGCACTAAAAACCCATGTTACAGAATCCCGGAATGGTTTGGAAGGGTCCTTAAAGCTCACCTTGTTCCACCCCCTGCCATGGGCAGTGACACCTTCCACTGGACCAGGTTGCTCAAAGCCCCATCCAACCCAGAATCGAACACTTCCAGGGATGGGGCAGCCACAACTTCTTGTCCCCATCAGTGACCTCCCTATTTTGCTTGCTCAATGTGCCTGTGCTCCAATCGTTAGTGGGAGAGGAGCAGGGCACAGTTGTCCCCTCCCTCCAGCTCCCCTTCCCCTGCTGCCCATCACTGTGGCATCAGGCCATGCTGTGCTCATTTTTGTCTGCTGTATCTGTCCTGCTCCAAGCCACCCTGTGCGRCACACGGCTGGGCCAAGGGATGTGACAGTCCCGGGCACCCAGCTGCCTTCCTAAAACATAATGCCATAGATACTTCTGTGCCTAAGAGAGGGGACTTTAGGTGCTATCAGCGATGCGGCAGCACAAATCTCGTAGGGACCCAGCAGGGCTCATGGTGCTGACCATCTGCCCCGCTCTCCCAGGGCAAAACTATTAATTTTCATCCCAACCAGAGATGCAGACACGGGAATGACGTTGGCTGAAGGAGGCCAGCGGGAGATGCCGCCTTGGGATGCGGCGCCGGGCGTGTGGCCGAGCTCTTACCAGGTCGGCAGCCGCCTTGACAGCCTCCTGCAGCCCATAGAGCTTCCCCGCCACCAGGAAAACCCCAGCGGTCCATACGGCACAGGCCTCGTGCAGCCAGTGCTCCTGCGTGTCGCCCGCCGGCTCCTGCGGCGGGGACTCGGCCTTGTGACATTCGTGCCGCCGGGGCTTTTCGGCCGCCTCCTCGCCCTCTGTCCTCTCGTCACAGCAGTAGCAGCTCTGCAGCCGACGGAACATGCCCCGCGGGCTGGAGCGCAGCGCGCTCTGCTTGGCCGCCTCAGCGGCACCCTCCGGCCGCGCCGCCTTCCCGCCGGTACTACAGCCGCCCTCCATCCCGCGGGGACCCCGCTCGGCCGCAGCGGGCGCCGTGGCGTCCTCGCCCGGCCCCTCCGCCCGCGCCTTCTCCTTCAGCCGGGATTTCTTCTTGGGCAGGCAGTCCTCGGGGTAGTAGGGCCCGCAGAGGTCCCCCAGGTCCTTGTAGTTGGCGGGGTTGCGGCAGAGGCAGCAGACCAGGCACGCGGCGCTCAGCGCCTTTGACACCACCGGCCCCATGTGCATGGTGGAGGAGGCGGGCAGGGCCGCCCGCGGCCGTGGCGCCGGCCCGGCCGGTCCCCGCTGCAGCCGCGCCTCGTCGCCGGGCGAGTTGATGACGGTGCAGGTGGTGGAGAACTCTCCGCGCCGCTCCACGCGCACGTAGGGAGCGAAGGGCGGGGCGCGGCTGTCCGCCCGCAGCCGCTTGCAGGAGATGTACTTCAGCCGGATCTCGGGCTCGGCGGGGTGCAGCAGCGGGGCCTGCTGGGGCTGCCGCCGCCGCTTCCCGCGGCTCTTGCACCGCGGCGGCACCGCCTTGGCCTTGCCGTGGCCCAGACGCTTCCGCTGCCGCTTGGAGTAGCCGTTGTAGTTGGAGTGGTTGGCCCGCGGCTTCGGTCCCCGCGCTGGCCCAGCGGCAGAACGTCCCTCAGGAGGGCCATCGCCGCTCCCCGCCTCCTTCTCCTCAGTCTTTGGTTTCTTCTCTCGCGGCGCCTCCTCTGCACCGCCTGGGCCGGCCACACGCTCCCGGGGCAGTGGCGGTGGCGGTGCAGGGCCCAGGGGCGCCTTGGCCATGCCCAGCGCTGCTGCTTTGCCCTTGCGGTTCCTCTTCTTGGGCAGGAGCCCCAGGTTCTTGGCCACCATGGTGGGGCTGGACTGGGTCCCTGGCGTTGGCCCACAGGCGTCCCCCTGGCAGCCATCAGGGGACAGCTTCTTCCCACTGCCCAGCTTCCCCTTCGGTGCTCGACCATTGGGGTTCCGGCAGAGCGGCTCGGCCACCGGCATGGTGGGCATCTTGTGTGCTGCTGCCGGCTTGGGCAGCCGTGCATCACCCACCACCACGGCCACCCCACTGTGCTTCACCACCCGCTCCCGCTCTGCCCCGGCCAGGCTCAGGGAGGAGCCATAGGCAGCCACTGTGGCTGCCACCGCCGTGGCTGCTGGTTTGCAGGTGAACTTCTTCAGGTTGGGCGAGGTGATCTTCTGGACGATGGCCTCCAGCTTGAGGCCACGGCCCTTGCGGGGAGGCAGCACTTTGGTCTTGGTGGCCTCCTGAAAGGCCGCCCGGGAGGTGATCTTGATGCAGACATCAGGAGCCTCCTTTGGCAGGGGGGGCTTCAGGACGGCTTCGCCGGAGCTCTTGGGGGGCAGCTTGGCTTTCACTTTCTTGGCCACTGGCATCTTCTTGAAGAGGCTGGGGGGACCTTCTGGCTTCTCCTCCTTGACGCCGCCGCTGTTGCTCCGCAGGACCAGGTTCCTCTTCTTGGTGGGGATGGGGGAGATGAAGGTGGACTTCCTCTTCAGTGAGTGCAGGGGCCGCTCTGACATCTTACCCCCAACGCCCGGCCCTGCTTTGGGCAGCTTCATCCGGGCACCCACCTTGCCCTCCTTGTGGGGGCTGCCTGGCGCCGCCAGCTTGAAGGCAGGTGGGAGGTGGTTGTTGGATAGGAGCTTTTTGGGCGCCTTGCAGTTCTTCAGTCGGACGTCAGCCGCCCGCTTGCCCCGCTGCCGCTTGGTGTAGAAAACCTCCTGCGTCTTTGTCCGGGAGCGCAGGATCATCGACCGCTGGTCCCTCTCCCCGGCCTCCACTGCGTCCCCCTCCAGCGGTGTCGGCCCTGCCACCTCCTCTGCTGCCACCAAGCCGGGCACCAGGAGGGTGGCATCGCTGGTGTTTTGGACCACCCTGGGGGCTGGCCGGCTGTTGCGCTTCCTGGCTTTGAAAGCCACTCGCTGTTTCACACCGCAGCCGGGCTTCTTCCCCAGCTTGTCCTGGTGCGTGGGGGCCTTCAGCCCCTCCAGCGGGGCCGGGGCACGTGGCTCAGCCAGGGCGGTGAAGGAGCGGGTGCACATGCGTGCTGGGAGACCCTCGGCTGGAAACCGGGGTGTTTGGCTCTGGGTGCTCTTGCTCGGAACCTCTGTCTGTCCATCTGGCCCCAGGCAGGCACCAGCCACGCCACCGGCCACTGGCAGCTCATCGAATGGGCTCAGCACGGTGGTGCCAGGGCCATCCCCCTCCGACAGCCGGCAGTGGACCCTCTTGTTGCGGAGGCTCTTGCCCCGTGAGACAGGCGCCATCTTCCCCAGCACATTTTCCGGGGTGAGCTGCTGCTTTGCCATGACCGATGAGGCCGATTCAGCATCGGCCGCCTCCAAGTGGGATGTCTCCCCTCCGCCACTCTCCTCTTCGGGCTGGATGTGGGGCAGGGAGGACTTGAACCAGCTCTTCACCTTGGTCTCCGTGCCCACAGCAGGGCCCAGCAGGATGACGGACTGGCCGGAGAGGCGCGGGGCGGGAGTCGAGCTCTCCTTCTCCACCGTGCTGACGGTCTCCTCGGCGGACACGGGCACCTCGCTGGAGGACAGCACGGCCGGCATCTCCGGGGGCTTGGGCGGTGAGGCATCGTATGTCACTGACTTCTGCTCCGAGCCGGCCAGCTCGCAGAGTGAGGAGTACTCCTCCGCCTCCAGGTCTGACTCCTTCAGATCTGGYGAGGAGATGATGGGGATCTCACTGAAGTCCCCGGCTGAGCAGCAGTGCCGGGTGTCCTGCAGCCACCTCTCGCTGTCTGCCTTTGTGGCTTCATCGTAGGTCAGCGTCTCCTCCTCCTCCATCGCCTGCTGGCCGAAGTCCTGGGCTGGCTCACTCTTGGCTGGCTGCTCACCATCACACAGATCCAAGCCACAGGCGTTTTTTTTCTCCTTGCAGGAGCTCACCAATTTGCTAGGGAACAAGCCCTTGGGGAGGTCAGCGGCCTGGAGGTCCTTCCACCGCAGGCAGGCCTCGCCCAGGCTCTCCTCTGGCCACTCAAAATGCTCCATGGCATTCTCGGACCCCACCGAGTTGGCGGTGGTGTTTGAGTAGCAGCTGTAGCCAGTGGCTCCCGCGCTTGATGTCGCTGCCGGGATGCTGGGCTTGGAGTTGAAGGCCAGTGGGGCAGCGTCCTTCAGCACATCCTTGGTTTCACTGGCTGTGAACTCCACCTGGGGACCCTCATACACCTCCTCACTAAAGTCCTTCCCCGTGCTGGCCCCGGAAGCTTTGTCCATCTTGAGGGGCTCAGTGAGTGTGCTGGAGTCACCCTGGCTGGGCCAGGTGCCCTTCACCATCGAGTCCAGGCTGGGCCGGTGGTTCTCTAGCTGGAAGGGGGACTTGCTGGCCTCCTTGCTCAGCATGGGCAAGTTGGCCCAGGCTTTGTCTGCCTTCTCRCTGATGGCATCCTGCAGGACAATGATCTCGGAAGCCAGCTCCTCCTGGGACAGGGCGCTGAGGAGCAGCCGGGGACAGTCCCGTTCGTTGGTCACATACTTGGTGAAGGTTTCCAGGGGCAGGGTGGCATGGATGCTCTGGAAGGAGTCATCCGATTTGGTGGACATGTCATCAGGGGAGGTCACGGAGCAGGTGGACACCGACTCGGGCTTTGCCTTGGAGTTGCTGTTGACACGGGCAGGGCTGCGGTTCTGGTTGCAGTACAGGAAACTCCTCTCCAGCTGGTCCTCTGACCCACTGAGATAGTCAGTGTCCTGTGTCTCAGCATGGACAGACTGCGGGGTGCTCAGTGGATCAGACAGGGGGGTCCCCACCTGCTCTGCCGAGTAGGTACTGCTCTCAGGACTGCAGTGCTGCCCTTTGAGCTGCTCAGGTGTCCTCGCCGGGGTCTTGATGCCCTTTTTCTGAGGCACAGCCGTTTTGGAGAGCAGCAGCTGCTGGACGGTGTTGGAGATGTTCTCCACCTGGGAGGTGAGCGCCGTCAGGCTCTGCAGGCTCAGGTCTGACAGCAGGTTTTCGGGCAACTTCTCCTTCTGCAAGTTTTTGCAGTTCCCCGATTGAGCATCGGGGCTCGTCCCGTCAGTGGGAGAAGGGTTCAGCAGYGGCATGAAGTGGCTGTGGTCAGCAATGCCGGCCGGGAAGGTGCCGGTGCTCAGCGGCTGCTGGCTGTATTGGAAGTTCTCCAGGTTGGGCATCAGTGGGGARGGAGTAGAGCTGTAGGATGGGGACCTGCCGACGGAGCGAGCCGGCGAGTGGCTGGCGCTGGGGCTGAAGGTCTGGTAGTACTGCTCCGGCGTCCGCACGGGCGGCGCATCGCCCTGGCAGTARGTCTGGCCTGGCTGGTTGTAATGTTGGTACTTGGCCAGGTTTTGGTAGTGGAGGGTCTCTGGGGCGTGATGCCGCCCCTGCAAGGGCTGCGGAGGCTGAGGGGGCTGTGGTGGCTGCGGGGGCTGTGGTGGCGGCGGCTGCGGGGGCTGCGGCGGCGGCTGCGGGGGCTGCTCGTAGCCGATGCGGTTGGGCTGGTAGCCGTGCAGGTTGGGCACGCGGGGGCCGGGGGCCAGGCTGGCAGCACTGCCCAGGGGCCGCTCCAGTGGCGGCTGCCCCGAGGGTGCCGTGCAGCTCTTGTAGGAGTGTGCGGGCTGGCTGCCCCCCGGCACCGAGGAGTAGGTGGAGGAGGCGGGGAAGGACTGCGAGTGCTGCCCGAAGTGAGGGCTCTGTGAGAAGGGCATGGGCGAGGAGACATCGTTGGGCAGCTTCTGCCGCTGCAGTTTGGGGTAGGGGAGCGCGGGCGGCTGCTGCTGCTGCTGCTGCTGCTGCTGCTGCTGCGGCTGCTGCTGGAAGTGAGTCCGGAAGGGCAGTGAGGCGGCCGCCGGCTCATGGTATGGCCGCCCACCTGCCAACGCCGCCGTCTTCTTCATCAGGTTGTCCTCATACTTGGCCACGCCACCGGGCAGTGCCTGTGGCTGGCCACCCCATGCCTGCAGGCTCTCATCCCCGGAATACCGGGCCGGATAAGGGCTGTTCTCCTGCACGGTGTAATTGGAAAAGGCCGGCCTGCCCTGCAGCTGCTGCCCCGCTAATTGCTTGTTTCCCCGGTGGTATTTCTCCACGGTGCTGTTCTCGTAGCCCGCGTATGGCAGCTGCTGCTGACTGTAGTACTCCTTCGCCACCAGCCTCTGCCGCTCGCAGTTCGGCCCTGCCTGACTTTGATGCCTGTAATTCTCCAGGCGTGATGTATCTTGTGAAGTCGGCTGGTAGCTCTGCTGGTTGCCATGGAAACCACACCTTTCTCGAAAGGACTGCATGGCGCGGGCTCGTTATCTGCGAAGAGAGAGAGGCGAGAATTCAAATGAAGCGTCGCCACCRCGGTGGGCCAGGGACCGAGAGGGCCAGTGTCACCTGCACCACGGGGGACATCGTAGCCTCGCCTCACCTCAACTGCTGGGCATCGCTCCAGTGGGCATCGCCTCGCAGCCACCCTGGAACGCACCTGATGCCAGATCACCTCGCATCGCCCTGCATTGTCTGGCATCACCCCATGGTGCATTGCATTGCCCTGCATCGCCTTGCATCACTCTCCATCACCTCATCTTGTGTTTCACCTCATTGCATTGTGTTGCCTYGCATTACATTGCCCTGCATTGCACTGCCTTGCATTTCATCTCCCTGCATCTTGTTGCCTTGCATTACCCTGAATTGCATTGCCCTGCATCACATCACCACATCGCATTGCCCTGATCTGCCCTGCATTGCATCGACTCACACTACTCTTTGCTTCATGTTGCCTTGCATTTCATCACCCTGATTTGCATTGCCCTGCATCACATTGCTTTGCATCATCTTGCTTTGCATCACTTTCCATTTCATCTCCCTGCATTGTGTTGCCTTGCATTGCATCGCCCTGAATTGCATTGCCCTGCATCGCATCCTCCTGCATCACCTCACATCACCCTGCACCACATCACCTTGCATTTCATCGCCCTGCGTTGTGTTGCCCTGCGTTGCATTGGCTTGCATTGCCCTGCATCTCACTGCCCTGCATCCCATCCCATCCCATCGCCTTGCATCCCATCCCCATGTGCTGCACCTCCCTGGATCACCCTGGATGGCAGCAGCTGGCTCCGTGTCACCTCGCATCGCTCTGCGTCGCGCCGTGTCGCCCCGCATCACATCGCCTGGCACTGCATCCCCACCTTGCAGGCCCTGCAACCTCCTCTATCCCATCTCCTTGCATCACAGCACAGTGCCCATGGGCAGGTGGGTGCTGGGGTCTGTCTGCTCCCTCCCTGCCTGCAGCAGGCGCAGCCAACCCTCCTGCCCCTGCTGCTGGAGCTGCCCATCCCTGCTGGCCACCCCTCCCTGCCTGCCCCGCCTGGTGCAGTGACCCCTCGCACCGTGCCGGGGTCCCCCAGCCCTTGCTTTGTGTTTCACACATCCTCCACCCCTCGCACCCGCAAATCACTCCCGCCCTTCTCACGCGCCTCCCCGGGGATCCTGCGAGCGCCTCTGCACACCCCTCTTATCGCCATTCTTTTTAATTATTGGGCTAATTACTGGAAGCAGCAGCGCGGAGGGCCAGAACCGCAGGCTCCGCTGCAAAAAAAGTCATTTCAACTTGCTGGCTCTGCCCGTCTCTGCCGGCTGCTGCCTCCCGCAGCCCCCCCGGCCCCAGCGATCCCCCTGCCCCGGCGCGATGCCATCTGGAAGCTGTCTGCTCCCGCCAGCAGCCGTCATTACCGAGCGCCTCGCCACCGTCGTCATTAAAGCTCCCCATTTCCTCACCCCGCTTGCTCTGCGAGCAGGGACGCACCTGGGTCACTGGTTTGATCTCCTGAGGCAGCCAAGTGGCTTGTGGGGGCTAATGAAGGGCTTGGTGGTGAGGGGATGCATCCTGTCTGTCCCCAGCACTGGTGGGTTGACGGTGCTAGGGTGGATACAAGCCTGTTTCGGATGTGGATTGAGATTTGGAAGCCTGGGTTAGAGCAGCCCCAAGGGTCTGTAGCTCTCCAGGGACATCCCCAGTGCTGCTCCCTTGGCAGTGACRCAGCAGTGACACCAGTGCTGTCCCCTCAGCCTCCATCAAGCAAATKAGTGTAACAAGGGGAGGGGGCCGGCTGGCAGTGTCTGTGCCGAGCCCATCCCAGCTCCTGGCACACTTCCCTGTGGTGCCAGGCAGCCTTGAGCCAGGACGTGGATCCGGGTGTGTCCCCCTGTGTCCCCCTATCACCCTCGTGCCACTGCCACAACATGCCAAACACCGCGTGGCTCCAGATGGTCCCTTTGCTGGTGGCTCTGCCAGTAAACTGCTGGCTTGAYGGGTCCCAGCTCAGCCCCATTTCTTTGCAGCACCCACCAGTAACACTTCAGCACCTTTTTGGGGTCTACCTACACACATGGGGCTCTATTTAGTTCTATATTTCCATAACCACCAGCTGCTCAGGGATGCACCGATCACACGGTGTCCTCTGGCACCACTGGAGCCAGACTCGGTGCCACCCACACCAGCCCAACACCCCATCCCTCCCTGTTCCCCATCCCCTTTTGGGATGTTTTCCATGTCACTGCCACATATTGCAGTTGCATCTTGCAGGCTCTGTGGGCAACTGGATGTAGTTAAAGCCTAAATTCCAGGGAAAAGATGGGTCAAAAAAATCTGGAAAGCTGGCGCAAAAGCCCTTACCACGGCAAGGTGTCCCGTGCCAGCTCTCTGCCAGTGCTGCTGGAACAAAGGCAGGAAAATCAAAGCCAGGCTGTGGGGCAGCCCTGGGTGGTGGTGGAAGGATTAATGGGAGCAAAGGGCCCCTCATGCTCTGTGGGGGAGTAGGTTTGAAAAATGAAATCGGCTTGAGGAGACCCTGGGATGGAGCTTTAGGGGGAGCTTCTCTCCCCTTTCTCCTTTATTATTAATTATCGTGATTAATTAATTATTGTTATTAATTAATTATTGTTAATTTTCCAAACAGCTGGGACAATGCAGGGATGAGCAAAAGCGCATGGTCTGAGGGGATGGATCAGTCACYGGCACGCAGAGGTTGGGATGCACAGAGGGAACACGTTCCAGCTGAAATCCCAGGAGCCTAGAGCCATGATCCCATCTCCCTGTGGGCCACCTGGGCACCAGGCTCTGCCTGGCAGGGGCCATGCTCATCATGAGCAGCACCCAAACCTGTGGACAGAGCCAGAGGCCAGCTCTGCCCTCGGATCCACCACAGCTTTGCCGGGGAAGGGCCGTGCCAGATGTTGTGCCTGATGTGGGCTGTTTCCGAGCAAACRCTTTAATGGCATCAAATCAAGCTGTCGACAGCAGGGAGGTTACGGCCCTCCCCGGGAGGGGGAGGTGGCTGTGGCTGGTCCCAGGGGCCCTGCACACTCACTGTCCCTGCCACATTCCTGCTGGACGTGCTCTCTGACCCTGAAGAAGTTTCCAACCACTGTCCCTGAGATGGGAATCGATACATGGCTGTCGGTGCATGGGGCTGTGGCTGGACACCTGCCCTCAGCAAAGCCACCACGCTGTGGCCAGGGCTTATGGCGTGGGTCCTGGGAAGGGGCCCCAGGGCATCTGTTGGAAAAGGCAGGGACTTGGGGACGCCATGGTGAGCAGCACCGGCACGACCCTATTCCCGCAACGCAAGCAGCTGCGCTAACCGCTGGCTACGGCCACTGCAGAGCATCCTGTCCCCTTGGCCCCAAGAGAGCGTGGACAGCCCAGCCCCTGTGTCACTCGTGGGGGACACGCAAGGACCTGGTGCACCTCCCAGCACTAGGGCATGACCCGGGGCCGTGATGGTGCACAGGGTCATGCTGCAAGTGCAGGGGGCTGACACGGTGCCGGGGGCTGATGCCTGGCACGGGGCTGACGCCGGGAGCCGAGCCGGGGCACCGCGCGGCACTGCCAGGCCGGCACAGCCGCCCGCTCACACGGTGGCCTGCAGCCCGCCTGCTGCTCGGGAGGATTTGTGCTGCGTGGCTGGATTCCGTGTTATTGTCCTCCCCCCACTCCTCCTTCCTTCCTTCCCTGCCTTCTCCCCTTTCCTCCCCCTTCCTCTTGCCTGGCAGGGACGTGGCATGGCTGGATCCAGAGCCCTCTGAAGGCAGCCCAGGACTTCCCATGGCAGGGACCCTCGGTAAGCACCCAAGACCCCCAGTGCCTCAGCCCCAGGGGGCAGAGGGCGTCCCCCGCTTCCCTTCACCCTGGCCTTGCTTCCCAGCTGCTGCTCATCCCGCGGGGCCTGATCCGGCCCTGCTGCTCCTCCGGCTGCTCCCTCGCCTTCGCTGCTGCGCCATCAACAAGGACTCAGCGACTAAAAATAGCAGCGCGCTCTCGCAGGGGGATGCTCCGCCATCGGAGCAGCGCTGGCACCGCGGACACCCCGTTCCCCACCCCAAACCCTCGGCACAAACCCCCTCGCAGCCCTCGACCCCCACCCAGGGGCGCAGCCCCATACGGGGAGGTGGCATCGGAGCTRGGAACGAAGGGATAGGACCCCCCTGGATCCCCCGGCAGCTCTCGGGGAGGGGAATAAGCGCCTATCGAGTAGCGTCAGCCCCGGATTTGTTTAATTGTGAGCTGGTGGAGTTTAAAGAAACCCTTTCTGGCTGGCTGCCACACCGCAAAGTGCTCCGGAGAATTTGATTATTAAGGGAGGAGAGAAAAGGGGAGGCTGCGGGGGGGAGCCGGGGTGTGTGGGACAGACCGGGAAAGGGCATCCTGCCTCMGGAGCTGGGAATGAGAAGAACTGGGGGGGATGGAATACAGACAGACCCCCCCAGCAGTGCAGAGGGACCCGGGGGGCTCGCCCGGGGTAGGAGCAAACCCTCCAGTAGGTTGTGGAGCTGCTGCTGTTTGTCCCTGCACCCCACGGACACCCCGCTGCCAATGCACCCCCTCTGTAATGCACCCTCCCTCCAGTGAACCCCTTTAACGCACCCTCTCCCCAACGCACCCACTTACTGCACTGTCCCCCAATAAACCCCCTTAACGCACCCCAATAATGGTCCCCCTCCCCCGTGAACCCCTTTAACACATCCTCTCTCCAGTGCACCCCTTCACTGCACTCTCATAGTGCACYCTGGCCCCAGTGCACCCCAGTAACGTGCTCTGCCCCCAGGAACCCCTTTAATACACTCTCTCCCCCATCCCTCCCATCACCACCACCATCTYCCACCACACCAATGCTCCGTCCCAGTGCAGCAGCCGGGGGGGCATGGTACCCCACGGCAGCCCGCAGCCCCCCGCGCCCCCCCAGCCCCGCGTCCCGCCCCATTTCGGCGCTCAGCCGACCGGAGCAGCTGTTCCCTGCACACTTCACTTGCCCGCAGATGATGATAAATGGAGCTGGGGCTGCGCCGCCCATTGCGTGGGGGTGGGCGGATGTGGGTAAGGAGGAGGAGGAGGAAGGATGGGGTCCCCATCTCCTGCAGCCCCCCCAGATCACGCTGCTCCTCCCATCCAGCTGCTGGGGAATTCCCCGGGCAGGTCCCCCCCTACCCAAACCGCCCGCCTGGCGGTTGGAACCTGCCCAGGGAATTCCCGTCGCRGTGGGGTGCGTCCCCATCCACAGACCAGTGCCCCATTTGGGGGGCACAGTCCTTCACTGCTGCCCCCCTCCCAGCTCTGCTCCTCCCCAGTGAGGAATTTTACTTGGGAAAAAATCCACCGCCTGCGAACCGCGCTCATGACTCAACGTTTCTGCTGGCCCCGGTTCCTCTGTCGCTTGCCAGGGGAAGCCCGTGGCCGCCCCAACCTCATCCCCTCACATGGAAATCCGGCTCAGCCGCCAGCTCCACCCTCTCTCCCTTTGGGTTTTTCTCCTTTATTCCGGAGGGGGAGTTTGGGTCCTTGATGTCAGGGATGGGAGGTTTGCAGAGGGTTGGGCTGGGGAGGATGACGGGAGGCTCGGGAGTCAGAGCAAGTTGCTGGTTTTTTCTCTTGCTGGGGGAAAATGTCAGTTGGTAAGGAAGGATTTGAGATGGAAGGAAGGGAAAGAAAGGGAGGGAAAGGGGAAAAAAAGAAAGAAAAAAGAAAAGAAAGGGGGAAGGGGGGAAGGAAAAATTAAAAAAAAGGAAAATTAGAAAAAAGGAAAAAGAAAAAAGAAAAAGAAAAACAAAAAAGAAAAAGAAAAATATAAAAGGAGAAAGAAAAACAAAAAAGAGATAAAAATAAAGAAGAGAAAAGAAAAAAAGGAGGAAAAAAAAAAAAAGAAAAGAAAAGGCCAGAGGCTCACAGCAAAACAGATACTCAGCCTGAGCCTTCCTGGGCAAATTCCCTCTCCAGAGGTGAACCATGTTCCACTCTGGAACAAAATTCATGGCCGGATGTACCATGGAGTGAGACTCCGCACGATCGTGCTCCCAGCCAGTGGCTGGACATCGACCTTGGGGCTCTGACAGGAGAGGAAAACCAGCCCTACAGGAGGCTGGAAACACAGCCGAGGTTTGGAGGGATCCAGCAATCCCAGTCTCCAAATCTAAATCCTGGTGCAGACCTGCCTGGAGCTGTCAGTACAACAGTGCCAGGGCACCGATGGGCACAACTGTGGCCACGGGGCCATTGTCACCACCACGGTGACCTTCAGCCCCCCCTCCAGCCCCACCCCAAGCAAGCAGCGTGGTGCCAGCATGAAGCGACAGCCTGGCYGGTTCTCCACATGCTCCCGTTTTTCTTCTTTACTCATTTTCTGCCTGACAGGTTGGGATCCTTCTTCCTTCCTCCCTTCCTTCCTCCCTCCCCTCCTGCTCTCGGCCTGACTCACTTCAATTCCAATAATAATTAACCATTCCAATCATTACTGAGACTGCTAATATTACCCTCCCCTCCTTCTCCCACATCCTGTTTGTCCCCTGCCTCAGTTTCCCCTTGAAGCAAGGCAGAAGCTCCATCCCTGCAAGGAAAGGCAGGAAGCAGAGCAGCCAGAACCATGCCATGCCCTTGGCACCCTCCTCAGGGACGCTGATGCCCCAAGGGGTTTATGCTGCTTGCAACAAAAATAAAAGCAAATAAAAGCTCTCCCAAGTATGGGAGAGAGAATGGATCCTCATCCAAGTCCTGGATCTAGTCTCCATCTTGTGAGCCAGCTGCTCATGGATGCAGTCGGATGTGCGAGGCTGCACTCCCTGGGGAATGYGACAGGGCTGGCTCGTGGTCCCCTGGCACCTGCCAATGCTCCAGTCCAGCAAAACCACATCAAACCTGGTGSCACCCATCCAGCTGGAGCTGGAAAATCTGCTGGCTTGGAAGCAGGACAACTCTCTGGCTGTGCCTCAGTTTCCCCACCTGYAGGGTGGTCCGGGTTTGTGTTSTCCACAGTGTTGATGTTGGGAAATGCCAGCCCAGGAGCATGGGGATGGACCAGGCTCGTGTCTCAGCCCCCCACGATCCTGGACCTCCTCCCCAGTGGGTCTCTCCATCGCCAACAGAACTGGAAACCCCAAAGGATCACAGGCGGCCATCACCCCCAGGACATTCCCAGCTCTTCTGAATGTGCCACTGGGTCCAGCCTCTCTGGTTCTTCCCTGGTCACAGCCAGTTTTTTTACCGGGAAAACTTTCAGCAAATTCACACTGCCACATCTAAAACCAGGAGGCCTTGGCTGCTGTGGGATGGCTGCTGACAGCAAAGGACAGACCCTGGCACCATCCCACACCTCCTCCCCATCTCAAATTCCCTCTCCCTCTCCAGGAGGAGATGGGGCTTTGCCCCAGTGTCCCCACCAGGTTGGGCACATGGGGACATTTATGCCCAGGTTTTAGATGAGTGCTATTCAATTATTACTGGTGGTCCCAGAGCGATCCCCATTCCCAGTCCAAATGGTCCCAGTCCCACTGAGACCCCCTCACCTGGATCCATGGTTATGGGGAGCATTACCCTGTTCCCTTTCTGCCTTCCTGTGGCAACTCCTGCCTTCATTTTTGGGCCAGCCACCCCAATATGCTGAACTGCACGAGCCAGAAACCACCAGCTCCCCACTGCCATCACGGCAAAGCCCCTTGGATACAGGCACCCCACGGATGCTGCGTTTCAGTGCCTGCCCACAGACAGGTCCATCCACCGGAGCCGAATCCGGCTGTGCCGCTGCCGGGCTCTGCCCTAAGCCATCCCCMGCCGGCAGCAGACAGCTCGGTAATGAAGCGTAATGCTCCGACACTCCCCTGAGTGACAGTGGCCAGCACCGGCTGTCCCCACGGCTCTGCCTGCCAGGGAGGGGATGAGCATCCCCCTGCCACAAGCAGGGCTGGGGGCTGCGGAGTGGYCACCTGCTAGGGGATGCCGAGCAGGAATAGGAATCCCCCGGGAAAAAGGAAAAAAAAAAGAGTAAAATGGGGTTGAAAGAAATAAATCGAATTAAAAAAAAAAAATTAGAAAAGAAAAGAAGGTTGAAAATAATAAATCGAGGTTTGATGCTGTGTGGTAAATTATTTCGGTATTATACATTCCCCGGCTTCAAATCCTGAAGACAAATACTGGGGCAGGTGAAGTGGGAAGCAGATTTCCAAAGGCCTTCTCCCGGCTCCTGGTTATTGACTCTGTCAATCACGGCAGGCGCCATCCCCACCTTTGGCACCCTGCAAAATCGGTTCCTTTTGTTCCTGCTGAAAAAYTGGGGAGGGGGAAGAGGAGGGGAGAGGAATTTGGGGCAGGGAACTTCCAAAAGAGATGATTAAGGAGTTAATCTGCCTGAAATAGATAAGGAGCTTAGAGCTGCTGGTATTTGACTGTCCAAGTTTGGATTCAGCATGTCTTAAACACTGGCTGGAATGTACTTAGATATGACCAAAGTACATGTCCCCCCGAGGAATTACCAGGTTGCCAATTAGATTTGCTTCCCAGATTCACTCAAACCTTCACAAGCTTCTTCAGAGCAGGAAAATTGCTGCCTGTCCCTGGGGAGACAGCGGAGCAGCCGCTGCTGCCTGGCCCCGCAGCCGGCACAGCACGGCATGGCACGACACGAGATCCCAGTGGGCAGCCACAGGATTTGCAGGCAGGCGGCACGGCCAGGATGATGGCAAGGCAGGGATGCCCGTGCCGGGGCACGGGGGCACCAGGCACGGCCTGGTGGGTGCTGCTGGGGGGAGATTGCRTGGTTTTGGGTGCTTGGGGTGCTGGTGTGAGCCTTGCTGCAGTCATGGTGCCAGTGCACCAGTGGGGCTCTCACCAGACCAGGCTCAGCATTCCATGGGGTTGCCGAGCTGGGGCTTTCTCTAGCTCCAGCCAGGCTCCCAACGCTGCCACGCAGCCAAACCCAACCCAAAACACCCCAGCTCAACCTCTGGGCAGGGGACACAATACAGAACAGAGCCATGATGGCACATGGGGAAGGCAAACAAGCACCAGAACATGAAGAAACTCCAGTGGTGAACACCTGGCTCCTGGTCTCCATGGGTACCTGGCACACCACAAACTCACCACAACCCAATGCTGAGAGCAGTGAGATCCCATGCCCATGCCAAGGAGCACAACATCCAGCACCAGGGCGAAGCAGAGGTAGAAAAGGCAAACACCAACCCCTGCAAAACCCCCTCCCTATCCATTTATTTTAATCACTCCCTTCACATCCTTATTTATGGTGCTCCATAACATGATGGTTAAAGTAATGAAGTTCAGGGGCCTGCATGACCGACATGGAGGTAGGAACATGATGGGGGATCCCACCACCAGCTCCCACATGCAGGCACTGAGGTCCTTTCCGATCTTGGGCTGCGTTTACTAAATCCAAGCTCGGTTTCTCTGTTGGCATCCCAATCCCACGGAAAGGTGTTGGGAGTGGCAGCCAGTCTCACTGGGCTGGTGTTGGCATCGTCRGAGTGGCGGCGGCGCGGTGATGGAAAGTTGCTGGAACATCAGCTTTGGATGCTGAGTCCTGGTAACAGTTGCTATGTGAAACATTCAGAGGTGGAATTTACTGTCACAGTTAATAATAGATGAAGGTTTTAGAATTTTTGATGCTTTACATTTTAAGCTGTTTGATTTATAATGTTTCAGAAAAGGGTGGGGGGAGGCAGCAGCTGAACAGCAGCACGAGGTAAACAAAGCGAGTGGGGAGGTGGGCAAAGGTTTCCATCCATCCATCCATCCATCCATCCATCCATCCATCCATCCATCCATCCATCCCTCTGCCGACTCTAGGGATGTGCTGAGATCCCCCACAGCCAATGGGATGGGGTCTCCCCACCAAAACCAGTGAGCATCCCTGCAGAAAACCAAGAAAACCATGGCCCGGCTGGGACGGAGCCCCTCAATTCCACATCACACTTCATTTTTGGTTTTGTTTTTCRCCTTCAATTGCTGCATCTCTTCTCCCTGTTTTCATTCCGGCGGGTTGCTGGGTTATTTACTTGCTGGCGCTCCTCTCTCCTCTCCCCTCTTGCAGGTGTATTTCAAGTAGCTCCGTAAATAGCAGCGCGCGGCGTGCCTGCGGCGGAGCGCGCGGGTCCTGCTGATTAGGAACACRCTGCCAAAAAAAAGAAGGGTCTCACTTCCCTGCCGAGCTCCTGCCGTGTTTGCACAAAGGGGTGCCGATGTCCTGGCACGTGGGGATGCTCCAGCTGGGTCCCGGGGGGCTGGTGTCCACTCCTTCCTGGAAAGGAGCAGTGAGCACAGGTGCTGTGTGAAGGACCTCGGTGTCCCACGGTGTCCTTTGGTGTCCCTTGGTGTCCCTCAAAGTCCCATTATGGGCTCCAAAGCTGCCCACCGTGTGATGGCTTTAGCTCTGGCACCTTCTTCCGGCTTCTCTCAAAATCTGGAGCATTCCAGCATTCCAAATGTGTGTGTGGAGCATTCCAGCACCCCAGAYGTGTGGTCAGGAGGATTTAATCCCAGCTCAGCAGGGCTTCAGGTCATGATATGGGGAGCAGAGGAGGACTCCACACCTCCTCTATCAGTGCTGGGCACACAGTGATGTCTTGACAAATTTGGGAGGTTGGAATGGAAGAGWGGGGGTTTCCCTCTACTCCTTCAAACCAAGAGAGGTGCCCCAGTGCAGAGAGCAGTAGACACTTCGCAATGCTGTTGGGAGGACGTGGTGACTGGAGTTGGGATGCTGGAGCCTCCAACACCTGGAGACATTCCAGCCCTAACCAGCTCCATGGTCCTGCCAAAGCCCTGGGTGCACACAGGGGCTGCTGGACCCTGGGAGGTGGCTGAGGCCTATCTCCCACCACCAGCACCCTCCAGCCCCTCCAAAGCCCCCCAGGACYGGAGATCCCCGGGGGTCCCAGGCTGAGCTGCCCCGTGATGTCTCAATCAGGGCTCTGCATTGCCCCATTTACATATGCACAGCCCGGCTGAAGCCGAGTATAATTTCCTTATAAAGCGGCTTTGACACACGGGGTAGCTCGCCTTAATGAGGAGGGTTATTCCACAAAGATCCGTTACTAATGGGCTTGGGGCAGGCAGCGCCCGTGCGCAGACTCCTGCTGCCAAACCCAGCACCACACCGGCCCTGGATCTCCCCAMGGACACAGCACCCCCACTGGAATTACACCCACAGCTGAGCCAGTGCTGGCAGCCTCTGGCTTGGTGGCATCCCACCCCGATCSCGGTAAGACCCTGTGCCTCTGCCGGCTGCCTCTCTGCCTTGCATCAAAACCCACTTGGAGCTCCAAAAACGCAACCGTGAGGCACGTCTTGGCGTGGAAACCATTCAACCCTTCCCAAAAAACAGCTCYGGGGAAGGAGATCGAGGTCAGGCATCCCCCAGCACGCACGAGGTCCCTCAAACATCAAACCATCCACGTCCCTGTCCGAGGACACCGCTCCCGCCCGGCACGGGCTGTGCCAGCGACCAGCCCGTCGTTAGCAGAACTGCCTTATTAAAAAACATATTAAAACCCGGGACTCCCCCAAGAGCAACTCCCTCCCTGCAGAGCCCGGACAAATGCAGCGCAGGGTTCATCCCTGCCACTCCCCCCGGTGTCCCCGGGGACCCCCGTTAGCGGCGGGTGCCTCGTTAGCCGGCGTCGTGCCGGCGATTGGCTGGGACTCGTTTGCGGCGTCAAGCGGCTCTGCCCCAGACACCTTCTCCTGCGACCGGAGGCGCGGTACGTCCCAGGGCACTGTCACAATATATTAAGACGCGGCGCTAAAAATAAGCAACGGCAAAAATAAGCGGGGAAATCGCGGTCCCCGCCTGCCCCTGCCGGCCCCGCGCCGGCGGAGCCCCCGCTGCCGCACGCGAGCTGGGGAAGCACGTCAGGAACGAGAGGACTTCGCTGGGTTTTATTAAAACGACGTGTTTTTCCCCTCCCTCCGCCCCCATCTCCAGCCTCTCCGAGGAGCGAGCCCCGCGGTGACACACAGGACTCGGTGACAAATCATCCCGGGGGTGGGCGGTTTCTCTGCGTGCTGGTGGTTCGGGGCATGGCCACGGCTGGCGTGAGGCCCTGCCTGTCCCTCCGGGGCTGGAGCACATCCCTGCCCACCCCACGCAGCCCAGGATGCGGCTCTGCTCACCGATGGGGATCCCCCAGGAGCTGCGGGCACTGCTCCCTGTGCCCAGCCATGGTGCGCCATCGAAGGACAGACGCGTTTTGGCCAGCCCGGTGTTAAGACACAACGGCCAGGCTGGCTCCCATGGCCATCCCCATTCCCACAGCTCCCCAACATCTGCGAACACCCCATTTTCCCTGCCTGCTGCTACCCAGGCACGTGAGTGCCGGTGTGGCACAGCCCATGGGATGGGAGCTGGGAGCATCCTCCGCCCGGGAATGCATCTTGGAGCACCTGGGGAGAGGGCAAGAGGCTGCTCACACCCATCCCGCTGCCTACACCCCGTGGGGCAGCATCCTCCGGGCCGGATTCCTTGGGGCTGTCGGAGGCACCAGCAGGGACACAGCCCCTGCTTGTCTCCGTGAGATGAAAGAGCAGCTCCAGGCGCGGGGACGGCTCCGTGCCTCCAGCCGAAGGCGTGCGGCCGCCCTGCTGCCTTGGCTGCGGCTGGAACGAATGCGTGCACATACCTCTGCCCCGGCACGGGTGTTTGCTCTTCTCTTCCGCGGCTGTGATTGATTAAAGGATCAGGGACATCTGAGAATGGAGGCAGCAGCGGCAGCAGCAGAAGCAGCTCCCTTTGGACTTGGAGAGCTTCCTTGCCTGCTGCTTGCTGCTGCCGTTGCCTGTCAGGCAGCTTTTAATCAAGGTTTGCTTATATCTGCAAAGGCCTTTCCCAGAGGGATGAAGGGAGGAAAAGAGGGGGGGAGACTATATTAACATGCCAGCCACCCTCCCTCTCCCTCTCCTTTGTTTATGGAGAGGGTCAGTGCTTGGAAACGGCTGGCGGGGACCGGGAAAGGCGCTTTGGGGGTGCTGGGGTGCTGGATTGTGGTGCAGCTCTTGGCACGTCCGGGTATCGTGGCATAGCCATGGCTAGGGAGGGTATCACACCCGGCTGATATGTGCTCAGTAACAGCACCAGCGTGTGGAGGGAGCAGGACCTGGGGGACAGGGCTTGGTGGCTACCTCTGGGGGGCCCTGGATGCCTGGCTTGTCCCCACAGGTGCTGCAGTGGGCACAGTGGGGAGGGGACCAACTCACACACCCCCAAACTGGGGTCTCAGCCTGGAGAGACCAACACCAAACATATGCCAAGACCAGCATCGCCATACACCAAGACCAGTCATGCAGAGGGAGTCCAGGCCCCTCCATCCCACCCCTGGCCTCATGGAAAGTCAGGGTCTCCATCCTCATCCTACAGCCCACCAGGACTGCAGTCAGGAGCCCTGGGGTGGCCACATCACAACACCCCATCTCCCTTCTGCAGGGTGGGCTCTGGCAGCGATACCAGGGCTGAGTGGGACGGACACTGGCCCCACACCTGCCCCAGGGATGGGTTTGCCCCGTGGCACTGGGATTTCAGCACAGCACAGGCTGGGAGCACCCCGGCCTCACCCACCACACCACCATCGCCCACCGCAGCCACCACCGGAGCCGTGCCCACCCRTACAAGCAGCGTGGGAGGACCGGTGACCCCCAGCCCTGTGTGCCCTCATCAAGCACCATCTCTGCCTCTGCTGCCATTCCTGCACATCACTTTGGCTCTCCACGTTATCTTATTGCCCGGCTAACGACCTGCTAAAAGTATTATGTGAAAAACCGCGCTCTTAGCCAGCCATTAGACTGGTTAGGACCAGCGGGTCATGCTTTATTGCTTTAATAACTGAGTTTATGAAAGGTCGTCTCATAACTGATAACATGCATAATTTTTGTAACTTAATTAATGCTGCTAATATACTGGAGTCTCCATCAGCTGCTGGTGCAACTGATGCGCAGTTTGCATCCCGAGCGGGGCTGGGAAGAGTATCCCGGGCCAGGTTCTGCCCCAGTGCCCTGGCCAAACAGTTCCTACAGTGGGAACACAGTTCAAATCCACACCAAAACCCTGCCATGCCACTTTTCCACACTGGAGCATCCCCTCCAGAAATGTTCCAGCAGGGACAGAGATTGCTGTGAGTTGGCAGAGGGAAACAGGAACAGATTCAGTTCCCAACCTCACAAGCCTGTAAAGAAGGGATTTCTTTGCTTCCACCCTGTCCAGCCCATGCAGAAAGCATGGGTGGATGTGGGACCTGCAATCAGGGAGTTTTACCTGGGGAAGGACCAGAAACCTCGCAGGATGGGACTTGCTCCAGCAATCCCATACATCCCTGCCTGGAGTCATAACTGAGCAAAGGAGCTCTGCCCTCCCTGATCGGGGATTTGTGACTGTGTCCCAGGAGGGTTCCCTGGGAACCCCAGGACTGACCCTGCTTCTCTGGTGATGCTGCAGGCAGCCAGTCTGGCATGGGGCAGGATCCTAGTGGCACTGCTGCCTTTTTTCCCAGCACTCTGTTATTTAAGGACAGCCTCCTTGACAACAATTTTGACAGTATTTTATGAGAATTTCTTTTAAGAACACCCTCCTGTGAGGGTGGTGAGGCCTTGGCACAGGTGTCTAGAGAAGCTGTGGCTGCCCCATCCCTGGAAGTGTTCAAGGCCGGGTTGGACAGGGCTTGGAGAAACCTGGTATAGTGGAAGGTGTCCCTGCCCACAGAAAGGGGGTGGAACTGGATAGTCTTTAAGTCCCTTCCAACCCAAGCTATTCTATGATTCTATGACTCTGTGACAAGAACACATTTTTCTCACTAAAAGGAAAAAACACAAAAGCAAACAACTTCTCCCCACTGCCTTAGCGCACACCTGGGGGGCTGAGTTTCCACGGGAAATGCTGGGAATCAGAGGCATTTTCCAGGCAGCAAAATCAGGCCCTTCCCATGCGAAAAAAAAAAAAAAAGAATCATGTAAATAGGAGCCCAGGTGCATGCGGTGTGCGAGTCCCTGATATGCTGCCACCAGCAAATCTGGTGAGCTGTGAATCCCCGGCACCGCGCATCCAACGCTGCAAATCCGAGCTGCTCCAGTCGCCTGCTTAGTTTTGCAAATTCTTTCCTGCTGGCTGAGAAAAGCCAATATGTCTGCTGCTCCCGCTCCAGCGCAATAATTGTTCAGCGCTGGTTATCATCCTGCCAGAAAGGCACGAGCTACCGCTGGGGCACTCTGCTTGCTGTAAATGCAGCGAGATGATTTCCTAGCAAATGCAAGTTTTCCAAGGAAGTGGGTGGAATCTGCTTGTCTCTGATTAGACAGCTTGGGTTTTTGTTTTCCTGGTGCTTTAGAGAGAGAGAGAGAGAGAGAGAAAAAAAAATAAAAGAGGCATAAAATATGTGGCTTTGCATCCCCTCTGCCCTGAATCGCAGGCTTGCATGCATCCAGGCGATGGTCCCCTTGGGACACGCAGCTTTGCCCACACTCTGAGCAATGATCCCGTGGAATGAGGCTATGATCTTTCATCAATCATTGCCGAGCACTTCTCCCTCCCGCGCCTGCTCCCCGGGCCGTGCCCGCTGTGAGCATACAGCCCCACAGCTCTGCTTCCCCTTCGTGCCTCCAAAAATCAGGGGGTGCAGGGTTGGCCCCCCAAGTGCCCGTGGGGTCAGGACCCTGCGTGGGGACAGGGGGCACAGGGCAGCCCCTCTATCGTCCTCCCAGCTCAGCACAATCAAGGGATGTTTGGGRGGATGCAGGATGCCAGAGTGGCTTGCAGGACCACAGGGTGAATCCCAAATTCTGGCGCAGCAACCAGACTAACCAGGATGCTGCGAGGGAGGTGGGATCAGGACAAGCCCTGAGGCTGTGGAGAGACAGGTCTGCCTCCCCGCCCTTGCCARGGGAGGAAAAATGACTTGAAATTAAGATTTCCTGATGTTTAGGGGCTTGGAGACCTTGACACCCCCTGCGTCCATCTGGCTCTTCCCCTCTTGTGGCAGCTTGCTCCTGCGTTCCTGTCTATCTGTGAATACCAATTATGGTTTAGGAGAATGTATATCTGAGATGTGCAAATACAAAAGGCAGGAAATAAAAGTCATCTCTTACTGAAGAGGAGAGGTAACCATGACTACCTGGGACCTCATTTAAAACTGTGCCGGCCGCAGGCTAAAAGGCAACGCTTCCTATTGTTACACACGTTTACGGAAAGCTTTGAAAACCCGTTTCCCCCCCAAAACCAGCTGGGAAGTAAGAACGAAAACGAGAATTGGAGCGGGGGGGGGGAAGGATATAGAAGATATTTATTGGTGTTTTTGGGCTGGTTTTGCATCCCACCTGCACGAAAACAGACGGTGAGCTGAAACTTCAAATGAGCAACTCGGAAGGAGACGGAGCGCCAGCGGCTGCGGCATCGTGGCTCTGGCGCCACGTGGCAGCCGGCCGGGAGCCCGCGCGGCACAGGCAGAGCTGCGGCTCGAGTGCTCGGAGGGAGATGCACCCCTGGAGGAAAGCGGGGTCTGAGTGAGCCTGTAAGGGCTCCCCTTGCTGCAAATGCAGCCAGGATGCACCAGGGGCTTGGGGGAAGCTGGGAGGAGATGGTGGCTCTTGGTGCCGGCCCCAGCTGGCACCCAGACATGCTTTTCCCAGTGTTACAGCCTGTGGTTGGTTGGATTTTGGGAGCGCTCCGGGCTTGCTGAGCTCTCTCATGCAGTGGCTGCTGTTTGCACACCAGATCCTGCAGCCTGCAGGAGGGATACCCAGGATGGCAGGGGATAACCAGGAATTGCCAGCTGCCCAGCTGAATCTCTTCACCAGCTGGATCYGTAGCGCTGGCAGAGCTGGGGAACACCGGCTCACTGTCCTCGGCAAAGACACCCAGTTGCTCCGRCACGTCTGTAACCGTGACCTGTCCCAGCCACATCAAAGACTAGGAGAGCTGTCCTCCGGCCACCTGCCTCGCCAGGACCTCATACTGCTCTTGAGCTCATGGTTACAAGGCCAATGACCAAGCACTTACACCGATTTTTGGTTCAAAGGCCATCCCACCTGCCACGCTCGCTGGCACACATGGACAGCGGGAACCACCTCAAAACCGGATGCTGCTTTCTCAGGGATCTGTGTTCGGCACCAAGAGGCATCGCTGTGGATGCAGGAAAACGTGGTGCTCACCTTCGCCCTCGTCATTCCCTGCCACYGTCATTCCCGGGCACCTGCCACAAGCTCCCACCGGCAAAGCTCTTCCTTGCCYGCTGCCAGCACAGCCGTGGCCCTCAGGCCCCCCTGCCAGCACTCCGGACCCACACCTGGGACCACACAACGGGGCTGCAGGCAGGAGCCCGAGCCAGGAATTATGGTCTGTACAAAAGACAATGACAGTGAATCTTGTTACTGGCTTTTCAGCAAACGTAATTCCTTTTTATTAGAAAATTAAAGGGTATGAAAAGCTTTCCAAGGCTGAAGAGCTGAAATGTGCTTTCATAAAATATGCGGCGTCTGATAAAACGGATTTGCTTGTCTGCCTGCCCTGGCCCCCTCCCCCTCCTGGCCATTATTCCTACTGGCAAGGTGATGCCTTTTGCCAAAACACCGATCCCAATGGGGCCAGTGGAGACTCTCGGGGACCGGCGCTGCTCCCCAGCATCCCAGTCATCCAGCCACGAGGCACCCCACTGCCTGTGCCTGTTGATGTTAGGTTTGGGTTGGGTCTTTTAGCTAAATAAAACTCTGMGGGACAGTTTGTCCCYTGCAGGGTTGCAGGTGAAGGCTGACAACAACCCAAACCATCACCCCAAACACAGCCACGAGGATGCAGCAGTTGCCAGTAGAAGAAGGTGAAGCCAGGCAATGGCAGAGAGAAAGCAATGGATTCCCCCAGACATCACACAAACAGCAACTATTAAAATCCTCGCAGGAAGTTCTCTCCCGAGGAGAAAGTCATGTGCCCTCCCGTGCCCCAGCACCGAGCTGCGTGCGAGAGGTGCCRAGGGTCTGCGAGTTGCCGGCATCAGGCAGCGGGCAGCTAAGGTAACGCAAGGAATCTCGATTTCTTCCCTTTAATCGTTCCCTCTCTCTGTCTCTTTCATCTTTCTGATGGTCCGAGTCAACGTTCCATGTTCATGAGGTTAAAGATTCTTGCTATCTCCCACTCGGGGCTGGGGGGCTGATACAGGCCAGGGACCATGGCACCATGGAGCGATGCTGGCAGGCAGTGCCACCTCTTCCATGTTTTGTGGGCAGAACACCCCTTGCCAGCCCTCCACAAGGACCACAATATTGAGGCCTTCCTCGACCTTCCAGGTTTTTTATTTCCATTCCATTGCCAGGTCAGTTTTGCCTCTGCCGGTCCCCGGGGATGAATGGCAATGGGATGCATCCATCCCCGCACAGAGATCCCCACAGGGATGGTACACAGGGACCTTGCTGTGGCCACCGTGTGCACAGGGCTGGCACCCTCTGATGGTTTGCCACCCTTGGCATAGCAGAAACAGGGGAAGTGAAACATGCCCTGGGTGCCATCAGGGAGCTGACACCTTGGCTGGGAGAGGACCTGGCAGCCCCGGCCACTGTCCCCAGATGACTCCAGCCCTGGCGACGTGACACAGGGGCAGGAGGTGAGGAGACAGCAGCACCACCAGCATTCACCCGCTGCAGCGTGCAGRACAAGCCGCTGGACATTGGGCTGGTGGGGACAGGGACAGGCAGATCCAGCCTTCTCCCTGCCACCATGCCGGGCACCAGCMCCACCGCCATGGGGAGACGCAATTCCAGGGGCAACACCGTGTCCCCACACGCCCCGTCTGTTCTCTTGCAAGCAAACCTGCCCTGACCCGGCTACAGCATCTTATCCTTCCCACCCCATCCGCCCCAGCAGCCGCGGGCTCCCRGTGCCACCGGCAGCGCCGTGTGAGTGCCGCCCGGCTGGCTATTACCACAGGAAGAGCTGTAACACTACAGCAAACCTCCCTGCTCAGCCCTGCTACAAATCAGGGTCAGGCGGCAGCGCTGTTAGACAGAGCCTGCCGGTACGTGCTCCTGCTCCTAATGTCCTCCCAGCACACGCTTAATGGRGACGCGCAGGAGAGCGACGCGACGAGGCGGAGGCCCGGCCCCACTGCCCGTCCCGGGGTGCCTGCCCTCGGACCCGGCTCCCCGCAACCGGCGGAGCCGAGGGTTAACACCGGGAAGGCACGGCCGGGGATGTTTTCTTCCCCGGGGCTGCTCTGGCTTTACCTTTAACATCTGCAAATGTGGTTAAAAGTTTGCCGAGCCTATTTTTAGAGCCTCTCACCACATGCGATTTCTCCATCGTGAGACAGGAAACGCTGATGAGGTTGTTCGCCACGGAGCTGCTTTCTCCTGCCTGGATGGCCTCCGAGCTCCTCTGGCCTGYGCGGTGCTGCCACGCCACTGGTTCCCCTGGTCCCCACCTCCCAGGGTGTCCCATGGTGGCAGCTACGGCAAGCCCAAAAGCCAAGGGTGACAAATGGTTGGAGGGCGACAAACCCCTGGAGGGTGCTGGCCCTGCACCTGCCAGTGTGGTGGTCGCACCAAGGTCCCCATCCATGGTCCCCAAGGAGTGGGAGGGTGGATGTGTCCCAAAGCTGTTCAGCTCCAGGGACTTGGAGGCAAAACTGACCCCAGCAACGGAAATACAAAACCCAGAGAGTGAAACCAGGCCCCAGCATTGCAGACCTTGTCCACCAGCTTGCCCCGTGCCTCAGTTTCCCCAAAGGAACAGTATTTTGCTTGGCTGCCCACCCTGGAGCAGCCCTAAGGGCTTGATGGCCGCYGCACCTCCTTGACCACGGGATGCATCAGCACCGGACACGGAGGCTGCCAGCAAACAGACCCCGGCAGGAGTGTCCACTACCCACCCTCGTGCCCACCACGCCCAGCTGCTCAGTTAACGCCACCACCACACTTAACACAAATTGGAGCCAAAGCAGACCCGGCTGCCCCCTCGGGCTCCGGCCCTTCTCCGAGCCTGGATCCGTGTCGCGGGCTCGGCAGCACGCAAGCGCGGCTGTGGCCGGGCGGCGCGGGTACCTGCTGTTTGAATGTCAACACCTCATTTATACATCTTGATTGGCTCTCATCAGCCATGCTGCGCTACACCTGATTGCTCCGAGCCGACGCGGGGTGCCAGGCTGCAGCGCCTAATTCCAGTTAATTGGCCCTTCATCCGAAGCAAAACAGAAATAGAGGAATAAAGAAACAATAAAGCATCCTCCCCCGCTAAAAAAAAAAATAAAATTAAAATCTCAGCGTTCTGGGGGTTGGTTTTATTTTGCAACCGTGAGCAGGCCATGCTGTGGGCTGTGGGAATTCCTTCCCAGGAGTGCCGGACCCTGCATGAGCTGGGAAATGCTTTGCCACCCCACAGGCTCAGCTCCCTCGCGCTCCCCCTCATCCCACAACRAGCCCCGTGTTCGTGTCACGCTCGCCTGTGCTCCTGCTCCCGCCTGCTCTCGCGAACCACTGAGGCTGAAATTTCAATTAAGAACRAGAAATAATTACCCGCCGCTCCACATTTCCTCTAAAATGGTAGCCAATGCCGGCAAGCCGAGTCACCGCCTCCTGCCACGTCCTGGCGCTCACCGGCGGGCTGGCATTCGGATGACATTTCCAGGATAATGCCGGCCCAGCTGCCGCACGCTGGTGGCTGCTCCCACAGCCATGCTGGGAGGCCAGTGCYGGCGGATGCTTGGAAGAGATGCTCTCTTCCTCACTGGGAGTGGGGCTGCCGTGAGCCCCTGCTGCCCTGGCTCAGCCCCTGAACCCTCTGGCCGGCACTGCCCACTCCCAGTCGTGCCCTGGGCTGGGATCCTGGTCCCCTGCTCTCCACCTGGCAGAGCTGATCTGTGATAATGACTTGGCTGATCTCCTTCCAAGCCGCACGTCATGGGGAACCACCATGCTGCCGTCCCCAACAGCCACGATGCACGGGGATGGGGCACATGGGGATGTTCCCCTCACTCCAAGGAAGACATTGAGGGGCTGGAGCATGTCCAGAAAAAGGCAACGGAACTGGGGAAGGATTTGGAGCACCAGGAGCGGCTGAGGGAGCTGGGGGGCTCAGCCTGGAGAAAAGGAGGCTCAGGGGGAAACTTCTGGCTCTCCATAACTCCCTGACAGGGGGGTGCAGCCAGGTGGGGGTCGGGCTCYGCTCCAGGTAACAAGCGATAGGACATGGGGAAATGGCCTCGACTTGAGCCAGGGACAGCTGAAGTTGGATATTAAGAAAAAYGTCTTYACCAAAAGGGTAGTCTGGCATCACAACAGGCTGTCCAGGGTATTGGTGGACTCACTGTCCCTGGAAGTGTCCAAAAAACGTGTGGATGTGGTACCTGGGGAYGTGGTTTAGTGGTGAGCTTGGCATTGCTGGGTTAATGGTTGGACTYAACAGTCTTAGAGGGRTTCTCCAATCTTAATGATTCTGTGATTCAATGATTCCATGCAGGAGGGCAGGAGCAAGAGGATAGGCAGCATCGGGGCAGGCAGAAGCCTTGGCTGCACCACTGGGATATGCAGCAGCAGTGGGAAAGGGCAGATGGACCCACTTTTAGGACATGTCTCCAGCCTGGGGACACCAGCAGTGTGGTTGTGTCAGCCTCCCCCATGGTGCTACTCCAGGCAGATGCCCCAACTCAGTGCTCACTGGCGTACATCAGACCTGCCCACAGCCCCAGAAATCACACTTTTTGCACTGTTTCGTTTTAGTACAGCTGGGAAATAAGAGGAACAAACTCCACTGGGGCTGAAGAGGGCACAAATCCCGATCAGAGGATGCTCTGGCATCCCACAAGTGCTCTTGCAGCTTCTGTGGCCAGSCAGTCTGTCCTGGCTACAGCTCATGCCCCGTTGGGGTGACACAACCCTGCCACAGTGGCACAACCCCACTGCAGATCCTCACGGACAGCGGTGGGAAATGCAAACCCCAGGACAATTAGAGATGGGATGCTGACCTGGGCACAAAAGGCTCCTCCATCACGAGGTTGGATGAGGACAAGGGAAGAAGAACAAGAATCCACGCTGCAGCAGAACAAGCTGGTGTGGAAGATGTGCCATGTCCCCTAAACCAGACCCTCTGCCAACAATGTGGATGGTGTCTTATTTCCCCTGGATGTTTTCCCATTCCTCTTCCCATAATCCAGAGCTGGGAGGCCACTGCAAAGGCTGCTAGCCCCGTGACTCCAGTGGCAGGAGATGCAGGAGCCCTGAGCAGCGATCACAAGAACGGGGAAAGCAGCAACCTCAGGTTGCAGATTAGCTTCATTTTACAGCCAGGGAGGCAGAAACCTCCCGTGGTTCAACATGTCACAGGAGACCACACAGGGAGCCTGGGGAAAGCCAGGGAGAGGTCGCAGGTCTCTGTGGGGTGAGAGCATCCTCTYTCCCGGGAGGGAGGGAGGGAGCTTGGAGCCAGCAGGACCCCACAGCTGCCCCAATCAATCGTCGCACCCCAAACCTCACACGGGGCCACACTCTGCACCCCTTCCCCCTCTGACCCCAAACACCCACCACTGCAATACTGGTGGGGGCTGCAGAAACCAGTTTGGCAAAGAGAGAGAGGCTCTTTAACCAAGTTTAAATGCACTTCCCTTGACTCGGTTCCCAGTTCAGCGTAGAGGAGACCCAGCTTGGCCGGCAGCCACGGCGCTCAGCTCTGCACGTCCCTGCCCAGAGACACATTCCTCAGCACTGCAGCTAAGTGCAGCACAGCCTTTGAGGCCTTCACCCCTCCTTCAATGATAATTTATACCCTCTGACCCAACTCCCCCTTTTAAATCAGGCTGATCAATAGAGAAATCAGACAATCCTTTTAAGAAACTATCTCATCTGATCCTGCCAGCTAATGATCTCTGCTCTTCTCACAGCTSTTTGCAGATCTGTAGCCCAGGCTGCTGGGGGAAGCGAGAGGAAAAAAAGCCACTGGGCCAAATTCCTCCTTTCCCAGTCCAAGCAGGAACAGCAGCAACGCTGACAATTTGTACGGAAGCAAAACAGGAGATGCCAACTCCTGTTTTTTGGAAAACAAGCTGAGCATCAYGCTGCAGGGAAGCACTAGCTCCCAAAATCTGCGCCCTAATCTATCTCACCACCAAGCACGCTCTTCTCCCATCCTGGGAGCCCTGACAAGACATCCTCACTCTTCCTACAGGCTCCAGCTTCCAGGCATGGCTTTCCAATGCCTACCCTTCAAAAAAACCCCAGCAACACAAAGCAACAACCCCAAATCTGGTTCCTGGCTGAGCCATGGTCACCTGCACCCCGTTCTGTGCACAGCCACAGCTCCGAGGGGATGCCGTGAGCACTGGGATCTCCCTCACTTGGCTGGAAAACCCTTCATGGGGACCCTCACTTTACCAGGGCAGCAAAAGCTCAGGGGTTCAGCCACCTTCTGCCCATGGAGGAGCTAAAACAGATCAGCGGAAGAGGGAGAGATGTCCAGCACAGCACTGGGAAGGGAACGGCGTGGCAATGTCCACGCAAGAGCCTCCAGAAGGGCTTTCTTGATGGCAGCTGCATTTCTATTTAACTGGCAGAGGAACAGGGTTAACCAGCAAAGAGGGAAGCATCAGAGAACCCTTTAAGTCTTCAAAGTAAATCAGCTCCTGGAACAAACACGCTCGGTAGCCAAATGTCCCCTTCTCCTTTGTGTGCACAGATATTGACATTTATTATGATGCCCAAACCACCCAGAGGAAGGATGCTTTCCTTGCATCCAAGGGCCATTTCTCACCCTGGCACACTCACAGGGATTCCCCCCCTGCCTAGGCAGGGTCAGGCCCCCAGCACTCCGTCCCTTAAGCCACTCAGAAGGCAGGATGGGACCGTGCCCCAGGGATGCTCAGCACCTTCCCATGCCCACCGGGAGTCAGGCACCAGGCTCCAAGCCCCGGGCACCTCCACGGTCCCCCCACCACGTGTCCCCCCGCACCCAGCCCTTGCTCTGAAGCCCAAGAGCAGATGCAAAAGCCAAGGGGTCTGAAGGGCTGCGGCAGCACAGCACGGTGCAGGTCCTGCCACAGCAGTCACAGTGAATTACAAGGTATTAGAGCCCCGCGCTGCCGTGTCTCCCGCAGCAGCAGTCACGGTGAAGGACATGCTATGATAGGACTAGAGTCTCCTCTGGAGAATCCAGTCACCGGCCTGGCGGAAGGCTGTAGTATGAGAGGCCAGCCCTGTTCTATAGATCATGTAGCGACAGGCATGTGAAGGACACGTTATTACAGGACGAGGCGGGCTGAGAGCCGTGGGGTTCGGGGAGGGGGGGACGGCTGTGCCTCGCTGGATCACTGAGTGCCCACGCTTTGCGAGCCAGCAGCCGTGAACGTTTTTAATTATGCTTTCCTACTTTATCGAGCATCTCATTTTCATTTACACGCCGGCCATCTCCACCTGAGGAYGTGGCCGCTGCCCCTCCTTTCCAGCACTGCTCCCATATTCCCTCACGCATGAGCCRGAGGGACCCAGGGGAGCCGGAGGTCCATCCTCGGCACAGGGGACCCATTCGGYGACCGACCTGCCCTGCAGCTCCCCTACACGCCCCACACGATGTCAAGGACCATAAGGGAGCTGGGCAGAGCCTCCCTGATGCTCAGTGTCCCTCCCCGTCGGAGCAGCCAATTTTAGTGGCTGCCATAAATGCAGCAGGAGCAGTGTCCCCTGGTGAGGCATCGAGCGGTGACTAAGAGCGGAGATGACAATAAAGCGGAGGAAGCAAGGTCTGACTGCAAAGCAGCAAACCACCCCCCCCGAATCCTGCTCAGAGGCACTGACTGATGATACTCCCCCAAACCGGAGCCTGAGCCCTGTGAAGGAAAGCTGGGCTCTCTGGGGCTCAGGCTGAGCCCCGGCACAGGCTCGGTTTGAGTGGAAATCCCATAAACAGGAGGGGAGAAAGGCTTCCCCCRCCAGGACACCGGGACGGAGTTCAAGCCTCTTAGCAAAGCACACAGGGAGACTTGTGTACAGCCCCTACAGATAAATCTACCCCCTTAAAACGTTCTCAGCGGTAAATGCGGTAGAGACTGTGCAGGACTTGACAGCTCGAGGTGTATTTATGGTGCTTTGGCACCGGGGATACAACCAGTTGGGATTTTTGCTCGGCTCTACCACTTGGGCATAGCGCAGCCACAACAAACCCATTTGAATACCTCTTGTTTCAACCAAGGCAGAGATCCAGCCTATTCCCTGCGGAGCAAGCGCCAGACCTTGGGCCAAATTAATCTCCGATGGATCTCCATCAACTTCATGGAGTTACAACTACAATTTGGCCCATGTCTGACACGTAAATCTGCTCATTTTTCTTCCAAATCGTCCAAATACCGCAGCATTTGTTAGCACARGAGAGGGGACGCATCCTCCGGGAGAGATCTCTTTGGATACCGCGCCAGCCCTTTCTTTTTTTTTATTTCCTTTGCTGCCTGGGATAAAAGGCAAGCGAGACGGACTGTGGTACGTGTCTGAGCTGTTTGGGAGAGAAATAGGAATTTCCTCCTGCCATTCCCAGTCTTTTGATAGGCAGGTGGGATGCGAGCAGGAATAACTCAATCAAGACAGAGCAATTTTTAATTAATTTGTGGATCCCTTCGCCGGCTGATTGCCTTGGAGACAAAAGGGAAGCCTCTCCTTTAACACTTGTGTGTGCCTGGTACTCTGAGCCTCCCCTTTTCACCGGCGCATCTTTGGTCTTGAAAGCTGCACAAAAGGAAGAATTCCTTGATCTTTTGCCTCGGCTTTTGCTAAGACAGAGACACACATGAGGGGCAGCTGGGCTGGGGGGTTTTTTTGGGTTTCTTTTATATTTTGGGGGGAATATTAAAGCCCAAAATGCACATAGAGAGAGGTGGGGAAGGAAAAAAAAAAGAAGGAAAGGGGAATAAAAACCCTCAAAGCTAAGAAAGGAGAGCGTTTTCCGTCAACACCTTCTGCCCAGCCCGCTCCATCCCCAAGGGGAGGGAGTTGAAAGGTTCAAGCTACATCAAGTGGTGAGTAATGCAGCGGGAGGCTCCTGCTCAGGGCCGGGCTCTCGCCCTCCGCCATCCTCCCTGCCCTGTGCCCRGTGCTGGCGGGGCAGAGCCCAGCTCTCGCCCTCCCCTTCTCCCCCCCACCAGCGACCGTAGGGATGCGGGAACTTCCAAGGCAGTGAGTGACACCACAATTATCGATTGCTGGCTCCAAAGGCTTGCTCTCGCCTCCCCCCCTCTTCTCACTTGTTTTCTTCTGTGCAGCAGTGCCAGCCTTCAGAGACTGCTGCTGTAAAAGGCTCGGATTGACGGGGTGTCAAGATATCCGCTGCCCCTGGCTTTTAACGTTCCYTTGCAGGGGGGAGCGGGAAGAGCCCCTGCACCGGTGAGGGGAGCTTGGATAGCTCCAAAAGAAAGGGCGGAATGAAAAGCCTCCCTCTCTCCTCCATCGAGGAGATGCTCTTGAACCACAAGCAGCTTTTTCAGCCTCGGCTTGGCTGCGTGCGTCTCGGAAATCTCAAGATGCTGGGAAGGAGGAGAGGCGATGTGCCAGCCGGCCCCCGCCAGYGCCTGCGTCCTGCCCAAAATCAAGGCACCCAAAAAACCCACCACCCTCCCCAGCAGGTCTCTGTGGGGTGGCACACACACCCGACCACCCAGCGGATTTGGCAGTGGCCATTTTAGAGGTGGGGAAGGCAAGACACATCCAGGCCAGACGAGGTCACCCAGCAGAGGCTGCCAAAAGACCAGGRCACCCCAGCTTGGGCACCTCCTCCGCTGATCAACACTGATGGCACGAGGGGACCAGATCAGAGGGTTTTCCTAGCACAGACCAGCAAAGCAGGAGCTCCAGGTGATCCCTGGGTCCCCCACCAAAGGCCGTGATGCCACCGTGCCCAACGGCTCTGGGATGCTCCCCCGCCAGCCCTGTGTCCCCACAGCAAGTGCCATCCCTGCCACAAAATGGGGACGGTCACCTGCCCGTGAAGGTGTTTGTTGCAAAGCCCGGTGGCACCTTGGGACCACAGCTAAGCGTTACGTGCTGGAGCCAGGGGCCTGAAATTAAAGCCGGCTCCGCGACTGTCGGTGTCGACACCTGGTGATGGGAGGAGAGGGATCGATGATGGAGAGTCTGTCGCTCCTGATGCATCGCTGTCAGGGTCAATACACAATTCCCGGGGAGATCAGATGTCCAGGTTAACTGCTTTGCCTCCGTGCTAAGCTGATGGGCTGGCGGAGCCCTGTCCTGCTCACACATCCTCTTCCCCAGCCACACTCACCCCACAGCCACCAAACGCCACCGAGAGCATCCCTGGGGCTCGTGGCTCTTGTTTTCATCCATGTAGAGCTCAAGTGTAGCTCAAAAAGGTGCCCAAGGCTGGGAAAGGGACACAGGGGCAACATGGACCTGCCCCCCAGGAGCTTTCGGCTGCACCAAACCAGCCCTGCCATGGGCAACATCACCATGGGACCTCACGRGGACATGGGGCTTGGGGATGGCCACCATCTCCTCTGGCCACTCAAGAGGGCTGAGAGGGGAAGTGGGGGCAATGAGACCTCCATAGGGGGGAACCCCATCTGCCAGTCCCCCTGTGCACCCCTGTCCTGAATTCCTGGGCAACAGAAAAGGCAGCAGAGGGGGGAAACTCGCCCTTCCTGCCTGGCACAGGTCCTGCTGGCTCAGTGGCTGTGTCCTGCTCTGGGTGGGCAGAGTATCCATGTGGCCTYGGCACAACACCTGCCCCCTCCAGGTGAAACTGCAGACCCCTGTGGGACAGGAGAGCTGTGACAACAGGGCTGCATTGTGCCCCCTGCACCAAGCAGGCTTGTGGCACCCCACGGCACCCTGAAAGTCATCGCAGTGAGCCCAGGCAGGAGGCAGAAGCCCAGATTTGCACCCTCACTGCTGCCATTCCCATGTGCCACGCYGGGCAGGATCCGTCCCCCGTCCCAGGGGGTCCTGTGAGGACGAGAGCCACCCGCAGCCAGACTGCAGCGTCTCACCCCGACAGCTCCCGGGGGGCTTCAGCTGCACATCTCCTCCTCCAGCACAGCACWACCTACCCGGGGGAGCCTGGTGTGACCCCCTGAGGAGGGGACCAGGGGGTYCTACCTGCCATCAGCCCACAGAGCCAGTCTAGGGGGGGGACACAGCATCACACCCGGCGCAGCCAGACTTGCACCAGCCCCCCCAAAAATCCCAAGAAAACGGAGCGCGGCATGAATAACAAAAGCAGCGATCAGTAAAGACTCTCCCAAGAGGCTGCAAGTTCTTCAATTAGAGCTCGCATTATAGGAATGAGAAACTCCACGCCGTCTTCCGTACGGATAACACTTTTTTCCCCCTCTCTTTTAAAGAATAAAGGGAGGGAGGGAGAGGAAGGGCTGCATCTCTAATGCAACAGACAGGTCTGCTGAGATTCACTTTGGCTCTTATTTTGACTTTCATCTAAAAGAGCTGCCCTGGGAATCCATTAAGTCCAATTTAAATCGGCTCTCCGCCCTCACGGCTTCTCCCCGCCTTCGCGCCCCCCCCCCAGCTCCCTTCTCCCCCCTCCTTGGAAGCAAACAAACACAAAAGCAAGGCCAGGCAGGGCAGGCAGCGAAGGGCAGGCAGAGAAGGGCAGCACCGGCACGGTTTCGGAGCGTTCCCTGGGGGATTACAGCCTTCCCCAGGGCAGTTGCTCCATCTTTATTTCCGCCCAAATAAACACAATCCGGCCACGTTTGGATACCGCCTCGGTATCACCCACCTCGGCGGCGCTTTTCGGGGGCTAGTAGGGTTTCAGGACTTGCTTGTGCTCCCCACACATCTCCCCCCTCCACGCACAGGCATATTTTCCCCTGGTTTTATTATTTTTGAGTACAATTAGCTCCATTAACGCCGCAAGCGGCAAAGTTGGATGGGATATAATCACATACTTCASGTTTGGGTTTTTTTTTTTCCCCCCATGAGCTTCCCCACCCCGAGATCATTCCTCTGCCTTTGGGAATCGCCCCCCCCTCGCAGCCCCGCAGCCGGGCGAGGGACGGACCCCTCGCCTTTCATCTCACCACACTCATTCAAGCTCTGCTTCTGTCGTATAAGCAGTTTTCCAGCTCTTCCCCCCCCGCCCCGTAACACACCCGCTCTGCATTGCATCCTATTCATATGTTTTCAATCATCGCCGTTTCGTTATTTAAAACAAAAGCACACGGTTCCCCCCACCCCCGGCAGCACTCGGAGCCCCCTCACCGGGCTCCACGGTTATTCCCTGGTTTGTTTGTTTATTAATGTCAACGGAGGATTTGGAGGCAAAATCTGCCGTGGGAGAAAGGGAGCGGGAGGTGAAAGTCCCACCGAGGGGCTTTCCAAAGGCGCAGCCAGATGTGCAAACCCCACGATTCCTTGGGTTATCTGCTAGATCCATTTTTTCCTGCCCCGCCAGCCACCGAATAAAAGAAAGAAAATCCATCAAGTCAGCGTTCTCACGTGCAGACAACGGCAAGGAGAGCCAGGCGCCCGCCCGCGGCACCGCCGCAACTTTTGGAAGTATAAAACCATGCACATCCATAACTCCTCAATTAAATAAGCCTCCCCGGGAAGATTTCCCTCTGCAGAGGCTTTCGCAGCCCCGTGCCCATTATTATTTTAACTTTGCAAAAGTAGGGATTCAGGACAAGCAAAACGAATCCATCCCTTCCACACACAAATATTTCCGAGTCTCAGCTGTATCTTTGTTCAGACACCCATCAATCGGCAAGTCAGGAGGGGTTTTGGACCGGTTGCAAATTTCTTTATTACTTCCAGAAAAGCAAAACAACCCCCCCACACGCCCCCCGGCTCCTCCGTTGCTGCTGCAAACAGGACACACACACACACACACACACACTCACACACACACGCACGCATAATCCCCCCTCCCTCCCCAAACTCCGCGATGCCGGCGCCGTGCATCCATTCAATCGCAGCAGCACACGAGTTGCAC